>CM031237.1:303890893-304390880 GCA_018340775.1 Taxus wallichiana var. yunnanensis
ATTTGGGTTTCAGTTGCATTATTGCTTTATTTTGATAAGCCATTGTGGCTGCTTGCATGCTACGTTTAAGACTTAGCCATTCTCTTAATGAGATTGTTGTGAATACACTCGTTAAACGCGTCAAGTGTCAAATAAATATTCCAATCACACACATCCCTAGTCAAGCTTTACAACCTCTCCCAGCTGGGGTTTATGTGGCCTTTTTTCGCAATGGGGTCTTGATCTTATTGGTCTCATCAATCCAGCTTCTTCACAAAGCGTCATCATTCTATCATTACACACCACTGCCAGTACTTTACTAAGTGGGTGGAGGCTATCCTCTTTCAACAAAGGCTAAACCCATAGTTGATTTCGCCCATCAACACATCATTTGTCGCTTTGGCGTTTCACACAAGCTAATCACGCATAATGGTAAGTCTTTCAAGAACGCTGATTCGCGGAGAACCTCCGCAACGCCAATATCAAACATGAAGCTTTTCTTCTCCATACTATCCTCAAGCTAATGGTCAGCCTGAAGTTTCCAATAAAACTTTGCGTAATATCCTGTGCAGTTAACTTTAGTGAGAAATGCTGGTAGAGATAGGCATTTACATATCCCTTTTTGCTCTCTAGGCTTATCTGACTAGCATTCGTGACTCCCTACCGTGGTGCTACTCCTCTTGTCTCTCGTCTATGGGTCTCAGAGGTCATGTCTTCCTTTCTGGGAAGTCCAAATCCCATCTCTCCGTGTTTCTCTTAGGGAATTTGTCTCCGTGAGGACTATCTACGTCAAAATCGTCTAAGCACAACTTGAATTATTAGATGAGCGCGCCTCAACGCTTCTTGAACATCATCAAGTCTATCTTGAAGCGTGTCAAACGTGCTTATAATAAGGCACCGCACGAGCAATGACTTCAAAATTGGTGATCTTGTTCTTAAAGAAAATCAAAAGGTCACTACACTTTCGAAAGAAGTCAACGTGGTAAGTTTGCCCCAACCGGATGGGCCCAGCATCATCACTCAGGCAAATATGCGGCCTGGGGCTTATCGCTTATCTTCCATGGATGGTATACCCAAGTGGAACCTCTTAATTCCTTGCATCGCGGCCCTTCTACTCTTGTTAAAATCTATCTTACACAAATCTAGTCTAGAATACGCATCTTTCATCCGTCTAAACAACTGACCATATACTTTCATGGTGATTCGAAACTATGTGGTTCTCCGCCATATTGCCTCTTTTACCTTAAATATGAGTATCGCGGCTCTACTCTTATTGCGTGATGTCTTTTGGATATGTTCCTCCTCATGGTAGGGAATACCTTAATCACCACTTCATCCTGGTCCCAAGTACTTATCTTAATCGGATCTACCTATGGCATGAGTGCATGTTCTTCTATGTTCTCTTCCCCTCCATCTAATCTATCTAGGTCTAAACTCTAGCCTTCTTCCAAAAATATTTTCAAAAAAAAAAAAAAAAAGAGATGCTATCCAAAAAGATAGACTAATCTCTCAAGGACAGAATATCCATACATTATCAAATGAATCAAAAAGAAAATATATAGACTATGCCCTCGAAGGATGACTGTCATCAAAATTCAAAAAAATATAGACCATACCCTCTAAGGATGGCTATCATTAAAATTCAAAATACGACGACCGCTCCCTTGAAGGACGGCCAATTTTGTTTCAAAGAAATATTCAAGGCTTCTTGCAGAATTGATCACCTTTTTCACATGGTTTATACACCTTTAAGCATCACCGAAGACTTTCCGTATTGATCGGGCTTCTTTTCATATCAAGCAAACTTCCCGCATTGATCGGGCTTTACTTTTCTTCCAAAATCATGAAGTCGAGATTTAAGACCTTTTGTCGATCATATGGAGAATCCTATTTTCCCACTATGGACATGTATTCTCATTCCTTGTAAATTACGACAAGATACTTACTTACCGCTTCCTTTCGTTTCCTCCTAAATCTATTCTAGGGCTAGTTAGTGTCAGTTTATTTTAACCTCATGCGTAGGGCCTTATATGCATGATATTGTGATTTCCTATCCGTGATTCTATCTATGGTCGGTTGGGAGTCCAACTTATCATTTTCTTTCTTATCCGGGTATATTTTCTTTATTTCTAGTCAAGGTCGTTTTATTACATCCTTGCTCTCGCAAAGAGTATTCCCATTATTCTTTGTTTTTCATCCAATAAATTGACATTTCACATTTAATTCAATCAAAATTTATCTTCTATCTAATTTCATCTTATCTATCAAAGCGTGTATTATCAACACATGTGGATCTGGCTATCTATTTTCATCAAAATTAAATTAACATCTCAAACATGCCGAATACATCAATCACATCTATCCATCTATCCATCAAAATATCTAAAAACGGTGCATCCAAGTTACACTACATCTATCTATATCCATTTTTCATCAAAATAAAATCCATACATCAATCACATCTATCTATCTATCCATCAAAATATCGAAAAATATGTACATCCAAGTTACATTACATCTATCTATCTCTATTTTTCATCAAAATTATATCCACATATCAATCACATCAAATCACATCTATTTCTATCCTCTATCAGTCTATATCTATCCAATCACATCTATTCATCATCTATCAGTCTATATCTATATCCATCACAATTACGCTACATCTATCCATGTATATCAAAATCAAAAGCATGAGAACAATTATATGACAAATAAAATGATGAATCTATATATACATGTGTGTCTGTACAACAAAAATGGGTGGCTTTCAATCAAGCCATCTATACAATGCCTTCCAATCGAGGCTACATCACTACACGGATACAAAATCTATCAATCCCTATATAGTAAAATCCGATGCATGGAGGACACTATCTCCTCCACCCTCCTCTCACAGACCCAGTCGTCTCTCCCGGCCGCCCTATCGAGCTAGATGCACCTCGCCGCTGAGGTCTCGCCCCACCTCGGTCTCTCCCTGCTCCTCCACCTGGAGGCCCCGCTCGGCCGTGGCCGCGCTGATCTCCTCCTCGCCCCGTACCGAGGCACATCTGGGGCATGCTGCGCTAAGGCATCCTCATAGTATCTCACCTCAGTGAGGAGAGACTGATATGTGCTCAAGCTCATGGTACCCGTGCTCTGTAATGGTGCTACTAGTGCTGCCAAGGCCGGGCGCCGCCGGTGGTGCTCCTCCTAGGGCGCACCCCGCGTGCCGTGACTCCGACATGGTACCTGTCTCCCCATATTTGGCCCAGAGGGCCTCCCTATGTCGATAATAGCGATCCCTCTGCTGGATCGTTGTATCTCGCTCCTGGCGAGCGGTGTCCCTCTCCAAAATTAGGGCATCCCTCTCCTCCGCTGAGCCCCGATCTCCTCAAGAGCCACCATGTGTCTGCTGGTCAAGGTAGCATGCTCTCCTCCACTCTATCTAAGTGCATCGTAGCTATGTCCTCCTCGTCTTTGCATCTATGATGCCTGAGATGTCGTGGTAGCTTTCAGTATCATACCATGTCAAGCATGTAACCATCATCCACCTCGCATCATCATCGCAAGTGAGGGTGGGGCCTCTCTCAATGGATCTGCCGGGATCAAAATCGGCAGATCAGTCTCCCTGCTATCTCGCCTATAAGGCGTGTAAGTGGTCGGCACTGTCTGCACTAGGCCGAACTGTCTCAATACTCGCACAAACGGGACTCGCCCCACATATCTGCCATGCGCCAACCACCAGCCTCCGCCTCAATGCCACCAAGTGAGCATCCTGACCAGCCCATGTCGGAAATACCCGATATGGCCTCCAGATGACCTGATCCGGTGTCAGCGTCACAAACGCTTCGGTGTACCAATCGGCCGATCTCCCTGTATCCCCAGCGGCCATGTCAGCCCGCCATCGCTGGAATCCATAATCAATACCTCCCACTGCTGCTGGCATCCAAGGAAGCCTTGGATGGCTCGATCACCGCTATATGCTCATATGCCCAAATGAATGAAGCACAAACGACATCAATACCTGTCCTCCTACCGGTGTGTACATCCATAGCTCATGATATATCCGAGCTATCGTGGCATCGACAAAAAGCAAAGACTCATGTCAACTACGTAATGTCGCAAACGCAGCTTCGATGATCTAATAATAGTGGGAATCTCCTACCTCCCCGAATCTCGCAGAGAAAATAGGATATCGCCATCTCGAATCGAACTATCCGTCTCGCTCACAGGGCTATCTCAATCATATCGCGAGGCTATCCTCACCGCCCTGCACACTATCTCTCAATGCGCTTCGCCCTATCTCTATACAATCGAACTAGGGCTCTCTGTTGCTGCTCTCATGGTGTAATCTCTATCGGGTCCCCAGTGATCGGCAGCCTCAAAATCCTATATATGTCCTCATGGGTGATGGTCATCTCACCCGTCTTGAACCAAAAAGTGCAAGTCTGGCTATCCCATTGTCGCACTAGTGCCCGCATCAACTCTACATCTTGCACTCGTCTCGTGTAATACCGAAACCCCGAGCCGGCTAACTCTAAATGCTTTGCCAATATGCATCACCACATCAGGGGAGAACAATCTCTAGTAACTCGGAATAGCATCCCTCATGTGTAGAGCCTCTCGTGCCTGCACCCACGACAGCAAGAGCAATGTTAGTCTCGTATTTACCCAAATCAGAACATCCAAAACAAAAACAAAAATTTTATCTATTCCAATCGGCGTCGATTTAATAAAATCGGCTTCGTTTATTTCTAGTCGACGCCGATTAATACCAATCGACGCCATTGTGAAAAAATCGACGCCGATTATACCAATCGACGCCGATTGGCTGTCCGGACATAAATCGGACCCTGGCCTCCCACAAACAAAAAAATCAAACAAAAAAATGAAATACAACGGGTTCAAGAAGAACCACTTACCCCAGGTCGTGTCCTCCTGCACTTCTGACCACTTCCAGAAGCTTCCATGATGCTCAAATCCAAATTCTGACTCTCTCTGAATCAATCGTCACGATGAAAATAAATCGTTTACGTTTTCCGTTCGCATATTTATATGTGCTACAATTGGTCGGCGCGATTTTTTGGATCGACGCGTTTATCTTCGTCGTTGCGACACCGTGATCGCCGATTTTCCGTGGTATTCATTTGCCATAGTGTTGATGTTTGGCTTACTTATCTATTTGATCATCATTGTGTCTTGAATATTGCCTTTAGTAGCGATCTTTTCAATATCACCGTCTATTTCGGGTTTGTTCCCTCTTCGCATGGGACACTCGTGACTTATTTTGCAGTCCTCCTTACACTCATGGGTCTCAGGGTACTAACGCTGCCTCATGAGGAGACCGTCTAGTTTGCCCTACCAATATGAGTTCCTTAGGTTGCGCCTTTTTATTTATTTTTGTACATCGTTAATGATCGATCTACTCCGGACATCCGACCGAGGCATCCTGCGTTTTTAATCTACCTCTTTCAAACTTGGGATCGCCTCTCTATCACCCATCCCATCCCTAGTTTGAGGGGGATCACATCATCACTTTTTCTTCCTTCTTCCATCTCCTTGTTTTTGTCTCATAACCTTGCTTATCGCAAGTTACTTGACAAAAAGGGGGCAAAAATGTAGACACTTAAAATTGGTTACTCAATTTAGTGTCCTCACATTCGCTTACCTCGCTTGTAGCTGGGGCACGCTTTTGTCCACCACTATCCCCTTGGGATATTATCCGATTTGTGATTTAAACACCTATTCTAAGTTTAATTCACCCCATCAGATCTTACTCCGTGAGTAATTAAATATTAAATATTTAATTACACCTCTTCCCATGTATCTTAACCACTTATCTACCCCAAATTTATTCTATCTATGTATCACCCCTATTTTTCCTCTTCCCCCAAGGATATTTCCCGATTTGGGGTAGCTCTTATCTTCTAGAAATCGCTCATTTGGCCATCTCGGGAGTTCTGTTCCGCGATCGCGCCGACCATCTGGCCGGCACCGATTTTAGGAGGATGGCGCCGATTATAAATACAAGCCCGTAACTCGGCCAGGACGAAAAAGGAGGAAGAACTCATGCACGAGAGAGAGAGAGAGAGAGAGAGAGAGAGAGAGAGAGAGAGAGAGAGAGAGATCGCAAAGAGATACAGTCAGGTGAAAGAGAGATCTTTTAGCATCAAGTGTATCAAATGAGAGCGGATCCTGTCCGAATCAATCCCTGAGAGGAGCACCTGCTATTACTCTCTGCTCCTATCACATCAACATCGCACGTATCCATCGATCTTCTGGTGACTCTGTTCAAGATCTCACCGACTTCGCACATCCAAGAGACATTGATGATCGGCCTTCACTTTCGATTTACGAATATTTTCGACCGTACTGTCCCTGGGCCGACGCCGATCGATCTCATCGACGCCGATTTTTCATAACCGACGCTGATCACATCAGTCGACGCCGATTCTACATAATCGACGCCGATCATCCTGCAGACAGGTAAAAGGACACGAGTTACTCGGATCTATTGTGCGAATTGCTCGTATAGTGCCGTGCCTTATCTACATCGACCTCCTTATCCGTATACATCTTCGGATCTTGTCACAATCGTATCAATTTTATTGGAGTTTTTTAGGTTTTTGTGTTTAGTTTGGTGCATTAACTTGGACGAGTAATGCGCAAAATCTTTGATCTACACCTTCATTCCCTCAATAGAGAGATAAATGAAGAAGTCTAGAAGTTCCCACTAAGAACTTATGATGAATTACTTGAGAGTGCTCTCTAGAATTGACCAAGCGGCAATAGATAGTGGTCATAAGACATATGGAACAAATGGGAAATTAATCACTCCCAATCGAACACTACGACCTATCCTAGTACAGGGAATACCAATCAAGGACCTAAAATCCTTAACAAAAATTGTGGGGTTACAACAAATGGAGTAACAGACCAAGTTAAAAGAGAAAACTATTGTGAACATTTCGCCGCCTGTTAACAATCAATGAAATAACAATTTTACTCCAACAATCAATGCAGTGGATTTTAATCATCCACCACGACAACAACAACAACAACAAAAAAGACAAATCCAAACACAAGGTCCAAATCGAAACCCAATTGATATCGAGTCAAAACCAAAGGCAATGACCTCAAAATTTAACTATAATAACCAAAGAACCTTATCGAATTTTGGGCCACAAGCAGTTTCAAATCAATAACCTTGAAATTACAATCCCAATTTGTATTTTGGTTTCACAAGATTCAAGGCCATGATATTAGGACTTTTCGTGACTACAATAAATTCATGCAAAGCATTTTCCTAAGACCAAAGACAACTCCTTATAGATATGTTCTTAGCAAATTTTGTAGTTCCCGTACAAGACTTACATAGGGTAGTTTCCTCTAAAAATGCACCCCTCAATATCTTTAACAATCTGCTCCCAAATCATACTAACAATAACAGGTTAGATCCAAGTGGAACGAATAAGGGTGTTATAACAGGAAATAACAATAATGAAGCTTCAACTTCATTAAATCCACCAGTCGCACCCCAATTAGGAACTTGACTACAAACCAAGATAGTTGGTCTAGTAGAGTTAGACACCGAGCTACCCATAGAAACCATAACAAGAACATGGGATTATTCTTCTCAACTAGTTCCAAGCTATCCATTAGAACTAGACAACATTAAACAAACGTTGGTAAAACCCATAGGCTTATGATTTAATTAATGACTTAACAAAGACCTTCTCTCACATCTCCTTTTGGATTTGTTAAAGAACTCTCCCACCCATAGGGCTACTCTCTTAGAAGCATTAGGCCTTGGTCATTTAATTAATATTACCTCTCCTCCTAAAAACACAAGTAAACCATGTAGACTTTGATGTCTACCCTCTAGGGTAGCCAAATAGGGATACTGAGTTTATATTTGATATAAGAAAAATGCCAACAGACGCTGAAATTACACGTAGAGGTGACCCAACTTTATATTTACAAGTATGGGTTTACAATAATTATGCTAAACATGCAATGATTGACGATGGGGCAGCAGTTAACATAGTCCCCTTCGCTTTTCTTCAAAATTTAGGATATGGAGAAACAAAATGTTCCACAACACAAAATACGCTAAGAGCTTATGATAGCCTCAAGGCCACTTCAATTGGAACCATAGTTTTACTAGTCACCTTAGGACCCAAGACGGTCCTCACCAAATTTTATATTATAGATCGGGAAACAAACTATAATATGATCCTCGCTTGACCATGGATACACCGCCATTACGAAGGCAATCCATTCCACGTTATTCCAAGAAATAATATTTTTACACTTAGGGAAAATATTTGTAACAAGGTGACCCAAAACCCTTCGATATACACCTAGCTGATTTGAACAAAAGACCAGGCGTTCACTCCGATTTTGAACTCCCAATGAATCAACTTAGCAAACCAATTAATTCAAAACCGAAGAGAAGTTGATACCTACCACAGAATTAGAAATTACAAATCTAGTCGAGAGCATTCCAACACTCCAAAATGAGACTAACGTCATATAAACAGTGTCACTAGGGAATACCACAAAGATTGTAGAATTACTAGAGAAAGATCTGCCCATTCTCCTATCATTTGATTCTATGGGAATGGGATACACCCTAGAATGGTTCCTTCCATCGATGAAGTTTGTATGGTAGAAGTAACCGAGGCAGAAGAAACAGATATGACGAATATCCCAACATCCATTTTCCCAAGCAAATATTGGACTCTCCACTTCGATGGAGCTAGATGTCGCTTTGGAGCTAGGGCAAGAGTGATCTTTACTTCTCTGAGGGAAAGATCCTACCTTTTTCCTTTAAATTAAACTTTGAGTGTACAAACAATGGGGCGGAATACGAAGCCCTCCTCCTTGGCCTCATCCTAGCCAAAAGAATGGGTGTCGATAACATTAGAGTACTAGGAGACTCACAACTGGTTGCAAACCAAGTCTCTGAGGTATATGAGACTAGAGATGAACATTTACAACTCTATAAAATAGTGGTGCTAGATCTAAGAAAAGGATTCAACTTCATATCAATTGAAGCAATCCCACGAGAGCAGAACCTTCTCGCAGATTCAATAGCAACCTTAGCTTCCCATTTCACTCCAAATAGTGAGTTGGAAGATACAAGTTTCACAAAGATCACTTAGATCTTGAAACATTAGTGCGTAAAATACCAACAAACCCACTCCTAACTCATAGAGAAGCTGAAAATGATTTTGCTATCCTAGATCACTTTGATAGTGATAGAGTCACCCTCAATATCTAAATGCCTATGCAGAGTTACATCATGCTCACCACATAATAGATCTTTCCCTAATACCACATTCCTCTTCCTATTTTGGAAATCCCATGGTAGAGTCTCCCCACAGAAGGATCTCGATATCTACGAGGTAGAGAATGGAGAAATTTTGGAACTACCTCCGGCCCCACCTGAATTTGAAGAAGGAAACACTTCTTTAATCGAAGAAACAATTGACATAAACATCGAACGGAGGAAGAACCAAAAATTTTGAAGTTGGGATCCTCGTTAACTCCAGAGGAGATAGAAATACACACCCAAATCCTCAAATAACATCAAAAGGATTTTGCATTTAACTATAAAGAAATGACAGGAATTGCACCACATATCATGGTACATAATCTTGTCACTAAACCAGATGCAAAACCGATTAAACAAAAGTCAAGACCAATGAAGCCAAAAGTGGCTCTCATGGTAAAAGAAGAAGTAATGAAACTTCTCCAAGTAGGATTCATCAAACCCATTGATTATTCACAATGGGTATCTAATATCATCCATGTTCTCAAAAAGAATGGGAAGATACGCATTTGTATAGATTTTGGGATATTAACAAAGCATGTCCCAAAGATGACTTCTCGTTACCATCCATTGATGTCATTGTTGATGCAACAACTAGATTTGAATTGTTGTCCCTCATGGATGGGTTCTCAGGGTATAATCAGATTAAAATATCTAAACAGATCAAGCCAAAACCACATTCATAAGTCCTTGGGAACTTATTTATTACTGTTATCAATCGCCATGTCGCTCGGTCTTAAGAATGCCGGTGCTACATACCAACGGGCAATGACATACATATTCCATGACCTTATTCATAAAATTGTGGAATCCTATGTGGATGACTTGTTGGCCAAGGCCAAGAAGTATTGTGATCACCCAAAAGTACTCCGTATCATCCTCTCACGATTAATTGAATATGGTGTCACGTTAAACCTAGAGAAGTGCATATTTGGGTGATAGGAGGCAAACTTCTGGGTTACATTATATCTTCATGAGGGATTGATGTAGATCCAGCCAAAATCTGGTTGTTCTTGAGATGATTCCACCATCGATGAGTCTGGAATCGATCATTTCTTGGGAAACTCAGTGCAATCCGAAGGTTCATCCCAGATTTAAGTTTTTCTATTCATCCAATCAATAATCTGTTAAAGAAATATTATAGCATTGATTAGATGGAAGAATGCAACGAGGCCTTCGAAGCAGTTAAACACTTCTTGTTGTCTCCACCCACACTAATGCCTCCTAGACCAGATCATCCTTTGATCCTATACTCACGGGCTACTGATGTCTCGCTAGCCTGCATGCTGGCTCAAGAGGACAATGATAAACGAGAACGTGCAATATATTTCATTAACCAAACGTTTCTTGATTATGAAACACATTATACACAGGCAGAGAAAGAATGCCTTGCCATAGTCTTTGCAACAATATGTTTAAGACATTACATGTTAATTCAAGAAACAAGGGTTATTGTAAAGACAGATCATTTATGAACATTCCTCACACAAGGGTCTTTATCTAAAAATGCTAGGTGTTTCATAACCTTAATGAGTAAATTTGAATTAACGTTTGTAAACCATAAATCTTTTAAGGGTCAAATCATTGCAGACTGGTTAGCTGACAATCCATTAGATGGAGGTGATCTGGTAAATCTAGACTTTCCCGATGAGTGCATATACTTTGTCGAGACTAGACCCCCATCTCTACATGCCCTTGGTACACCGATATCATCAATTTTATCATGGACCATACGTACCTAGAAAGTGTCACGTTGTAACAAAGAAGGTGGTTACGCATTATAACTACTAAATACATTATTTTAGAACAAGTACTCTATCGTAAAGCCTTCGATGGCATGCTTTTAAGATGCATCGACACAGAAGAATCCAAGAAGATTATTTATGAATCCCATAGTGGGATATGTGGAGGCCACTTTGGTGGTCATGCCACTACTCACAAAATACATCGGATGGGCTATTTTTGGCCCACTCTTGAACATGACACAATAGAGTTTGTACATAAGTGCCACAAATTCCAAGAGTTCTCTCACAAGATTCACATGCCAACACAATCCCTGCAACCAATAGCAACCCCATGGCCTTTCTCCATGTGGGGTCTAGATTTGATAGGGAAATTCTCTCCCTCATCACAGATGGCCATAATTTTATAATTACGGCCACAAAATATTTTACCAAATGGGTAGAGGCCATGCCTCTCACCACCGTACCAGGTTCGGTAATCGCCAAGTTCATTCTGAACCAAATCATTTGTAGGTACGGTGTCCCACAAGTCATTATCTCAGATAATGACACATCCTTTAAAAATGATGAGGTCTATGAGCTATGTAGCAAATTCAAAATAAACCATCATACGACCTCTCTTTACTATCCTCAAGCCAATGGACAAGCCGAAGCAACAAACAAAACATTAAAGGCTATTCTCCTCAAAATAGTGAAGGAAAACAAATGAGATTGGCATCTAAAATTATATCCGGCCTTGTGGGCCCATCAAACCTCAATAAGAACACCGACGGGGCAACCCCTTTCTCATTAGTATTTGGGGCAGAGGTAGTTCTCCCGCTTGAGGTCGAAATACCTAGTCTTCGCATCTCATTACAAGGGATTTTGGACGAAGATGCCTATAGAGAGGCACACCTCTCTCAACTAGAAATCCTTGATGAGGCCAGGCTAAATGCCAAATAAGGGCACAGAGCCTATGCTGATCGGATGTGCCAACAATATAACAAAAATTCTATGAGCGAGAAATATATGAGGGAGATTTAGTTCTAAGACTAGACAGCCAGATTGATAAGAAAATTGGCAAAGGAAGGAAATTCCGACCCAAGTGATTGGGCCCATACCAAGTCATGAAGGACTACGGAAATGGTGCGTATCTCTTCTATACACTAGAAGGTGAGGAATTCAATGAATCTCAATTCCTTACATCTTAAACGGTTTTACACATGAGACATCAGAATCACCACTTGTACATTATATTTACCTACATTGCATTAGTCATTTAGTTGTTTCATTTTGTCCACTTGTTTCGTAAAATTGTAGTCAAGGAACCTACTCTTAAGCAATCTATTACAAATTTATGAAAATATTGGCAAAAACATTCAAATCACATCTCTTCATACATCATCAAGTAATTTCAAAATCTTTTCATCAAGTTTGACAGACAAATGTTGATGAAAACCATACCAAGGCCTGCATACTTGGTTTTTCTCTTTCTTTCTACTAGGTGAAGTTGTTCTTACCTATGGTCTGTTCTAGAAGCTTCTTGGTGTCACATCTATCCCTCTTATGTCTCTTTGAAACAAGGATATTCCAAAATCATAGTTCAGAAGTGTCAAAATAAAATAGAATCAAAAATACCAAGCAAAAAGAATATTTTATTTTACACACTTCTTTTCCCCACCAACCTTCGGTGGTAAGCCCGCATCTCTTACTTGGTGGTGCGAGGTTGGGAAAGGAAAGAAGTGCCCTTACTCGCCTATATCCTGCCTTTGGTGGCAAACCCATGTTTCTTACTAGTGGCATGGGGCAGGGTGTGGGGGGTCCATTCATACAAATTAACAAATCTTGGTATTTTACAAATACAAATCAAATTATATTAAGTGAAAATAAGTGTCCAAATTCTAAAGAGATCAAACCCTCAAAACCAGATTTTGTCAACCAGGTTGCCATCTATAGATCTAAGACTAGATAAACTGAAAAGTAAGTTGCCTTCTGAGCTTGGTGGTAGTTCTGAGTAGAGTAAGTGTGTAGGTCTAAGTTTGGTTTCTGTCACTGGTTTGTCTATCTCTCATTGTTCCATTCAGCCAAACTCATACAATTTGTGCCCTTCCCAACTCTTGGTGTTGAGCCCTCGTATCTTACTAGTTGCATGGAGTTTGGGAATGGGGCATGTTCATCTCTTTATCTCTATACATTCATCACATTTTTCCAATATAAGAAGAAACAACAAACATTTCCCAAAGAGGCCAAAAGTTCAGTACTACAATATGTTCTACATCATCGTATATCAGCATCACAAAAACAAATAATGTAAAGCATTTTGTTCAGTATTTGTTATCATTTGTCATCCATTACATACATTCTGAAAAGCATATAAAAACAAGTACTCTAAAAACATCTAGCGTACACATGAGAAGCGAATCACAAAATTCTAGACACAAGAAGTTCTAGATCAAAAGAGATGTATATATATATATATATATATATATATATATATATGGTGTTTTATATACAATGCCATCATGCACTAAGGCATGGTCAAAACACTCAATGAGCCCGGAAAATACAAAAATACTCATATAGGTGTCCAACCAAAAATCACTACAAAAAGGTACCATGATCTCTCAATCCCTGTGAGATCCCTCAAAAGGTGCACAACCTCGTCTAGGACTCCTACCATGACGACGCTCTAAATGAACTGAGGGCTCACGATCACGGCCAACAACTGTAGTCTCACTATGAGAGCGACTCCTCCTCATCAAGTGCTCAAGTAGTCCTATATCCAGCCAACTCGGTGCGAAGGGAGGTAATGATCTTTTCTACCTTCCAGACAGGGGCAAAGATGTCAGTATGTCGGCCAGCTGCATTGAGGGCTCTCCAACATCCTCAGTCAACTCAGCCCGAGTACCCTTCAAAGGGAGCAGTAGAGTGTCCGTGCACACCTGGAAAATCAAGTCTCACCATCCCTCAAAGTAGCTATAAATAAAAAAAAAAGGAGAAATAAACAAGTTAGAAGGTTGTCCAAAACAAGACCAAAAACAAGTGAAATAACGAAAGGGAAACATCAACTAAACAATTCTAACTAAAACGAAGTCGAGAAAAGAGTAGTAACTCACTCGGATCTCCAGGCCTCTAGGTGGGATCTCTAGGATCTGCACCTGCTTAATGCAGCCATCGATGGTCATGCCTCTCCCATATCTGGAACAAAGTGACGGCCTACCACGGACTCATCATCTCCCCTAAATCCTAAGAAGGCAACTCCTCTAAATCAAGGTCACCTTCTCTATGCTCTCCTCTCGCCCTCTCGGCCCACAAGATATCCTGAGTGTCATGCCACTCAGTATCACTGTCCTCCTCCTCACTTGTCCCGCCAGCTCCAATCTCACCCTCCTCTGTCTCCTCCTCTGTCTCCCCCTAGTGAACTCCTCAGACTCGAGTCCACATCAATGGGCTCATCTCCACTATGAGCAAGACTGGTGCCAATCTGAAGTAAAGGTGCTCGAGGAGCACTAGCTACCCCTCGGGCATGAACCACCCTCCTGGCTGCAATAGGAACACCAGGAGTGACCGTGGTCCAACCTCGGCCTCTAGGACCTCCCCGGCCTCATGAACAGATCTATATACGGCCCCACCAGAGGAAACATATCAATATAGGGAGGCCAAACTACTGTGGTACTCTATCAAAGGGGTGGGCCTCTAGCTTCCCATCCTGTCTACCAACTGACCCGTGGAAGAGCAGAAATCAATGTAAGTGTCTCCTCCCCCCATAGCCCTACCATGTCCTGATAAGGAGTGGCCTCCATGTCTGCAATAGTCAGGGAAGCCACTGGTTGGTGTGACATCCTAAGTATGGTCATCCCTGCCCACCTCGTTACCCTGACAGCCCCCGGATCCTCCACCTGTATACCTCTCCCATAAGGAATGATGCACTCGTACACCCAACTCATAACTAGAGTGGGATGGCTTAGTGACTGTCCCTGTAGTTTGACCACCCTGTATAAATCATGGTAGGTGGTCCCGAGGATGTCTACTCCCCAAGTGTAAATACAGCCATGGGCCTCAATCTGTGCAATGATGGGAGCCCAACAATATAGAAGAGTATCCCCTCCCTTGTCCCCAATCAAACGTGAGGCAAGGATACCCATAATGGCCTTGCGGATCACAGGGATAGGAGAGGCTGCAATAGAATGGACCTTCACCCCTTCTTCAACCCCATGGAAATAATGGCATCTCCCATATATGTGGCCCACTAAACCAACTGAGATTTGATATTGTTGTCTTGAGAGACAACCGCCTCCCAAGAATCGAAACCCCCAATATATGGTAAACGTCCTCTAGGGTGATGGTCCACTCACCCCTAACTCCTGGAAATCAGAAAGTGTTCCGATCTCGTATCCCAATATGAAAATAAGTCACATAGTATGTGACTGGAAGGAGCAACATGAGCAACCCGAGAGATCCGCAGGATCCCAGCCCTCTGCAAAGTGTCCCTCTCATCCTGAGACAATGCATCCAATACTTGGGAGCCAATCACACTCCCTCTCTCTACTCCATCTGATGTACTCTTCCTTCTTCTGCATCCACCCAAAATGCAGAAAAAGAGTAAGTTAGTAACATAATCTAACTAGAAAAATTATCAAGAACATATAGAAATGCCAAAAATGCAAAGAAAATTAAAATTTACATCCTTTTTGCATTCTGTTTGAAACCGCCACCCCAAGGCAGAGGCGGTCATGTAACCGCCACCTTCTTAGGCAATGGTCCAGTAACCGCCACCTTCATAGGTGGCGGTCCCATGACCACCACCCTGTGTAGGGCGGCGGTCCTATCCCGAAACGCCAAATGGCTCGAAATCCCTAAAAACACTTTAAAAATGAAAAAAAAACATCATTTTAGATAAAATAAAGACCTACCCTATGGGCACCCCACTAGAGACTCATTTAAGACTAGGCATTTTCAAAAATAATCCCCCAACGACAAAGATTTTAACATTTCTATATTTTGGGTTTAAAAATGATAAATTGAGAAGAACTAACCTGAGAATTCACGGGCCGATGTCCTACTCTCGAGGCATGATCATGATCTCGTAACGAACGTTTTGACTGTACTCTCGTCAAAAATGGTCACCATGGGTCCCGAGCTCAAAAATCTCCAAGTCAACACGTGTAAATGAATAGTAAAATGAGCTCGTTTTATATATATATATATATATATATATATATATATATATATATATAGTTTTCTAATTTGGTTTTGAACGTTTTTCGCAGGGTTGGAGCATCAACGGAGGTAAGTTCTAATCCCCACACAGATGGTAAGTCCTAATTTCATATTAATTTAGTTTTATTTTTTTTGATTTATTGTATCTATCTGCACTTGAGTCCTCTTTTCATTTTGCAGGTAGCGGGAATTTGGATGGTGACATTCGACACACGGGTGTGTCAAGTATAACTTCTAACTCCCCATTTCAGGACCGCCATACTCGGATCCACCATTTTATGCCTCTTCATGGCTAAGATGCTTCTCTCGAGGGGGCAATATGTACGTACCCAAAATTATAGGGTACTGCACCACCATAAAAAGGTTACACATACCCCAATGATGATACATGTCTCCTCACAAAGTGTTTGAAATCCAGAAAAGCTTGCCAAGTATACATTTGCATATCATGTGCCTCTGTCTGGCCTCCGTGTGCTTTGTTCTTCCCTCTCCCCCTTCTTCCTTACATTTTGGTCTTAAGTGACACAAAACGCCACCCAAGAGACAAAGGTGACGGTCCTATAACCGCCGCCCTCGCAGGTGCGATGGTCCTATGCACGTTTTCCAGAATGTTTCGACAATTTCATCAAACGTAAAATTAAAATTTTTCCCACATTCTTCAACCACTTTGCTTTGCATTTATGTTTTTCCCCTAGTAAATATTGTTTTCTCTTTGTTTAATGGTAGAAGAGTTCAATTCAAGTTACCTTCTAGTGAATGCAATTGCTATAAATAGCCACTTGTTTTCAAACAAGAGGCCCCTCTCCTTCTCTGTTTAAATCATTCAGTTCATTTGAAGTTCTTGCTTAGAGTTTCAATAGTTTCATGTTTTGCATCAGTTATTAGCTTTTCCTTTGTTGTTTAAGATCACTTGATCTTCTTGTTTCCATCTTACTTCATCGTTGTTCCATACAGTCAGCTTAGGATAAGGTAGTTTCATTCTTAGATTAGGAATCCATTTAGAGTTGTAGGTTTTGTTTTGTCACAAAAGATAGTTTCCATAATTCTCGGCGTATTTGTGTTGTATTCCCATGAATAAATCTTGCTAGGAATTACATAGTCAAGCTCTGTTCACTTGCACTATCCCTCTCTTACTTGCATTGTATTCGGTCTATATCCAAAACTGCCATTGTTCGACTATCTTCTTCATTGACGCTATCATATACATGCTTTTTTGGATTCATGAGAACACGAAGGAATGAGGAGATCACACTGAGGGGATGAAGTCACACACAACTGGATTTACCATTGTTATGTAAACTCCAGGTTTGAGCTATCAAAGTTCTAGTTACAACATATCAAATAGAGTAGTAAATTATTTCATTTTAGTTAAAGTTCACTTTCAATATTGCCAGGGAAGTTATGGGGAATGATAGTTTCTAAGAAGCTATGATTCATTCCTCACTTCTGAGGTAGGATTGAGAGTTTTTCGATTAAACTAGTTAGTTATTTAGATATTTAGGATAAACTCACAACTGCACAGGTAAATAGCTACATCGAGCTACTTTGCTTGTTTTGATTCTGTCATTAGATTAATTGTCCATTTTTTGAATATATTAGAATAGTCTACTCTTTTAATTTCGTTAAAATACTTCATCGAAAATACAAAAATAAAAGAACATATGCATAGTGTAGATACATCTTTCATAATCATTTTATTTGTTTCAGTTAAAATTGAATCATCTTTGCATGACAATCACAGGACCTAGAGAGCCTAGAGAATACATATTTGAACCGATAGTGCCTCAACCAAATCTCCCCAAAACACTAGCTGATATAGATCAAGACCTTAGGATCCAGGTCTTTCAAACAACAATAAACCTACGAGCAATTAGTGAACAATTGAGAGAGTTAAATATTGAAGACGACAAGGCATACACATTTTGGTCAAATCATCCTAACTATAGACTGCCTTGATAGGGTATCCGTATGACTGTACAAGGACTCGAAAGAGAACAAATATTTGGTTGTGATCCTTTAGTTCCACAACCCAATGTAAGAGACCTCCTCATCGACATAGACACTAGCTTACGCATTCAAGTTGCGTAACACCTGTAAGGTATTCTGAGAAAATTACACAACTCCTAGTTCTAAACATAGAGGCTGAAAAGGCGTATGATTATTGGATAGTCGGAAGGAGAGATTAACTCCTCATATGACCATAGGAGGTCCGCCACAACCACGAACTTACGGTTGTGATCCACAGGTCCCACAACCCAATGAGCCTATTGATCAATTAGACATTGATGCTAGTTTACAAACACTAATATTTAGGTCCTCACCACTTCCACCAGACATCATTACACAATTCTCCATATTAAACATAGCAGCCAATCAGGCTAGGGATTTCTGGACTAGACCAAAGAATCATCCATAAAACTCGGAGGATCTACTACACCTCTCATCACCATTCTCATGACCTTGTCTGGAAATATACACGAAGCACCTATAGGTCACTTTCCACGTATCCAACAACCAATAAATAGGATCTCGCGTAGCTCGACATTGATTGGAGCCTCCAAAGATATTATATCCGAATGATCCATTACACCAATTCAAGTTAGGAGGGCCTTCTTCACCTTAGATTCACAGATTCCATTATTGTGTATTGAGGATATAAGATTACCCAACTAGTTTTTCTGTATCCGTATAAATTCCATTTTCACCAGTTGTCTCAGCACGACCTCGGGAGGTCGGGTATGAAGAAAAGTTTCTTGTAGATTCTCATGCTTGCATGTCACTTTTCTATCGTATGCACACCTCTCTAGGGAGCACAAAGACAGTATAGGATCCCCGGCTAAGAGATGATCACGCAGAGGCCTAGAGGGTGACATTCATCTGCAGTGGAGCACATCAGAGAGATACTCAAGTTTCACCCACCTCATTTTGCTGGGGACACAGGAGGATTTTAGGTTGAGTCATGGTTTCTTGAGCGGATGCTTCAAGATATGCCCTTGTTCTAACAACACGAAAGCTCATGTTGCCATCCACCTTCTTAGAGAGGGATTTGGATTATGGTGGAAGACTGAGGAGCAGAAACTCCATGTGGATTCAGAGACTGCTACTTAGGAGCTCTTCGAGGAGCGTTTCAGGAGAAGATATATTTCTAGGAGGTTCATTCAAAGAATGATTGATGAGTTCCACGATCTATGTCAAGCCTCCATGATCGTAGCAGAGTATGAGGGATGGTTTCTAGATCTACTCCAATATGTAGAATACATGCAGGATGAGCAAGTTTGAGTTCACAGGTTCATCAGGGGCCTAAACTTGGACTTGGGTGGGGAAGTATGCATTCACTATCCACAGACGCTTTTAAAGGCCATGGAGAAGGCCTATATTATAGAGGAAACCAAGGGGAAGACACAACATGCACATGACAGAGTGATGAGTCACATATAGTAGCTGCAGGACAATCGATCGAGGGGATCAACACCTCCCTCTCGTGGTGGACACACTACAACACAATCTTCCTTCCAACCTCCTCCACCTCCTTAG
The DNA here is from genome assembly GCA_018340775.1 of Taxus wallichiana var. yunnanensis. Lineage (NCBI taxonomy): Eukaryota > Viridiplantae > Streptophyta > Pinopsida > Cupressales > Taxaceae > Taxus > Taxus wallichiana. The sequence continues at coordinate 303,910,670 of CM031237.1, forward strand.
TAGTAGCAGCAACAATAGACTCCGACCCCCTTCCGACCTCCACAATGCCATGATGCTCAGAGAGGGCATAGTATGGGACCTCTTGCTAGGGGGCCAACATGACACAGGCTCCACCTCCAACTTGAGTGTAGTTAAAGGAGTGTGTCCACCACAGTAGACATAGAGGTATATGACAGGGTCATCAGTCCTTCAACACGTACTACTGGGCCACCTAGAGGACTATTGCACAGTGGAGAGGACCAGAATTTGTTATGGATGCAGCATGCATAGACATCATTAGAGAGAGTGCCCTCATAACCCTGTTAATCAGGGTAAGGCACCTGCTTCTGAGCCTATTGTTGGTGACATGGCTAGGAGCCATAGGATTTATGCAGTGGTCGAGAACCACCAGGCAGAGCACTAGGGCATAGTGATAGAGACCATAGGTAGCATTGGTGGTATTTCTATCCCTATTTTATTTGACTCAGGCTCATCAAATTATTTCATTTCACCATCTTTAGTAGAGCATTACAGGTTGGTGGTAGTTAGGCAGGCCTTAGTTGGGACATCGAGATGGCTTTTGGAGCCAAGATCTTAGTTGACTCCTTAGTCAAGGAGTGTGTAGTGGACCTAGGACCCTTTACCACTACTTTGGATCTTCATATCCTTCCTTTGGGTTCTTATGGAGTGATTTTGGGCATGGATTGGTTGTTTTACACATAGAGCTAGAGTTGATTACTATAGTAAGATTATATCTTGTGTAGATGATTTGGGTGTGGAGTCAGTGATAGTAGGAGTTAAGAGACCCATCTCTATCCACACTATTTCTGCTATGCAGCTGAAGTAGTGTGCTCGATGGGGTTATCAGTATGTATGCTATTACAATTAGTGATAGGTCAGAGGATGAGGCTAGTGGACCTTCACTTGATGATCACCCCATTTTGTAGGAGTTTTCGATGTGTTTCCTAGTGAGTCTGTCGGGATGCCTCCCCACGTGAGATAGACTTCCACATTGAATTGGTTCCAGATAGCGGAACCTATCTCACGCACTCCTTATAGGATATGTGAGCTCAAGTTACAGCTTGAGGGCCTTCTTGAGAAAGGCCTAATCCATCCTAGTGTATCCCTTAGGGTGTAAAGTGATTTTTGTGAAGAAGAAGATGGATCCTTATGATTGTGTGTGGATTATCATCAATTTGAACAAAGTAATGATCAAGAATCATTACCCCCTTCCTCACATCAATGATTTGTTTGATCAGATGAAGGGGGCCACAATATTTTCTAAGATAGATCTTAAGTCAAGATACCATCAGCTAAGGATCACAAAGGTAGATATCCACAAGTCAGCTTTCCACACATGAGGATATGGCCACTATGAGTTCACAAATGGTTCCATTCGGGTCTTACGAATGACCCCTGCAATATTCATGAGTTTTGATGAACAGGGTGTTTAGGATATTTTTAAATCATTTTGTACTTGTGTTCCTTGATGACATCTTGATCTTCTCACGTATGCATGAGGAGCACCTTCGTTAGGTTCTGTAGTGTCTTTGTGAGCAGAAGCTTTTTGGGAACCTAGAGAAGTGTGCATTATTTCAGTCAAAGGTACATTATTTGGTCACATCATCTTACGGGGAAGGTATCATAGTCGATCCTTCCAAGATTAGAGCTATTATGGATTGGTCAACACCTACTAGTGTGACCGAGGTGTGCACATTTCATGGGGTTGGCAGGATACTACATGAGATTTTTTTAGGACTTCTCTCGGTTGCACACCCCATCACTTCCCTTCAGTGGAAAGGGAAGAAGTTCATCTGTCGTATAGATGTGAGCAGGCCTTCAAGAAACTAAAGGAATGTCTTACGACAACACCTATTCTTGTAGTGTCAGTCCTCAGGGTGAGTTCTTCATTTGCACAGATGCTTCTTTGGTAGGGTTAGGAGGTGTGTTGATGCAGGAGGGCCGTGTTGTTGCTTTTGAGTCTCGCAAACTCAAGGATTATGAGCTCAATTATCCAACTCATGACCTTGAGCTTGCAGTATTTGTTCATGCCTTGGTTTGATGGAGACACTTTCTTCTTGGCAAAGATTTATACTTAGGACTGATCACTTGAGTCTTCACCACCTCTTCACATGTAGTCCAATCTCAATGCTCAGTAGCGGCGTTGGATGGAGTTTATTTATGAGTATGACATGGAGATAGATCATGTGAAGGGGAAGGAGAATGTGGTTATAGATGCCCTGAGTAGATGGAGACATGTGGCTATGGATACCTCAGTAAGTATAGATTTACGAGAGCATGATTTTGCACCAACTTCCTCACGACATCTTCTACCTTGCAGCCTAGATCGAGATTGAGTCTCGTAGACCCCGAGGGAAGATGGATTTTCTCATTAGAGGCGATGGTCTTCTCAAGACACAGAGGTCAGATATATGTTCCTAGAGATGGAGGTTTGAGACAGATATCTTGACAGAGGCTCATCATGCACCTTATTTAGACCATCCAAGGGTGAAGAAGATGCACACCACCTTGAGACAAATTTATCATTGGAGAGGCCTTCAAAATATGTAGATTATTTTTGTCATGTTTGTTTAGAGTGTTAAAGGGTGAAGGTCGAGCATCAACATCAAACTGCCTTCTCTACCCGCATGCCATACACTGGAGTGGAAATGGGACACCATTTCCATGGATTTCATTGTAGGGCTACGACGTCGAGATACCACATGACATCATCATGGTCACGGTGGATAAATTGATGAAAGTGGATCTTTTTTCTCCGGTGAAGACCACCTATACAGATAGTGCAATAGCATGAGTATACCTTGATGAGATTGTTGGACTGCACGAGATTCCACAGAAAGATCATTTGTGACCACGATCCCTTGTACACTTCTCACTTCTAGACTACCATGTAGTGGGTTCTTGGTATGAGTATCAACTTCAGCACAACTTATCATCTAGAGATAGATGGATAGACAGAGTGAGTGAAATCAGATCTTGGAGGATATGTTGCGGATGTATGTCATGGACCAGCAGTCTAGGTGGGAGGAGTACTTGTATTTGGTAGATTTTTCCTACAACAACAGTTTTCAGAGTTCGATTGGCATGGCTTATTTTCAGGCATTGTATGGAAGAGAGAGAAACACCTTTGAGTTGGGATAGATTGAGGACAGGTTTCTCTTGGGCCGGATTTGGTACAGGATATGGAGCAGCAGGTTGTCTTGATTCGTTAGAGGCTTCAAGAGGCTCAGGATAGGTAGAAGAAGTATGCATATCTGAGGAGGACAGATCATAGTTTTGAGGTGGGCACGAAGGTGTTTCTTCGTGTCAGGCCTCATAAGAGTCCTATCCATTATGGAAAAGGCTCTAAGTTAGCTCCTAGATTTGTGGGTCCCTTCGAGATCTTGGAGTGTATTGGTCCCTTGGCCTATCATCTAGCATTGCACCCATCTTGTCTCATGCATGATGTATTTCATGTATATGTACTTAGGAGATATATTCTAGATCCCTCTCATATTTTGGATTAGAATACATTACAGGTGCAGGAGCAAGGGAAGGTATCAGTGGATCTCATGCGCATCATAGATCATAAGACCCTGGGCCTTCGAGGCCGTGAGATTGACCAGGTGCAGGTCCAGTGGGATAGGTACGACGAGACTGCAGCCACTTGGGAGGATGTCACTATTTTGCGAGCTCATTTTCCTCATCTATTCCAGTGACTTCTAAGAGGAAGTTGAGTCTAAGGGAGGGGGATGTAGTGCCCACTCCTCTTCGACACTATTTCATCTTGATATTGATACTATTGGACTGATGTTCAGACATTTTGATTTTGATACATTGATCCATAGATGATAGATTTACTGATATTTGGATTATTGACATTATGATGCTACACTTTATTATGATGCACTAGATAGTGATGTTAGATAGTTGATATATGTTGATTTTCATGATATGGATTTCCTACTGACACATTATGTTTTGGGATGTTTTGAGTAGAATTGTAATCTCATGGATGTTATGTTTAGATTTTGACATATTGATGGAAAATAGAATTGTTAAATGTTGAATGATGAACATTGATTTTATATGCATATGTTCTCGATGTTGTTAATACGGCTGAAAGGCCAGAGAGGTATTTTATTGTGTGTAGAAATTTTATCACAAACATCAAGGGGATAGGGGACCAACCACGAAGGATGTCGAGCATTGAGCAACGAGGCCAAAATTGACAACTTGTGTAATGTTGTTTTGTGTGTGCTTTGCATGTCTTGTTTGGAAGTCTCCCATGGGGGTGATTTCACATATGTGGCCATGGGGTGAATTTTGTGTCCCTTTCTTTAATTTTTGTATGTGTTTTATTTATGTTTTGTGTATTTAAAATTTGGAATTTGTCACCCTATTAGCATGTGGTAAATGTGTGTGTTAATTAAGTTTAAACCTTCTTAATTTTGTTCACCCAATTAGAGATGTGACAAATAGTTATGATGAGAGTTGGTAGTCCTTTTGTAAGTAAAATTTATGTTGATTTGGGAGTGTTTTACTCCACCCCAAGTTCAAAATTCAGATTTTGACTTGGGGGCATTTTTGAGGCTTGTGGGACAAGCAAGGCTTGTCCCATGCCTCTTAAATTGACCCAACAACCCTACCTATGGGTTGGAAAGCTTATTTTGACTTCTTTGTCCATTTTTGAGTGTAAAAGAAGGAAAATTATTGCACTTTCTTTCTAATCCAATTTATTATGTCCCTTGAAAGCATGGTGTGCAAGTTTGAGCCATGTGGGTTGTCATAGTCCTTGCTTGTGCATTGATGTTTCTTGGTCTTGGTGTGTTTGACTTGAGTGTGGGGATGGGGGATGATGAAGTGGCATCCTACATGGAGCCACCTCATCATCCTCACTTCCCATTTCTATTTATTGGTGATTTTTGGTTGGAATGGGGGTTACTTGCTCATTTTGCTTCTTGTGCACTTTTGGATTTTGGAGCTTTTGGAGTGCTTGGAAATTGCTTGGCTTGGATTTGAAGAGGCTTGTGAAGGTTTTCTTGGATCTTGATGGAGAGGTAGGCTCTCCACCTTTTTATTATTATGCTATTTTGTTTGTTGTAAGCAATGTTGTGCTTGTTAAAAGTATTTTTGTCTTGTGATGGTGTTTGTGTGGGTTGGTTGAGTAGTTGGCCTTAGTTGGGTGTGTGAGAAGGGCTTATGGGACCATTGGGGAGGGAAAAGGGAGTTTATGTGAGGCATGAAATTGGTGGGAGTGTGAATGGGAGTCTTACCTATGGGGAGAGAAAAGGGATTCATGGATTTGTTGCATGTTGCAAGGGAGAGATAAGGATTTGTGTGATTATTTTTGCACTTGGAGGCTTAGGGTAAGACTCCCACTTCACTTGGGAGGCATAAGGAGGTGGTCTCCATAACCCTTTCTATTTGGTTTGATATTCAAACCTTTGTCTTGTTGTGATTGTGCAAACTTATTGGTTATGTTATCTTGGTTGAATTGAATGTATTGTATGCATGTTTGTTGTGAAGCCACCTTGTTGGAAGTTGTCATTGTTGCTCAATGCTCCTCATGGTTCCTTGGTTGGGGCTCAGGGGCCATTAAGGGGATGGCTTCTCCCCTTAATGGATTTAAGGTTGGGCGGAGAGCGTTGCCTACTCCCCTTCCTTTTTGTGATCTCATTGTGAAGTTGAAGGAAGCTAAAGTTGGAGCTACCTTGTGGAGAGGACATACTTTTTGAAGACTTGAAAGTTGGCTTGTTGATAACCTTGTTGTATACTATTCAAATTTTTACTTCTCACTTGAGTGGAAGTATTGTAAAATTCTGAGTTGTGATAAATTGGTTGTAATATTTGGAAATTCTCTCATATTGTAAACCCTCTTTAAGAGTGCTTGTTAAGAGATTTATATTTGCAAACGTATTGGTTTGGTAAATGGAAGTTACACACAATTTGTTGCATTAGTTCAATAAAATAGACAACTTGCAAATGAATAAAAAATAATCATTTATATCTCCTTCTATAATGTTGTCTCACTCGCTCCAAAGTATTCTTCTTGTCATTTTTATTATCCTTGAAAGTCCTTTAAGAATTTCACTTGTCGATTTGAATGGTTAGAAATTAGTTATGGCAAATGAAAGTAGATGGATAATTGTTTTACCGGATGAAAGAAAGTTTGAAAATGATAAAAGTTTTAATTATATTCATTGTTAAGTTATAGAAGGAAAGTAGTTATTAAATCTATTAGAATGAGAAACTTTTCTTCCTTGATTAAACGTATAGAGTTGTTAAGGAAATGTATTCCTTTTTCCAAGTTAACAGTAGGGGAATAATTACAAAAAAAAGAGGAAAGGGAACATACATATGATTATATAAGTACTAAGATTTTATATACCTTCTACACAAACTTGGTCTTGATTGAGCCAATTCTATAAGGATGTTTTTATAAATTTCTTTCTCATCTATTGGCTTGGAAGAATGAGAGGATTATTAAGAAGTTCAAAGCCTCCAATTGGGACCCTAATATGGGGACAACTATGAATCTATACAAGACATTTATGGTAGCTCTTAAAGTATATAACAAATATGTGAATTAGTGCCCTTTTACCTTTGTATTCTCTCGTGCAACCTTGTGGTGATGTTTTTGAGCTGCTATTTTGTGGTTGTTAGTTTCTTGTCGGGTTTCTCGTAAACAGGTTGCCCCTATGTTAGTACTCCTATAGTTTTATATAGATTTTTGGCTTTTGACTGGGGTGTGGTGCCCACATATCAAAAAACACCTTTGTTCTCTCTTGTATATCTTGACTATTAAACCTTTTTTATTATATTTCAGGTACGGTCCCTTCAAAACCATTTACCTTTAATAAAAAAATACAAGTATGGAAAAGAACCTAATATGATATTACAAATGTTAGTATTTTTTTAATCAAAAAAATTATTCACTTATTAAAATTATTCCTATTGAAAACTCTAGGGTTTAGTTGTTGCTCTATATAGATCTATCATTGGATCTAGGCAGAATTTTGATTACCTTTTCCATTTCTTGCAGTGATTTATTCTTCCCTTCTTCCATTTTGATTGCACCTTTGAGGTGTGATTGCTACTAATATGAACTATCGTAAGCCTTTGGGATATTCATTTTTGGGTCTACTCATAGCTTTGAAAATCACCAACAATGGAAGGATGACACTAGTCAAAATATATTATGTGACATATCTAAAACATGGAGAATGGAAAGATTGGTTAATTGATGTGGAATGGCCTCAAAACAAGTATCAAGTTAGACAGCTGTGCTAACCAGAGGGTAAGTTTCCCGTGAATAAATTGTCACCCATGTCTAGGATATGCAAGCTGGAACAGTTCTGAAGACATGATAGAAATTTTCCCTTAAAGATAGATTATGACTGCTATCTAAATGGAATCTCTCCTGTCAAACGAGCAATTGTAAGGTTTCATGATTTCAAAGAAAGACAACTAATTAAGTTTGATGGTATTTCAGCAGATAATGTGTTCTTTCAGAGATCCAAAAACATCAAACATCTCTAGAAAACTAAAAGCAGGAGAACCAGTGCAAGTAAGTTTAATTGATTGTAAGAGATATCAAGATATCAATAAAATAAGAGATACGACCTTATAACTTTTATATAAATCCCAAAAACAAGATGGATAAGTTGGGAAATATAATACAGAGTGGCACACTTCCTCTTAAATTGGAATCTGAGACAGAAAAATACTGTGAAACGTCCCATTGGCCCAATGATAATTGACTTCTGGTTCTGGTAGGCATCGCTCTGGTATGGTAAGAATGCAACAATAACTGGCATGCTTTTGCTGTTCAGTCTGTGATCAGAGTGGAGGACTATTCTTTATGATGAATCTACTCATTTGATTATTTTGTCCAGCGGCTGGGCCTGCACAATCCATGAAAGGATTCCTTATAATTATAAAGAACAGCCGACTCATCTTCCACACTAATCACTGTCTGAAGAGCGGAAGCATATCAGTTCTCATCTGAAATTAGCCTGAAGTGATTGAGAGATTGGATAATCGTGCATATGCAGAGGAAGGCGAATGAATGTATAAAAGGAGCATTTTCTATCCAAAAGATATACAAAAGTTTTCCGTGTTGTGGACGGAAACAAATTGAACTTTCAAAGATGGGAAAGATACGGGGAAAAAACTTCTTCCTATGTTTTGTGGAAAATTCATGGTAGGCGGACAATTTCCTTGACTTAAGATATTTATCACTTTTACGCGTTGAGAATTTAAGCAAGATCACAAATGGATTCCTATGTTTTCAGGAGTCCATATTTCTTAGGGATATGTGTAATATATGAGGGAGGGAGGAATTAAGTAAATTATAACCAATCATATTAGATTATAATAAAATGTATTTAGACAAAATTTATGGTATTGATTTATTTGTATGAAGGAATATTTTTTTAGTAATGAAAATGATTGGGGAAGTATGTCTCTTTTAAAAAAAACATAAATTAACAGTTGTATTAAAAGGAGGTGTAATGTTACATCGATAGTTAAAATATAAGGGTTTGTAGAGTTACTAAAGTGGTTTTAAAATGTAATAAAGATGTATGTTTGTCCTGGGTGGTAAGGAATATAAGGTTTATATGGTCGTTGAAGTAAATTCCAATATGCATCAAGAGGTATGTTCGATCTAGATAGTAAAACAACAAGTATGTGTATCCCGATTGATCAACAATTATGTTAGTGAGAGGGCCACCACTAATGCGGCTTAGCCCCTTTTGGCATAACAATTGAATATATTATGGGGGCAAGGCTAGCTAGTTTAGATGGGATTGATTTTTTTGGCTAAATGCAAATTGGTAGATTCATAAAAGCAATTCCAAGATGCACCAATTCCACAACACCATTAATGTATGTTGTTGTCGCCAATCGTGGCGTCGCTCATATTGAAGACAAAGGTGCTAGCACTATATCTAATCCAACTCTTACTTGTGTGCACCAACTATGTGTCAATGAAGAACATAGAACCATAACAATATTTATTATTATCATTATCAATGTTACTTTTTAATTCTTGATTTACTCGTAACATATGGAGTGAGGCATTTGCATGCTACCCTCAAGGTTAACCATGGCGTTCACCTTATGTTAAAGTCTCACTTTTCAAACTCTAGCTATTGGGTATTTGTTGATCCTTCTAAATTATCAACAAGATAAAAGTATTAAATATTATTATTTAATTTAAATATACATATTTAAAATATTTATATTAATTAACAACATACAAAGTCAATTCATATGTTAGAAGTAACATATTAAATACAAATTAAAAAATAAAAATTTGTATAATAAATAATTAAAAATTGGACACCGAATGCACATCATATGCTTTGAGAAGATACTACATAATTTTAAATTTAAAAACATAAGCAACCATCACGCCCTTTCCAATCCCTACCCACCCATTTTGTTGCTACTAGTGCAACTAATTCTTGTCACGACCGATGTGAGACTCTTTTATTCTCGTGTGAGACCATGTTGTGGGAGATTCTTTCCCATATGTTATACATACGAGCAATCGCATGCAAGCGGTGTATTGTGAACGTTGAAAGGGATCATGTGAAGGAATGAAGAGCGAAGGATGCGCAAAGGACCAAATTTGAAGGTAATAAATTTGTTGTTAGAAAATGAAAAACAAGAATCGAAGGGGGAGAGATGGGTGAGAAAATAAATCGTGACAATGCAAAAGTCTTGAAAGGGATTGAAATTTTGAATGATGCATAAACATTTTGTGCAAGTAACGGGAAAATGAGAATTGAAAAAAAAGGTAGGAAGACATGTATATTGTTGAAAGATGGAAAGCCGATTATATGGACAAGGAAAGGAAAAATGAAATCCCAAAACATAATTGAGTAGTGATAGTAAGGCATGGAAATATATATTGGTGATAAAGGGGAGGTAAAAAGTTGTAAAAGTGTTGGGAAGAGGTGAGAGAATGTAGTCAAGACTCTTACATTTTTCCATAGCAGCAGAAGAGTTCCAAAATCCCTTTTTGAGTATATGTGAAAAAAGAAAGGAGGAAAAATGCGTAGATTTTCAAGGCATGAGACTTTAAAAATAACAGTGAAGGTAAGACCTTGTCTCACCATGTTACCAATGTCAATAGTTGTATTCAAACTAATACCTTGAGACTTGTGGATAATTAAAGCCCAAGCTATTTTGATTGGCATTTGTTTGCAAGTCCATCTTGAAATTAGTGATGCATGGGGGCCTACATGGCCTGATATATCTATCAAATCACGTGATGAAAAAAGAAGCATCATAGGTGATGGTGTGCAATTGTCATAAATAATGTCAATGATTGTTCCTATTGAACCATTTAGAAGGCCAACCTCAACCCAAAAATTGTTGTGAGCATGAATATTTCAATATTGTAAATAACAAACGTTGTTGCAATTGATTGTCATCGGGATACCAAGAACTAACATTCCCGTAGATTATGTAATAGAACAAGTGACAAGAAGGTTCAAATCTTTAAACATATTGAGTTTTTGCAAGTCGAGTTGGTCATTATTTGTAAATAAATGTAGATATTTTTTGAATCTATAAATTCATACATGTAAAATGCAAGAATCCGTTCGTGATATAAGAAGTAAATTATTCTTGATTAGAAAACATGCATCACAGATGTTGAGAAACAGTCGATGGAATGAAACTTGTGTGGCTGAAGAACGATGCTAATGGAAAATAGTTTTCACAGAGATGGATGCATGGAATCCCCTCCAAATTATGGTGTCATAAGAATGGCTTGCATATAATGGAATGTGCATGACATGTGGCAGTATGGAGCTTAAGAATAATGGTGTAGTTTTTTTAGAGCTCCAACTATGGTGCTCTACCTAGTCAACAACATTAAGTTGTTTGTCAATTATAGAGCATCGTAAATTTACATTAGGAGATAGGAAGATAATCCCTTTGGGTGCTTTTGTATAATTTGACACGTGTATTTGCCTTTAAAATAAGTAAAGGATTTTGTTTTCACTACCATCAACATTAATTTTAAAAATCTTGTACTACAAATAATTGTTAAAAATCAATAAATTTTTGGTAATTCAATGTGTATTTACCTAAAAGTAATTATTCACACAAGTGACCTAATCATAAATAACCCACACATGAAAAACACTTAATGTCTTATTGCTTCTTATAATGGTGCGTCTAGTTAATAGTTCTCCAAAAATTCTAGTGATCTAACAAATACATGAAATTTATTGCAGGGGAGTTGGAAGATGACATAAATAGAAGATATTGACACAACATTTTCCATAATATACTCCTATAATACGATGGGTAAAAGAAAGATCCCTCGTAAATAATTTACGCAGATGCGTGATTCACGTTAATTTGTTTAGGAGAAGGATTTTGACATACTATGAAAATGACATCACGGGGATACGAAAATCGTATGACATGGCTTAATTCGACTTAAGAACAAATTACGTGGAAGCTAAAATTTCTCCCCATGGACACAACAATCTTGTTATATATAAATAATATGATAATATTGAATTACAAAAATGATAATAAAAATAATGAATTTCTTAAAATATATAAATATATTTAAATTGAAATTACACCATCTCCCAAAATTTATTAAAATTTTATAATAATGTGCATTTTAATATGCCTCAAATTTTATGCTCAAACAATTTTTTTAGATAGACATAAAGCTAGAAGAGACGATTCCCAAAACTTGTGGACCTTACTTGGGTAGAGTCAGCGGTGGAAATGAATATGTCAAGGGATGTGGGATTCCAAAGTCCAAGTGTCAAGGTATGTGTAGTGCCCAACTTTTTCCAAAAACAAAAATAAGAAGAAAAATAATAATTAAAAAAAGGATGGAATGCGTTGGATGGTGGGTGAGTGGAAGCTTTGTGTGTTGGAGGAGGGCCACCTTGGGCAGTGTGCAGAGAAAGGAAGTGACAGATCCTAAAGACCTTTTTCAAACCTGTCAATTTCTTGGCATAATAATACAAGCACTTTATTTGAGGTCCGTGAGGCATGAAACCACGTGAAGCACAAGATAACATTGTGATCTAGTAGATATTGGATAGTTCCAACAAGATAAAGACATAGCTTTGTCAATAACCATCCTATTATCTCCTTGTTTTTTTCCTTTACACAAATTGATTTATATGGATCTGATCTCGTGTCTCAAGGAAGATAATTTGTCTTTCAAAAGAGGCTTTTTCACCTGCCATGGTTTTTTGTTGTTTAGAGAAGAAAGGAAACAAACTTCCTGCCATGTTTCTATTTGTTGTTTGCAGAGGAAGAAAAATATTAAGAATTAGGAGATTCACAGTGTTTTACACTTCATTTCCATGCAGAAAACTCTACCATCCTCCTCCTCTGCTCTGAAATATAATCTCCAACATAATATACCATCCTCCTCTGCTATGAAAAAAAAGCATCCTTGTAATGGCTGCAACTCTAGTTAACTTTGTTATTATCATTCCAAAGGCTCTCGTCATGGTTACTTAACCCATATGTATGCTTCTCCAAATTTCATCCCCATATATCCCAAGCTCTTATTTTATTTAAATCCTCCCTAAATGAATTCATCATTTGTCTCACTTCATGGGTTAATGGAACAAACTATTGCACCATGTGGGATGGTATAATTTTTCATAATTACACTACCCATGTCGAATCAGTGAGTTTAAGAGGTGACTTGCAAGGAGGTGTCATATCTGACAGTGTGTGCAACCTTCATTATCTTGATGCGTTGGATTTGACTTATGGATTAAGAGGTATAATCCGAGTAGATTCAGTTGAAGAGCCTTGGAAATTTCAAGAGAATTTTTTTTTTAGGTATAATTTCAAACACTTAGTAGAATGCAGTCTCAGTGAGTGTGTTAGTTGATGGATTGACAAAAAAAAAAAGGTTGTGTATTTTCAGTCTTAATAAAAACTTCCAAGTAAAGGTTATGGTAAGATGCACACAAAGTGGAGTTTTGAAGATAAATGAGAAGGCCCACAAATTATTTCCTGAATGCCTAAATCTGATGTGGTCTCATCAAATGCGGGATCATGGGATTAGCATAAAAGGTATGGATCACTCTTCCTCTCACTTCAAACTAAACATTTCATCATTTATTTGTTTAGCATTGGATTTCAGTATGTTGTATATTAAAACAGAAATGCAACTTAGAATGAATGATATGGCTTTTACCTTTCCCAAAAATATTTTTTTTTAAAATTTTAAGCAAAAATTAGGCCTTGGAACCATGTGCATGGAGCACCATGTTGAATTATTAATGGGAACCAAAACCTCAAACAAGATCCATGTCAACCCAAGACACCATGAAATTTCTTAACCAGGATGACTAACTTGATTAGATGCCTTAACAAGGTGAGATTCGATACCCTTTTAACACTTCAATCACTTTTGGTGATGTTCCCACTTTATGAAATTGTGATCGGTTTTGGCTTACAATTGTTGTATTGATTTGGTGTATTGGAAAACACCTTCATCTACCTCTAGCACTCCTATGTGAGAATTGAAACCAACTCTCAATTTCATAAAAATAATTTTGTAAGTTAGAGTTTCAAGTGGATGTTGGAGTCACTAGTGGTCATCGTACAACATAAGTGTTCGATGTGTTTACGATAATTGGTCTCAAAGTCACCTTCTTAAATTGAACCTTTAGTGTAATAAAATTCCATCACAAATTCAAAAAGTTATTTGTTTATAGGAGATTCAGTAGGAATCGATGAAATTTATGTTTGAACGTAAAACGAGTGGTTTTGGAAACCATACTGTAAGCACTTTAGTTGATTTGGTCAGTTTTCACACACTCGCAACTTAAGATAGAAAATATTTCTTAGGATCCCATCGGTTCTATGTAAATTACTTGTGAACCTTTTTATAGTGTTACAAGTGTGTGTAGAGTATTATTTAATCAATTACTTTGTATGAAAGGATTTTGTAATTTAAAGTGTTCTTTCTCTCCTCCCTCTCTCTATCTCTTAATATAAATATGAAATTGTGGTTGGTCTTGGAAACGTGAATGGATTAAAATGCAGATGAGTTTTAAATAAAATGAAAATGGGTATGAATTGAGAAATGGTCAAAATATTGTGAATAGAAAAGAAAATGTTTTACAATTTCTCTCTCTTCCTCTCTCTTTAAAAAAAGTAAATGAATGTGTGAGGAAATTATCTCTCCTCTCTCTCCTTATCTCTACCTCTCTCTGTACTTTGTTTGAAATTACTTGAAATGATGAATGTCTTGTTTGTGCTTGAGTGTAAGGGTTTTCCATACTCAGTCCTAGGACTGACACAACATTGGTTACAGGTACCTGAGCAAAAAGGAGTAGTAAAAATGACACTTGTGTCTTTTATTAGCATGTTATTTGAAGGAAATGTAATTGTTTATAATATTTTAGTGATATTTTTATGAATAAGATGTATTATTTTCATTATTTCCATGATGAAAATGATAGTTTTGCGTATTGGGAAAATGTACTATTTTGTACGTAGTTGTACTTTTTCCTATTTAATGAATGTTACTCTTGGTGGAAATGGTGTATATTCTATTAAGTAAATGATTTGATCATGTTGATTTGGAAAATGATGTCAAATAATCCTTCTTTTAGTGTTAAAATAAATATAGGAGGATGAAACTGGAACCTTTTCATTTAAAATGTTTAGTGTCGTCGTAATTATGATATGGTTATGTCAGTTAAATTGTTAGCAAGTAATTTAGAATGATGTGTTTTTACCAAAGGTGTTAGTGTTGTAATGACTAGGAAATCACTTAATATTCAAATAAAAATATCAACTTACATTTGTGTGTGTTTTTCATATTGAGCTGGAAAGCGACCAAACAAACATATAGCTCAAAATATTTACCCGTGTTGAATGTAATGACCCTCTCTAGTAAGCTCCAAGTTAGGCTAGCTCCAAACATCCTTCGTAGTCTTAGAGACTTAGAGGTATTGTATGTTTTTGTGTATTCCTCCTTAGGAACCTAGTTGAGAGCATTCACATAGGTATGAAAGTGTGTAAGATTCCTTAGTGCGAGGCATAACATTGTTTTAATGGCATACAAGATGACATGTTGAGCTTGAAATCTCATGGTTGTTTTTAGAGACTAAATAACATTAGAAGTGGAATGTAATGAACAGTGGGTGGGACCACAAAGATAGTTAGGTTGTGCATTAATTCACTATTAAGTTTTTAATTGTAAAGGAAAATTTGTAACTTGCCCTCGTTTGGGAACATACCCTTGGGATGTCGATCTAATCATTTCAAGGGTCATGGAGATTTCTTGCAACATATTAAATATTTCTTATGATGTGAAGGTGGACGTGAATTGATCCACGTGAGAACAAGTGAATAAGAAAACATAGTTTCCCATTTAAGAATCAAACCTAAAATGTGTATATGATAGGATATTTGAAATTAACTATCGAGTGATATATTTTATTGGCAGTCAAATAAATGAACCAAATCTAATGGAACCCTTTATAAGATAAATGTTAAATGAAAGTGAGAAAATGTATTCTTGGAATACCTCGAGTGGCACGAATGCCTTGCAAGACATGGACATTTGATTACTCTTAATTTGACTTGTGGTAGGGTGTAGAAACCCTCGAGTAGAAATGAATGTAATACATCGAGTGACCTCTTATGATGCTAATGAACAAAGAAACTATGATGTGTTGTTACCAATGATTATAAATATTACCTTAGAAGGATTTTGAAACACATAAAATTTTATAACTTTTGTATTAGAACTCCTTTGTCCTCTTAGATAATTTTGACCCTTAGTAGCAGATTACCATGTGCTTTCTCGTAGGGTGTAGTTTCCCATCCATGATGATTTTGAAGTTAGGAGATTGTAGAGCCTCTCTTAAGGGTATTGGTGAAAGAAATGCTAATGATTTTTTACTAAACAATTTAAATAGTTCCTTGGAAGAAATTTGAAAAGCATATAGTTGTTGGTTTGTCTTGTAATATGCATTTAATACTTGATGGTCTAAGAGAAATGAAATGAGTAGTTAGGTGCATGGTCACCACTCCTTGTAGTCACGAACCCCTTAGTGTAAATTATGGGTCATTTGAATTACAATTGTTCTAAAAACAATGCCAATCGTGAGGCCAAAGTATGACGTAAGTGTAAAGAGTACAAGAGTTAACAAGATTTTGGGGTTAGGAATAACGTCATGCTTGAAGTCCTTAAAACTCAACTAGACACTTTCATGTTGTTAAAAATAAATATGAATTGCCCTTGGTGAGATCAAACTTTCGAGAAAATAAAATAGATATATAAATCTAAATAAAATTTCTTATGTGAAAGACTTGAATGGATTCAAACAAGTTATTGAGTTATATCGGTTATAACATGAAAATATAGTGTACTTGTGATGGAAGGATGTTTATGGGAAGAGATATATTGAATCTAAATCACCCTTTAAACTCTAATATATCTTCCTTGACCTCATGATAGTTCCTTGTCTAGCAAAGGTAAAATTTAAACATCAAATATACGTCTCAAAAAGTAGAACCTTAACATCTTGTTAGTTCCTTTTCGTAACGAGGATAAAATTTAATATCAATTAAACATATTTTGAGAAACAAAACTTTAACGTAAGAATGAATATTAGGAGGCTTGTAGGTGTTTAAAATGAATTTAATTAACAAATGAGCTATGGATAATTAATGGAAATTGAGAAAGGAACCAATAGTGCATTCTCTTTTAAAGGCCAATGCTATACGAAAATAAAGTATTTGAAGTTTTAGAAAAAGGAAATTTTACACCCTTACCAGTTTAATTCACTGAAACCTATAAGGTTATATAATGGAAAACTAAATGTAATAAATTTGTAAACGATAAAAAATGTCGTGTTGTGGAGTATTCCTATCTTGTGTGCCTTACCGTAGTTAGGTCTTTGTCTTGGTTTACATCATTTGAGTAAGACATTGATGTGTACCCTATGTTATCATGTTGTCTATGTGGATCCCGAAAGAGTGAAGGACGAAGACCTAGAAGGAATTCATGTGCATCAAATAGTTGCACTTCACCAAAGTGTAGGAGTTGCGAGATTAAAGCAAGCAAGCTTTGTAAAGCAATGTGCATGCATATGAGAGCTCAAGATTCAAAAATGGAGTAGAATGGAATTTCTTGGCTTGGCTTATCATAGATCAAAAGAGGTGGTGTACATATAGGGGAGTGAATGTGTAACTCCCATGTAAGAGAATATTCCTCCATAATGGAGAAGAGGAGTTACTTTCCCAAATGGGAATGTAACTCCTATGACACACTTACACATATGACAAATTTTGTAAGGGAATTTGTCATAACTAAGATGCCACCTAGATCCATGTCCACCTAAGTGAGATGACTCACTCGGTGAGGTGGAATAACACTAAATAAGTGAAGAAAAATACCACCTACACCAATACCCCCTTTCATCGTAACTTAGGATGAGGCGGCAAGTCAGAAATGAGAAATGGGTCTCAAAGACAAAGCTCCGATGAGGTACCCACGTACAAGAAACTCTCAAAAGGTGAAGTAAAAGGAGAAAACCCAAAGTGGGAAAAACTCCCCCTAAAAAGAGAGACAATTCCACTCTCTAATCTAAGAAAGATTCCAAAGATGGGTCCCAACAACAAACGAGATTGTAAAGGAACCCATGTACAAAGAGGCAATCTCTCGAAAAAGAAGAAGAAGAGAAGAAGAGGGAGATGAGAGGAATGCACAAGATGCCATGGACGGATCTGAAATCTACAGCTTTAGTAAGTCTCCCAAAATAATGTCGATGAAGAGATCCTCTACCTGCAGGGATCGAAGAAGATCCATCCACACCAAATTGTGCCTACGCGCTTAGGAAGGATAGAAATGATGTGCTAGAATTCTATCCACTCCACGAAGGAAATGAAGGTAAGTAACACAAAGAACTCTAAGTCCGGTCCACGAATGTATTACATAGGTCTAGTAAGAGAGCACCAAGTAACCGAAGATAATACCACATACGTAGAAATGTCAGAGTGTGAAGAGTGAACACCTGTAGAAAGGATGTCCAACTGATGTGAAGGAAAAAAACATCCCCCACAATATAAAATTGATCCACAAGAAAGGGTGGATCAATAAGGGTCTCTGGAAAAGTGGAAGTGGTAAGATTCCTAGAAGGGGCACTCCCAAGAACAGAGATGATGAACTCCTCTAAAATACCTGTAGATGGATGAGGAACCTATAGAGCATCACAAGTGGACTCTGTGAAAAGATGACCAAGGTCGGGCAGATACTCGTCCCAATGAGGGGGCTCAATAAACATAAGAGAAATGTCGATAGGTGTGAGTCATCCAATGAAGGTAAGGAGTGAAAGGGGCCTCACACACTAGAAGTGGAAAAGAGGCCGAGTAGGAAATCGCTTGATATCTCGATGAGATGTGGGAAGTTTCAACACTCTCTAGAATTGTGAGAGGAGGAGAGAATTCCTCTATAGTACTCTCGACGCATAACTAGGTGCATAATCCTTGTCATCAAGTAGAACCAAGTGAGTCTCTGTGCTGGAACTTCCATCACATGAAGAAGAGGATAGAACTCGATCAATGTTAGCAGCAACAACGATGACAATATGTGAAGGGTGTCCATAGAGGGACTAAAGAATGCTCTAGACATGGTGGGGAGGATCTGAGTCTGCCACGTGAAACTAGAGAGATCTGGAGACATGCATCATCATGTGACCAAAAACATGGTCGCAAGTGTCGAGAAATTCCTCAAGATAATGATGATCAGTGGGTGCAGGAACTGCCCAAGTAAGAAGGGTGAAAGACCCTCGTGAGTGAAGTAACGTTCCATGGAAGCACGCCAAGCTGAATAGTTCTCTCTCCCAATAAGAAGTGGTGGAGGCTATAAGGTGATCCTACAATGCTCAAGTCTGGAAAGAGCACTCTCCATGATGCATAATCAAAGTGCAAGGTGCACAAATGCAAGACGTTAGACTCGGCCGATAATGCATTTGCATGTAAAAACCCAAGAGTACTAGTGAACCCCCTAGAATGTGGAACTTTATAAAGTAGTGTGTTTACAAAATTGACAGTGTCATCATGTAGTGTGCAAGAAATCATACAAATTTGAATAAAGAAGCACTCAAAAATGAGCAGCGAGTCAAAGTTATAGCAAAAATACAATTCCCGCAACTGATGGAAAATGCCAATGAACTTTGCAAACTAATTAAAAAGTGCCCGAAATGGGTGCAAAGGGTGTCGTGTGGGTACTCGTTGAAAATGGCATCAAATTTTAAGAAGGGTTTTTTTACTTGTGAGGGGGATTAGCCTCCGCCAACCCCGAACCTTGCCCTCTGCCTTTGACATGCGTAGGGAAGGGCATTAATATAAGAAAAATTAGAGCCTTAAAATTATTACAATGCCATAACAAGAATGTTTTTTTCCTTAAAACATAAAAAAGGATTGTTTTAACCACCAAACAATTCTAAAAGGGAAGGGCCCAGCTGAGGTGTCAAGCCATGGATGCACCAAGCTGGAAGCTACCTCTGTTGGCGAGCTGGGAAGTTGACCGAGAAAATCCATGTGTAATGCCATATGGGAAGGTGGCGGTATGGAGAGTTGGAAACATGTCGCCCTAAGTCGAAAAATGCCAAGTCAGTGCAGGTATAACCACCTTGTGTGCAGAGTAATGACGTGTTTGAATAGACCGAGCAGAAACAACCGAGAGTAACTACTGAGGAGCCAGGATTTGAGCACAGGGGAAGCATCCTGAATTCGCCTAATTTAATAATGCACAACAAGGGCAGAGAAGTTGAGGATCCGCGACTAAATGCACAACACAAAGCTCGAAGACCAAGGTGCCCACAAAACCATGAATGAGAAAATCCACAGAGTTGAAATCAACCACCAAGTACTCAAACAGAGAGGAAGGTGTGATGAGCTGGGAAGATTGTAACCGTTGAATAGGGATTAAGTAAGCCCACCCGCTTCTTAACATAGCATATCGCTGAGCCCACCAGAGAGGCCATGTGCCGAAGAATCGTAACGGCTACAATGCAATGGTGGTGAGTTTGGAGTTACAGTAACCGTCAAGGAAGGCAAAAGAGAGCATGTGTCGACCACTGAACATGAGTAGTGCAATGAAGAGTGTAGGATTCCCACGGCCGAGGTGCTCCAAATGATCAACTAGAGATGAGTTGTAGAGTAGCTAGTGATTAAAATAAAGGCCAAGCATCAAGCCAATGCACCAAACCAATGATCCATGAGCACAATGGTGGAGCAAGAAAGACTTTGCTACGTGAAACTCAAGCTTGAGCCATAGGAAACAATAAAGGCTCTGTGTCAATGAATGATGCACAATAAATGAGCCAGCTTTGACTATAAATGAGTTGTTAAGGAAAGTACACGAGTTGTTTTGGATAGCGCACTTCTAGGTCGATGAGTCAAATGAGTTGGTCCCGAGAGCAGCCTCTTGCAACCGTTATAAATTGAAATCACCACTTCAACCTACAAATTTTAAAACCTCCGCAAAAGATGGACTTGGACACAATCAGAACCAACAAGGAGTACACAAACAAACCACTAAAAATAACCATAAGAATCTTGAAATATGCAAGTAGAGCACATGCAAAAGCGAGAGCTTGCACAAGAAACTACACAGTGGAGCAACGATGGTAAGCAACATGATTCCGGTCCCCTCAGCTTTGATACCATGAAGGAGTGAAGGACGAAGACCTGGAAGGAATTCACGTGCATCGAATAGTTACACTTCACCAAAGTGTAGGAGTTGCAGATTAAAGCAAGCAAGCTTTGTAAAGTAATGTGCATGCATATGAGAGCTCAAGATTCAAAAATGGAGTAGAATGGAATTGCTTGGCTTGGCTTATCATAGATCAAAAGAGGTGGTGTACATATAGGGGAGTGAATGTGTAACTCCCATGTAAGAGAAGATTCCTCCATAATGGAGAAGAGGAGTTACTTTCCCAAATGGGAATGTAACTCCTATGACACACTTACACATATGAAAATTTCATAAGGGAATATGTCATAACTAAGATGCCACCTAGATCCATGTCCACCTAAGTGAGATGACTCACGCGGTGAGGTGGAATAACATTAAATAAGTCAAGAAAAATACCACCTACACCAACAGTCCATGCTTATGTAAGTGTCTTATATGATTTTGAATTTTTCTATTTGAGTTCATGTGGTGTCGTTTTATGAGCAATGAAAATAAAAAAATTATTCCGCAAAATTTTTGTTGTACTTTGGTGTTGATATTATGGGAATTAAATATGGTATCAAAGCAAGGTTTTATGCTCTCGAACCTCTGGGATAGATTGGAGTTGTGATGATCTTGCATGGTGGTGGTGGAGATGGGAAGATTAATGTGATATATGTTGTGATGTGACCAATGTTGTAATTGTGATATTATGAACGCACATGTTATGCATGTCACTTAGTGCGTATTTTTTATCATGTTGATGTGTTTGTAATGAGAGTATTTTTTTCTTTTTGTGGACTCAATGAGGAGTTCACATGTGATGTGCCACCTTATTGTGTGTGAAAATAATGTTATTATGGATTACAGAGTGTTGAATTTTTTTATTATGTGATATGAAGGTGTGTTGATGTGTTGCATGACAAAATTGGTGTATAGTGAATTAGATTTTATCGTGATGTCATCACCGTGTTGTGATGAATCATGTGTGTCACCATGTTGTATTACAATTGATTGTATGTTATAATTTTAGTCACTGTTTTCATCATATGTATAATTCATGTAATATGTGATGGTTCATGTCATGAATTAGGGCATATGGTGATTGTATGACCCCTATTGTGCAGTACTTGCACCTTAGGTGCATTATGTGGAAAAGTGATGTATCATAACCCGTGAAAGTAATGATTTTGTTATACCATGTATATATACCATGCGTAAGATGCTATGGTTAATGTGCGTGAATCACCATTGTGTTATTGATGTAATTATGTGTTATGTTGTGAACCTTACACTAGAAAACCCTAAGGGAAGAAAATGTCAAGAGTGTATGTGTGGAGAGAGGAGGCGTGGACCAAGTTTTCATAATCTTGAGCTAAGTACAAGTGAGGAAGTGAAGTCTTATATAGATTGAAAACCCACTTCTATCTATTTAGTATACTTCAAGATTGCTCAGTATATTGTGGATGTGCACCACCTTAGGCTCAACTTATGTAAACCAAATGCCTCCCGATCTTCCTATTGGGTTGTCCATCAAACAATCCTATGTGATTTTGACTATGTTGAGCCTTGTGGGAGTATGGAGGGATGATTCAGCAGAGATGATAACAGCTTATATTTTTAGTATACTCATTTCTAGTTTTATGTATATTTTTATGATCTCGAGGTCGGATATCCGAGTGCCAACAAATCGATCAGCACTTTCGGTGGTTATATGAGGCCACATAGTGATTGTAATGTGTTTTTTCTCAACACGTGTTTTATTCATAAATTGATCATTATCTCTTTCTATCAAGAACCGGTTAGTTTTCTTGATTGACGCATTCTTATATTTTGGGCATTTTATCTCGGTTCTTGCACTAACATATGGATTTTTGTACTAACTATGGCTAATTAGCCAATTGTTTTTCTTACTTTTAAACTTTCTTTTCATGTCTAAAATTTTTAAAGCCTTGCGCAAGGATTGGTATTTTTTTCCACTTGGCATTTGAGATGGATTTTTATGTTGGTTCTAATGTCATAATGTGTTGGAATAGGGTCATGGGATTCACCATGGAGTGGTTGAACTTATGTACCCTCTTTGTTGTATGGGGGTACGCTGCAAGGAGTTACATATAACTAGTGGGTTGTTTAACCACGAGTTATTATGTCACTTGGGAAGGCATCATTTTCTCCTCTATTCAACAACCTTTTGATGAAGTGGCTCACATGATGGTTCGCTACATAACAATCAGTAGGAATGTTCTTCACTCTTCATCTACATCATTTGGTTTTTCTCAATCACTTCATGCATGAAGCTAAGGTACACATTAACCAGATATGGGATGTCATTGGGATACCGCATTGGCTTGGAAGAATGGGAGGATTACTAAGAAGTTCAAAGCATCCAATTGGGACCCTAATATTGGGACAACTATGAATATGTACAAGGCACTTAGGGTAGCTCTTAAAGTGTATAACAAATATGTGAATTAGTGCCCTTTTGCCTTTGTGTTCTCTATGCAACTACTGTGGTGTTATTTTTGAGTTGTTGTTTTGCTATTGTCGGGCTTCTTGTAGGCAGTTGGCCCCTGCCTTAGTACTCTTATAGTTTTATCTAGCTTTTTGGCTTTTGGTTGGGGTGTGGTCCCCACATATCAAAAAACCACTTTGTTCTCTCTTGTATATCTTGGCTATTGAGCCTTTTTTGTTGTACTTCAGGGTATGGTCCCTTCAAAACAATTTACCTTTAATAAAAATTACAGGTATGGAAAAGAACCTAATATGATATTACAAATGTCAATATTTTTTAATCAAAAATTTATTCACTTACTTATTGAAATTATTCATATTGAAAATTCTAGGGTTTAGTTACTTTATATGGATTTGTTATCACACTATTGATCTATCATTGGGTCTAGGCAGGATTTTGATTATTTTTTTCCATTTATCAGTAGTGATTTATTCCTCACTTCTATCGCTTTAGGTAAATGTAGACACCTTTATTAAGTATACACATTTTGATCGCACCTATGAGGTGTAATTTCTAGTAATATAAACTACCATAAGCCTTTGGTATTTTCATTTGTGATTCTAATCGTAGCTTTGAAAATCACCAACAATGGAATGATGACACCAATTAAAATATATTGTGACATATTTAAAACATGGAGAATGGAAAGATTGGTTAATTGATGTGGAATGGCCTCAAAACAAGTATCAAGTTAGACAACGGTGCTAACTAGAGGGTAAGTTATATTATTATCACCCATGTCTAGGATATGCAAGTCTGAATAATTCAAGACATGATAGAAATTTTCCCTTAAAGATAGAGTATGACTCGCTATCTCAATGGAATATCTCATGTCAAACGAGCAATTATAAGGTTTCATGATTTGAAAGAAAGACAACTAATTAAGTTTGATGGTATTTCACCAAATAATGTGTTCTTTCAGAGATCCAAAAACATCAAACATCTCTAGAAAACTAAACGCACGAGAACCAAAGGCAAGTAAGTTTAATTGATTGTAAGAGATATCAAGATATCAATAAAATAAGGGATACAACCTAAATTTTCCATAAATCCCAAAACGAGATGGATAAGTCATAAAATATAATTAGAGTGGCACACTTCCTCTTCAATTGGAATCGAGATAGAAAAATATTGTGAAATGTCCCATTCACCGAATGATAATTGACTTCCGGTTCTCGTATGCATCACTCGGGTATGGTAAGAATGCAACATTAATTGACGTGTTTTTGTTGTTCAACAGGATGAGAGTAGAGGAGTATTCTTTATAACGAATCTACTCCTTTGAACATTTTGTCCAATGGTCAGGCCTACACAATCCATGAAAGGATTCCTTATAATTATAAAGAACAACCGATCGATTGTAGTGCCCACTTCCCTTCGACACCTTTTTGATTATTGGTTTCGATACTATTGACTGCACTTATGGAGATATTATAGATTTTTTATTTAGTATGTTGGTAGCTATTAGAGATATTAAACTCGTTGTTGATTCAACTCGGATGTGATGCATGTGGACCATTAGAGACATTTGATGTTGATATTGACCTATTTTTTGACATGGTTATTTATATATATTTCTGACATGTGATATATTTAGTCATATTGAGTAGACCTTTGATAATTAGATTAATGTTGTGATCATTTTGACATGGATGAAATGTGGAATAGAAATGTTGCTAGAAATTGTAAGTGATATCGTATTTACATAGATGATATTAATTTGTATATAGATGATTTTAGATTTATATCACATATTTTGGCATGGATGTTTTAATGTGGCCACGAGGCCAAAGGAGGTATTCTTTGTTTTACAGGTATATTATATTCACAACAACATCGGGGATTGGAGACCAACCACATTGGAATTCTAGATGAATTTAGCTAGGGTCACCATGGCAACATGTAATTGTGTGTGTGTTAGAATTATTTTGGTTAGGGGAAAATTGTGACCAAGGGGTCATGTGTTGTCTTTTATTGTTAGGTCTCTTTTATTAATGTTAGTATGTGTTCCTTTTAGTAATGTAATTTACTTTTTTAATTATTTAGATTTTTGGAGGTATGTTTACCCCTTTATTATTAATGGGTTATAGTGTCTTAATTAAGCTAATTTAACTTTTCCTAAACTAATTAAAGATGTGACCAAAAAGGAGTTAATTTATTAGACTTGATTTACTCTTGGTTTTTGTGTTGAGTGTTGTATTCTTGAGTCTTGAGTGTAGTACACTCTACCCTTCATGGGAAACTCGAATTTGGCCTTAGAGGTCAAATTTGGAAACTTGTGGGACAAGTCAAACTTTTCCCACACCTCTTAAATGTTTATGCCAACCCTACCTATGGGTTGGGGGGTCAAATTAGGCCCCATTAGGTGTTTTGGGAAGATAAAAAGGTGAAATGTTTATTACACTTTCTTTCAAGTATTTAATTTTGTCCTTAGGGGGAGTGGGCTTAGATGGAGTGTGTAAGTTTCTTGTCATTCCTTCAACCACTTATTAATTGTGCATTGGAATATGAGGTTGACTAAGTGATGTGGAGTGGAGAGGAAATGAGGTGGCATCCTACTTGGAGCCACATCATCCTCCTCTCTCCTTTTTCTATTTATTGAAATCATTTTTCTTGTTTGGGGGTTACTTCATTATTTTGTGCTCTTGTATTTTGGGAGTGAGAGGATTTTTGAGAGAGCTTGTGGATTGTTGAGCTTGTGGATGCTTGCTTGGTTTTGGAGGAGCTTGGAATTTCATTCTTGGAACAAGCTCTACTATGGAGAGGTAGGAGCTTCACCTTATTTTAAATTATGCTTTTATTTTGTGTTTATATGTTTGTGTTGAGTGTTGTTTTCCTTTGGAATGTTTGTTGGGTATGGGTAGATTGCCTAAGTTTGGAGTAGGAGGAGACTATGGGGAGTTTTCTTATAGGGAGGCATAAGAGTTTTCTTTCTTGTGGAGGGAGTTTGGGTTGGGTGTCCCACCTTGTATGAGGAATGCTTGCATTTCTTCTTGTTTCTTGTTATGAGGGAGGCATAAGAGATTGAGGGAGACATAAGAGTATATGGAAGTATAAGGGGTACTTGAGGGAGGCATAAGATTTTTGAGGATTGAGACATACATTGGAGGCTTAAAGGTGGGCACCCATTCCCATTGGGAGGCATAAGTGGCCTCCCATAGATCTTGCTCTTTTGGCTTTCTTGATAAGCCTTGTTATATTATTGTTTTGTTGATTCTTCTTGCTTGTGTTGTTGTTGTGTTTGAATGTGGATGGAATGGATTGTAAAACTATTTGTTAAGTATTGTGGAAGCTTGTAGTTGCCATGTGTTGAAATCATCTCCCATTGTAATGTGGTTGGGGCTTGGGGGCCAATGGAGAGGATGGCTTCTCCTCTCCATTGGATATCTTGGTTGGGTGGAGAGCGTTGCCTCTCCCCTTATTTTTTTGTGAATCAAACAAATCTTTGAGGAGATATCTTGATGGAGTTGTGAAGCTTGGAGTTTTGTTAGAGACCTTGTGAAAATTCCTTAGTACTTTACCCACTTAGAGTGGAAGACCTTGTAATAGTGTAGTAAATTAAAAATTAAAAATACCGCTTAGTTTAGTTTTAGTATGACTTCCCACGTCAAGTTGAGAACATTGTATTGATCTTTTGAAGAAACATATTGCATTTCATTGTGGCTATGGAAGTGTATTATATATTGAAAAGAAAGAAGAAATATTTGTGTGAATTAGCTGTGAAATGGAAAAGAAATTTTACTTTCATTGTAGAGTTGTTTTTATTGTAAATATGTAATAAGGAAAAAGAAATGACCAAAATGGATATATTGTGTAAAAGTTTAGTTGGAAGTTGCATTGTGAAAATGAGAGTTTGCATTCAAAAAGTTGTGATGTTGTAAATGAGAAAGAAGGAGAAATAGAAGTAGTAAGAAGTTGAACTTGTATGCAAAATAACATTGCATGGAAAAATAAAGTTATTTTAGCTATTTTGAATGTATGTACATTGTAGTGAAATGAAAAGGAAAACAAGTTAGATTATATTGTATTTAGAAATGTTGATTTTATAGCAAGGAAATGACAAAGTAATGAAATAGATTTAAATTCCTTTTGCTCTTGTAATGGAAAGAAGAATCTAGTTAAACAAATGGAATTATTCTTGTAAGTAGATGAGTTTTATTAGAGTTGAAAATACTTTAAAATGAGTAGATTTAACTAAGAAATGAATAAAAGAGCAATAAATCTCAAATCTGGAACTTTAAATGAACAAAAACAAACTCAGAATGCATTTTTGAACCTTTTGGTAACTTTAAGTTTTTGTGAAAATCTCGGCATTAAGGTTCTGTTTTTTGAAACATGATCGCCACCTGCAAGTGAGTGGCGGTCACGTAACCGCAGCTCAAGCTAAGGTAGCGGTCTCAAAACCTCCACTTAGTAGGGCGACGGTCCACGGTTTGTCACCCAAGTAGGGTGGCAGTCCCAGACCGCGGTCTACTCTAGGTGGTGGTTCTGTCACTAATGACGTAACTCCGTGGATGCACGCCTATGCATGAAATTTAACCATTTTGTTCAAATTTCTAAGTTGTAAAATCTAACCTATAATTACCAAAGCAAGCAAAATGATGATTAATCCTATGGATTTTAACAATAAAATATACAAATGGTGGATCTAAAACTAGTCTTTTCATTTATAACAATGGGGTAGGGTTTTCCCCAAATTTAAAACCCAATACACAAATAACTTGAAATAAAAACCAGATTGGTGGAGGAAATCCCTCCCAATCTTTGAATGAAATAGATTACATAAATAAAACTAAAACTAAACTAAGCCTAGACTAAATCTCCATGTAGAATCCTCCATGGTTCTTCCTCCTTTGCTCTCATGGCTTCCTCCTCTCCAACCTACAAATTTAACAAAAAGGAAATAGACCAAATGAGAAGAATAGAATGGAAAAAGTTTTAATAGAATTTCATAAGGATTTTAGGGCTAAGTTTGGAACCCTAGGATCTAGTGGCCAAGATGGATTTGATCTAAGGGTGGAGGATTGACCCTACTTTTTTTAGGTAGAAATGTATTTTAAATGTTTAATTTAAAATCCCTTAAGGTATGTGTAGATGGGTGAGTGGGGCCATTTAATTTCTTAGGGGTGTTATGTCCTTATTAATCCTTAGTATGTTGTAGGAATTTAATTAAAGGACTTTTAAACTATTAGGATAATGAAACTAGAGTAATTAAGCATGTGGTTAACCATATTAAAGTTGAGAAATATTTAAAGAGAAGAAAATATTTAATTAAATAAATTAATCCTTGTTACCTTCCTTTTGAATAATTGATTAATGGACCTTGGAGATAAATATGAAATTAAGTTAACCTTTAACTAGACCTGGTTCTTCAATCGTAAAGTTGAGTTAAGTAGTGTAAGTCGAGTTAATGAACCCTAAAGGTTAAGCACCCTTGTAACCCTCTTTATAACTTAAAAAAAAAAAAAAATCAGTCGCATTTTCGGGTTAAGTGTTAGGTTGCGTGTTCCTAGAACGTAGTTTTTCATGGGCGCCGCACCGATCTTCCACTCTAATCATGGTCTCGACAAAGTAGGAGCATATCAATTCTCATGAATTAGAAAATTCAATCACAGATCGAACAACAACATATCATCATGATTAGCAATAAACTAAGTTACTCCGACATTAGCATGAAGTGCTTGTGAGATTGGATAATCATGCTTATGCAGAGGAAGGTGAATGAATGTATAAAAGCAAAATTTTCTTTCCAAAAGATATAGAAAAGTTTTTCTTGTTGTGACGGAAACAAATTGAAATTTCAAAGATGGGAAAGATACGAGAAAAATACTTCTTCCTATGTTTTATGGAAAATGCATGGTAGGCGGACAATTTCCTTATCTTAAGTTATTTATCACTTTTACACATTGAGACTCGAGCAAGATCACAAATGGATTCCTACATTTTAGGGAGTCCCTATTTGTTAGGGATATGTGTAATATTGTAATTACAGGAGGAAGTAAGAGTAAATTATAACTAATCACATTAAACTATAAGAAAATATATATGGAGAAAATTCATGGTATAGATTTATTTGTATAAAGAAATATTGTTTTTGAGTAATTAAAATAATTGAGAAGTAGATGTCTCTTTTTAAAAATATAAATGCATATTTGTACTAATAGAAGGTGTAATGTTACATTAATAGTAAAAATATGAAGGTTTGTAGAGTTATTAAACAAATTTTAAAATGCACTAAAAAGATATGTTTGGTATGGGTGGTAAGGTACATAAGGTTTGTACGATAGTTGAAACAAATTCTAAGATGCATAGAAGAGGTATGTTCGACCTAAATAACAAGTCATCAAGTATACATATCCTGAAACTAATAGATCATTATGTTAGTGAGAGGGTCACCTCCAGTGCATGGCTTACCCCCTATTGGCATAAGGATTGTAATATATTATCGGGGGAATGCTAGCTAGCCTAGGCAAGATCGCTTTTTGTTTGTTTGTTTGTTTTTTTACTAAATGCAAATTGGTAGAATTGTAGAAACAATTCTAAGATGCACCAATCCCACAAAGACCACTAATGTATGTTGTTAGACACGCTAGTGGCAACATCGCCTCAGTATTGAAGACAAAGGTGCTAGCACTATTTTTAATTCAACTTTTATCGTGTGCACCAACTATGTGTCAATAAAGAACATAGAACAATAAAAAAATTTTATTAATATCTCTATCAATGTTACTTTTAATTCTTAATTTACCCATAACATATGGAGTGAGGCATTTCCATGTTGTCCTAGAGGTTAACCATGATTCTTGCTTATTGTTAAAGTTAAAGCCTCACTTTTCGAAGATATGAACTATTGTTTATTCATTGATCCTCTAACTTAGCAAAAACATAATAATATAAAATATTATTATTTGATTTAAATATACATATTTATAATTTCTATATTAATTAACAACATACAAATTCAATCCATATTTTAAAAGTAACATATTAAATATAAGTTTAAAAAAATTAAAATACATAATTAAAAATTGATATTCTTGTTCGTTGTCATTCCTTACCTCGGTCATGTTGGCCATGCCACTCCCCTTCACTACCTCAGGGTCCAAGGTGTTTCACTGATAACACTCATGGAGCCGATGGAGCCCCTCTTCACACCGGCGGTGGTCTCATCACTCTTTATCCCTTTCCCCTACTCATGGCGGGGTTTTGGTCAACTTGGTAACTCTAGTGGTAGTGGTTGAATGCACCTCAATAGTGTGAATTCCTTGTCATTTCTCCTTGTGGCTATCCTCAAATAATACCAAGTAAAAACAACAACAACAACAATATGACAATTGGTAGGAGCCCATCCCAGACTCGGCTCATCCTAGCTTTGGATGGGGTGACAAACCAGAAATCCCTCCGCCTCCTCCTCCATCCGCCATGTATGCCACTACGGCCTAGCTTTCTAGCTCATTATTTTGTTTGATCTTTTTATGCTCACACTTTTATTGTTATTTTTGATGTAGTTAGCCTCTTTCTTGAGGCCTAGTTGGTTCGATGTGATTACCATTTTGGGGTGTGACTTTTTCCACCAAGTTTTTTTACAATCAGCATTATATTTTTCTTGTCTATATGTGTGTGTGTGTGCACACACGCACACTTTTCATTCAAAAATTAAACACCATAATGTACATCATATGATTTGAAAAGTGACTTCATAATTTTAAATTAACAAAGATAAGCAACCATCATGCCTTATCCAATCCCTACCCACCCATTTTATCTACATACACTTAGATTTGAAGAAAACAATCAAATATATATATATATATATATAAAACAAAAAATGAAGAAATAAAATCATTATTTTAAAGATAGTAACATTATAAATTTTTTATAGTTGAAATAGAATAATCTCTCCCAAAGTTATATATGAAAAATGTGTATCCACAAGATACTAGAGACTAATCCCCAAACAATACCATTGTAAAATACAATCATCATTTTAAAACTTAAATATATATGCCTAAAACTATAGAACTTTTTAATTCATTGGGTGGCATTCCCTATGAAGAGAGCCCTACTAGAAAACCTCAAATTATGGGAGGCTCTTTCTAGGGCTACTCTTTCCACCTACACTGTTGATTCTGGATTTTATCTGTCACCTCAAGTATAGTGAGTAGTCACTAGTTGGAGCGTGCATTTCACAAAACCATAAAGCACCTTTTGCACATCGACCTATTTGACTGCAGCGAAAATTGTCTTCTAAAATCCCGCAACAAGGTTAAATTTGGTCTATGGGATTTTTGTACTCAGTCTTCAATTTCCCAGTAAGTTTGATTAATTGGAAAAAAATGTTTTAGGTTCTAAATGGCCTAAATTTTCTGGAATTCCAACCCATGACAACATTGGATTAAAAAAACCCAATTTTTTTCAAATTTGAAATCGCCATGTAATTAATTGTTTTGGGAATTGTGATTTTGTTTCGAGCATCTGATTTTTAAGAAAGTTTTGAATTGCCAAAGATTGTGTAAATTGTCCATTAGCACACAAAGTTGGGGTTACTACAAATTATTTTTCACAAAATTTGAAGCTCTTGTTTTCTAGAGAACATATAAGAGTCGACAAGGCTTGAACTTGTAGTATGCATACAATCACTAGATTTTTCATTTAGGGCCACATATAAAAGTTTAGGTTTTGACTACCATTTACCTGTATAGAAGTTCAAATGTGGAAAATCTATGATGAGTGGGCAGGGGAATTGAACTGGTGACCATTGACCTCACAAAAAATCCACCGTGTAACCCGAGGTTGGAGGTTTAATTATTCTTAGCTGCTCGATTATCACATTTTTAGCCCTCCATAAAGTGAATAGGAGTTTTCTGTTGTGAACATCTCCAGCTAGATTACGAATTATCATCCAATTTTTTATAAGCCACTTTTTTGTTCAGCAACATTGTGGAAGTTGAAAAACTTATTTTACTGATTTTTTGCTTTCTCGGCATGATTATGTGACAAATTAAAGGAATCATATTTTGCTCATATGCATTTAACATTACTAGGTGTAAATATTGTCTTTGCCTATGTAATTTACAAATGTTAAGTTTTCAAGCATTTATATTCATTTCCCTTCAAAATCGAGACCCTATTTTGAGTTTCATCTTTGAATTCTTTTGTTTCTATCTAAATTAGCTTATTTTATCCATTTATTTATGCTTCTTTAAATATTTAGATTATGGCTATAGGACATGTGCAGTCTTATGGTGTCTAGACTTAAATTTGGGCTTCCATTTTAAAAAGTGTGGAAGTGTAGACAACGGCTACAAACTGTTTGACAAAATGTCTGCATGGTTTTTGCTTGTGTGACAGTTTGAATAATTGTCCCATGGCCTTGTTGCTTCTTCTATGTCCATTTATCGTCATCTGGGTTGTCTCAAATCTACTCATCTAGCAATGACCACCACAAGAACAAATGCAGTGAGCAATGTGGGTCCCTTGCAATTCCCTACCCATTTAATTTAAATAGCCAATGTGGATCATGCGATTCAATCTAGAATGTTTGAAATCATCCATCCTCATTGTAATCCTGACAATGTAAAAAAATCATTCTTAGCTACTAATTAGACATCATCATCACAAATCCTCTAGACTCAACTTGTGATCTCATTGTGAATTCATTCTGTTTAAGGGGAAATAAGCATTATGGAATCTCCCCTGAAATTTTTTTCCAATTATCAAATTGCAAAAACTCCTATATTTTTTTGGTTAACTGCAATATGCATTTGGCTATGAATATTGACCTCTAACATAGGCACTTCCACCCCTATAAAAATGTACATTCCTTCTATCCGTAGCCTTGATTCCTTCTAAAATCTGCATTCACTATGTAGTGTTTCCCTTGTTGGGAAGTGTCAAATTCTAGTTCTTTTGTTTCCCGCTTTCCAATCACCATCCTTGTTGCTAGCAGTTTCCCAGGTGTCCCTATTCCGTTAACACATGAACAAAGTGTGGGATTAAATAACATAATTTTGTTTTCTATGGGTTTAGGTAACTTACTAGTGGGAAGACATGGCCAACAAAATAACAAAAAAATTACACTTTTCTCAAAAAATATTGAAGAAGTTCAGAACTGATATTGAGGTTGAGGAACTTGGATACACACGATTTGGCAGATCCTTCATGCAAATGAGAATTGGATGTGTCTAAATCGGATTCTTCTCGATGGCAACCCGCCCAACAAACCGATATTTTTACTAAAGCTATATACATCGGTTGTTTTGACAGTTAAGTTCAACCATTACGTTTCAAGCTCAAACATATCTTCTTCCTAATACATTCAAATTTATGTGGGGATTACAACCTGGAAATTGACAGGTGGGTCATTTTTGTTATTTTAATTGTATAATACTAGTAAAAAAATTAGGTAGATGTAAATAATGATATGTTGAAATTTTATAAAACCGTATAAATTTTTAAAGAGTCATTAATATATATAACATATAATAATATACAACTTATTCGTGCGTGTGTGTGCGTGCGTGCGTGCGTGCGTGTGTGCGTGTGCGCGTGTGCGCGTGTGCGCGCGTGTGTGTGCGCTGCGCGCGCGTGCGTATATATGTGTGTGTGTGTGTGTGTGTGTGTGTGTGTGTGTGTGTGTGTGTGTGTGTGTGTGTGTGTGTGTGTGTGTGTGTGTGTGTGTGTGTGTGTGTGTGTGTGTGTGTGTGTGTGTGTGTGTGTGTGTGTGTGTGTACAGGGACCTTAAAGAGATAGGTCGTCAACAAATTTTGATCTCGATAAACATACATAATTTGAAATTCCAAGCTTGGCTGTCACTGGGAATGAAATTAAATGTAGTTTGGAGAGTTTAAATGGGACTGATGATTTTATTCTTTATTGTAATTTGACATTGCCTTTTCTTTTCAATTTTTATGTTTTGTTTTTTAATTAAAATATAACACATCATATTCCATAAACATGAATCCTTTTTAATAGGAAAAATAAATAATTAATGTTTTTTTAAAAATTAATTAAGTTAGAATGTTTTTTTCCAATTTGGATGAAACCGGTAAATTCTGATAGGTTGTAGAGGAATACACGGTTTATATATGTTTGGTCATTGTGTTAGAATAATGATCACACATGTTAAATTGGTTGGTCATATGCGTCGTGTCTAGTGTATTTAGGAATAAAACTTGAATAGCCCTCTAATGACTCGAATAATATTATTGTGTCTAGTGGATCCTCGTGAACAAATTGAGCCATTTGATACAGAGATCCAACAACATAAATAAGGAAACTAGATTTGGAAATGTCATTATACTTGAAAAATAAAATCACCATGTTGATTAACAATGATTAACATGTAAAGAAAAACTCATTACTGGACAACGTGATAAATAATGAATAACATACACATTTATTTGTGGGATTATAAATACTCTAACTAATTTAAATAATGAGAGTAAAGTCCATTAATGTATAAGGAAGAGATGTACAGAAGATGATACCCAAGAGGGAATTAGTGGATTGCAAAGCAAGTTTCATTTTGCCTCAATATTTATACATGCAAACATTGGAGCTCAATTTGTTGTTATTTTCCATATTTAAACTTTTTCAATTAATGTAAAATGGAGAAGGATGGAGATCAATGTAATCAAGTTTAAGTTGGGGTTGAGCCATGTGGGGCTTCTTCTCAATGTTTTGTCCCAAGAAGAACATGAAATCTTGAGGGAGTTGAAGAAAGGCAGGGTGATGTGGGCGGAAGATGTTTTAGTTGAAAGTGTCATAGAAGATATGTCTGCAAAATGTGGAAGCATGTGAATTGTTTGAAAAAATTCCTAAAAGATATATGGTCTCAAGATTTGTGATGATTGTAGGATATGCACAAAATGGGTTTGTTGAAAATTCATCGAAAACTTTCTAAGTATATGTAATTTCCAAAGTGGATTATTGTCAAAAGTTATTTTCACAAATCCTTCACAACCATATGGACTTTAGATTTATGTTACATTTGCAAATGATCTAATAGACATCCACGCAAAATGTGGACAATTACAGAAGACTTACAATTTGTCTAACAATACATAATGTAAATTTGTTCTCATGGACAATAATACTTGTAGGACATGTAATGTATGGTTATAGTAATCTTGACCATGTAAAATTTTTTGGTGTTTTATTTTCATGCAACCAAAAAGGCCTAATGGGTAAGGGTTGTAAATACTTCAATATTATGAATGATTCTTTGTGCATTATGGTTGCAATTGATCATTATGTGTGTATGGTCGACCTTCTTCACCATGCTAGCTATATTATTTTATTAAATATTTAATCCCTCTGGTTAGAAATGTATTAAAAAAAACACTTAAAACTTAACATTCGCTTGGATATGGTTGTACTTGGGTGAAGGAAGATAACACTTTTTAGTCCAAGGGCCAATGGTTTTGTTATATCTCAATATATATGAGCTAAAGGTGGTTGGGGATTACACTTTGGAACAACCCATTCAAAGTTATGAATGGTGGTTTCCTCGACCTTTCCCCTCGAATGGCTTGTTTGTCAACATTTACACAATAAATGGC
The DNA here is from genome assembly GCA_018340775.1 of Taxus wallichiana var. yunnanensis. Taxonomy (NCBI): domain Eukaryota; kingdom Viridiplantae; phylum Streptophyta; class Pinopsida; order Cupressales; family Taxaceae; genus Taxus; species Taxus wallichiana. The sequence continues at coordinate 303,946,443 of CM031237.1, forward strand.
TTCCACATAGCTACAATCTAAGCCTACAAACCTATAGAAATAATTTTCTTGATTGCATTTACAACCAAGGGGCATGAATTATGAGGTGCAACCTCTATGAAGGACCTCACATTACAATATTTTTGATTCAACCCAATCAACTCACCTTTGCCAACATAATCGCACGTAATGGAGAAAAAAGAGGTTTGCATCAAGGTATGGACATCCATTTTACCACAAGTTAGAAGTCCAAAAAATTTAACACAATTATCCTCTCCAACATAATTTACAACCAATGTGAAATTTCTAATAATAATAAACATTACCTTTTGTACTTATTATCTTAATAATATTTATATACACAAACAAACCAATCGTCCCCATAAATTTTTTGTTTTCACAATTAAATTGAACAATCAATTTGAAGTACAACTTCATATATTCTAAATAGATGTAGTATTTGTGAATAAATTTTTGAGATGGTATGCTACGTGGGTTAAGTTTTATAATAAACTATTAAAAAAATTATTAGTATTAGTACTACCCAAGGCAGATTCTACTATAGTCTTCATATTTGTTTAACCAATTATTAGTATTTGTAATTTTCAACCAATTAGGGTTGCTTATTATTTTCATAAACAAATAAACACTTCTCACATTAATAATAAGTATTTGTAAAGCTGCACAATTTTTAACAAAATAATTACAAAATTCCATTTATCTTCAATTTGATTGGCCTACAAATTGAGATGTTATTGTAGCCTTCAACAATTTCTAGAAAAAGATGATATCATGATATTTATTACAATTTATTTCAAGACTCCCTAAACTAGAAGAGTTTTCCACAAATTGATGGTGACATTGACATAGGTAATCGAGATATAAATTTCCAAAATATCGGTGAGGGATAACAAAATCATCTGGGATAGACAACATGATAAATTTTAATCGATATTAATATGATTGTAGCCATGACGTAAAAACTTCATTCATCCACTACCAATTTTGCAACATAGAACAAATGATGTTTTCTCTAGCGCAAAAATGTGAATACACCGTCTGTTTAATGACTTGAAGCACGAGAATTCTAAATGAAGTTTTCTTGTTTCCTAGACCCTGTCCACCCTTTCGAGTTCCTCCTATACGACACCATCATTTCAATTCAATATTTTCATTTTCCTTACCTAATTCAAAACTGAGTATTACAGAGAAATAATCCACTTAGTTGTCAGACCTACAGCCATTTGTACTGGTCCGAACCTGGCCCAAAGTTTGCATAGGAACCCAACATCAGGACATGTACTCTTGCAACTTCAAATGAGTAGTACAAATTCAATCCCGACCCGCTCTATTCATAAGGAATTATCCACCTTACATTGTATCTTTTGATTGTTTGGTTCATTATTATAGGAATGGTATACATCTCATGATTTCCTTGGGTAACCATCCATGGCCTACTACTTGCGAGAGGCTCTACCGACTAGGAAAACAAGTCCCAAAGAGGTTTCCTTCCATCTTCATAGTAAAGGTCTCCAAGAAACAAGAAAGCATCATCTTACATCTCTTTCACATGCTCCAATGTCAATTTTGTCCATTTTGTTTGTGCCGGATCACCTAACAAATTCCTTCATCATAAAAAAGTGTAGCACAAGGATGGGTAAAACCTAAAATAATTCCTAAGGTAAATATATGTACTCCTCACCTACAATTGCAAAAGCTCCAGGAACTGTGAAGGTGGAGTCTTGAGATTATACTGGCCCAAATCCCTAAAGAACCATAATAGTAAATCATATTAGCTTGCGCATAAGAAGCCAATCACTAGCAAATATTTCTTCTCTCATTTTATAAGGTCTATAAGTCTTATTTTTCTTTTGCCCAGTAAATTTTGCCACCAAGATCAATCCCAAGATTTTTAATTTTTCTCATTCACTCCTTATTCCCAACATTTTTGATCTGCATGATTTCACAAAGATGTTTCCTTGTTTAACACTAGCAATATCACCTTTGGTGATATTAATAGGTCGATAGGCATGTTCATAAAAATTAATAATTAAAAAAACTAATAAACATTAAAAGTAAAAAATATATATATTAAAAATAATAAATAAAATAATTATTAAATTAATAAAAGATAAAAAAATTAAGAATTATAATTAATGAAAATTAGAAATTAAAAATACTAAAAAACAATAAAAATGAAATTAATAAATAGTAATAATAATTTATTAAAATTAAAGAAAATTAAATATTAATAAATATTTAAAAATTAAAATTATTAAAATTATAAAAATTAAATTTACATATTAAAATTAATTAGAAAATTAAATATTAAATTTATAAATTAAAGTTATTAAAACTTAAAAAATTAATTAAAAATTATTTATAAAATTAAAAATTGATTAAAAAATTTTAAAATGAAAATAATTTTAATTTTATTTTTTTCATCATTATTGTCGTCCACATTTTCCTCATCATTGTCATCATCAATGGTGTCATCATTGTCACCATCATCATTTGCATGGTTTTCATGGTCGTCGTCATCATCATTGTCATTGTCATCATTTTCATCATCATCCCTATCATCACCATTTTCATTGTCATCATCATGATCATTATCATCATTGTTTCATTTTTTCATCATCATCATCATTTTTTCATCATTGTCAATCGTGATCGTCATCATCAATTAGTTTAGGTTTTTCATTGAGTATTTGGGGAATTTGGTTTATAATATGCTTTAAGTGTCATCGTTACTCACATTGATCCACTATTATTTAACGTTAGTGTTTATGGTTTAAAATAAAATATGTATTATTAACATTTACAAAATGTGTTCAGGTTCATGCACTCGGGATTCATGGTCCATGATTTAATGTTCAAATCTAAAATTCATTCGATAAAATTATTATTTAAAAATAGTATTTCTACTATTTGTTTTAGTATTCTTAATACAAAGTTTAATGTTATGAATATTAATATCATGAATAGTAGTAATAATATTAATGTTATTACTAATATTAATATTGTTATGACAATTTTATACATAAAATAAAATTTATTATGAATGTCATTATCATCACCACCATTGTTGATCATTTTCATCATCATTATCATCACCACCATTATTGATCATTGTCATCATCATTATCATCATTGATCATTATCTTCTTCATTTTCATCATCATTATTGTCTTTATAATCATCAATCATCATTATCATTGTCATCATTCTCATCATCATCTCCATCAAATCGTCATCATCAACATCATCATTCTCATCCCAATCAATGTTTTTATTGTTATTTTCATCTTCCTCATCATCATCATCATCATCGTTGTCTTCATAATCATTTCATCATCATTATCATCACCACCATTGTGGATCATTGTTGTCATCATTATCATCACCACCATCATTGATTGTTGTCATTGTCATTATCATCACCAACATCGTTGATCATTGTAATCATGATTATCATCATCATTTTTTTCTTCACAATCATCATCATCATCATCATCATCATCTCCATTAAATCATACTCATCAACATCATAATTCTCATCCTCATAAATTTTTTACCATTATTTTAATCATCATCATCATCATTATCATATTTGTAATTCTTGTCTTCATCATTAACATCACCACCATCATCGATCATTGTTGTCATCATTATCATCACCACCATCATTGATCATTTTCATCATCATTGTCGTCTTCATAATCATCAATCATTGTCATTTTCATCATCATCATCATCATCATCTCCATAAAATAATCAATCAACTTATTCATTTTCATCCCCATCAGGTTTTTTTACCATTATTTTCATCAATCATCATTTTATTTATAGTCATTTTCATCACCACTATTTTCGGTCACTATCGCCGCCATTATAATCACCATCATCATTGTTTTCATCATTATCATCACCACCATCGTTGATAATTTTCATCATCATTAACATCACCACCATTATGGATCATTATAACCATCATTAATAACACCACAATCGTCGATCATTGTCTTCGTCATGATCATCACCACCATCGTTGATCATTGTCATCGTACTCATCATCACAACCATCATCGATCATTTTCATCGTCATTTTCATCACCACCGTCATCGATCATTGTTGTCATCATTATCATCACCACCATCGTTGACCATTTTTGTCGTGATTATCATGACCGTCATCATTGATCATTGTTCATCATCATTAGCATCATAATTGTTTCATCTTCATAATCATCATCATCATCGTCATCATCATTCATCATCATGGTCATCATCATCATCATCATCTCCATCAAATCATCATCATGAAAATAATCATTCTCATCCCCATCAATGTTTGTACCATTATTTTCATCTTCCTCATTATCATCATCACCATCATCATAGTCATTGTCTTTGTAATCGTCATCATCATTATCATCACCACCATTATTGATCATTGTCATCATCATTATCATCATCATTTTCGTCTTCATAATGATCAATCATCGTTATGGTCATACTCATCATCATTCTCATCCACATCCATGTTTTTACCATTATTTTCATTATCCTCATCATCATCATCATCATCATCGTCATTGTCTTTGTAATCATTTTCATCATCATTATCATCACCATCATTGTTGATCATTTCGTTTCGCCATCGCACAATCATCACCACCATCATTGATCATTTTTGTCATCATTATCATCATAACCATCATTGATTATTTTCGACATCATTATCATCATGAACATCTTCGATCATTATTTTCATCATAATCATCACCCCCATTGCTGATCATTATCGTCGTCACTATCATCACCATCGATATCATCACCACCATCATTAATCATTGTCATCATCATGATCATCACCACCATCGTGGATCATTTTCATCGTCATTCTACTCACCACCATCGCCGAACATTGTCATCGTCATTATCATCACCACCATCATCGATCATGGTCATCATAAATATCATCACCACCATTGTCATGATAATTATCGCTTGTCATTATCATCACCACCATCATTGATCATTTTATTCTTCATTATCATCATCATTATATTGTATTCATAATCATCATCATGATCATTGTTAACCTCAACATCATCTCCATCAAATTTTCATCATGAACATCATCATTCTCATCCCCATCAATATTTTTACCATTATTTTCATCATCATCATCATCATTATTTCTATAATGATTTTCATCATCATTTTCATTTCATCATCATCATCATTGATCATTGCGTGCGCGATCATCATCACCACCATTTTCAATCATTTTAGTCGCATTATCATCACCACCATCTTCGACCATATCGTACGCTTCATTATCATCACCTCCATTATCGATCATCATCATCATCATTATCATCATCGCTACCATCATTTATCATTGTCATAACATTATTATAACCACCATCGTCGCTGATCATTTTCATCGCATTATCATCACCACTAACACCGATCATTGACATCACATCATTATTATCATCACCACCATCGCTTGGTCATTTTCGCATCATTATCATCATAAATTTTTCGTCATAATCATCAATCATCTTCATTTTCATCCTCATCATTATCTCCATCAATTCATCATCATCAACATCATAATGCTCATCCCCATTAATGTTTTTACCATTATTTCAATTTTCCTCATCATCACCATCATCATCATCATCATTATCTTTGCATCATTGTCATCATTATCATCATCACCACCATCATTGTTGATTATTGTCATCATCACAATCATCACCACCATCGCTTTGATCATCATTGTCATCATCATTATCATCACAACCATCGTTGATCATTGTCTTCATCATGATCATGAACACCATTGTGGAGCATTATTTTCATCGTTATCATCACCACCATCATTGATCATTATCATCATCATTATCATCACCACCATCGCTGATCATTTTCATCATCATTATCCTCACCACCATCATTGAGCATTATTTTCTTCATTATCATCACCACCATCATCAATCATTGTCGTCATAATTATCATCACCACCATCGTTGATCATTTTCGTCATCATTATCCTCACCAATCATTATTGATCATCATTGATCATTATCATCATCTATCGCTCATCATTGTCATCATATGTCATTATCATTATCATCATCCCCATCATTGATCATTTTCATCATCATCATCATTATCATAATAATATATCATTATTCGCATGATTATCATTCTCATCATCATCCCCACAATTTTTTTACCATTATTTTCATCGTCGTCATTATCATCACCACCATCGTCTATCATTATCATCATCATCGATCATCACCACCATCATTGATCATTATCATCATCACACAATTATTGATCATTTTCGTTATCATTATCATCACCACCATCGTTGATCATTTTCATCATCATTATCATCATAATAATATATTATTATTCTCATCACCATCTCCATGAAATCATCATCATCAACATCGTCATCATTATCATCATTATCACCATTGTTGATGATTATCATCATCATGATCATCACCACAATCTTTAATCATTGTCATCGTCACTATCATCACCACCACCATCATTGGTAATTATCATTGTCATTATAATCACCACCATCTTCAATCATTGTCATCATCATTATCATCACCACCATGGTCGATCGTTGTCATCATCATCATCTCATCATCAAATCATCATCATCATCATCATTTTTTTCGTAATCATTATCCTCATTATTATCATCACCATAATCGCGATCATTTTCATCATCATTATCATCTCCACCATTGTTAATCATTTTTGTCTCATCATAATCATCATCACCATCAATTTTCATCATCATGTCATCATTATCATCACCAAATCATTGATCATTTATCATTGATCATTTTCATTATCATCACCACCATCATCATTGATCATTTTCATCATCATTATCATTATCATCATAATAATATATTATTATTCTCATCATATTATCATCATTCTCATCATCATCTCCATCAAATCATCATTGTTAACATCATCATTCTCATCCCCATCAATGTTTTTACCATTATTTTCATCATCCTCATCATCAACATCATCATTATCATCATTGTCTTTGTAATCATTGTCATTATCATTATCATCACCACCATCGTTGATTATTTCCATTGTTATGATCATCCCCACCATCATTGATCATTATCGCGTTATCATTATCATCACCACCATCGTCAATCATATTTATCTCCATTATCATCACCACCATCATCGATCATTATTTTCGCCATTATGGTCATCACACCATCATTGATCATTTTCTTCATCATTATCATCACCACCATCATTGATCATTTTCATCATCATTGTTGTCTTCATAATCATCAATCATCATCATTGTCATCACCATCATAATTTTCATCATCATCTCCATCAAATTGTCATCATCAACATCTTCATTCTCATCCCCATCAATGTTTTTATGTTATTTTCATCGCCATCTTCGTAGTCAATGTTATCATCATTATCATCATTATCACCATCATCATCATTATCATTATCATCATTATCATCATCACCATAATTGATCATTGTCTTCGCCATTATCATCACCACCATCATGATCATTTTCGCCATCATTATCCTCACCACCATCATTGATCATTATCGCTTCATTATCATCACCACCATCATCGATCATTTTCATTATTCTTATCATCACCACCATCATTGATCATTATCGTCATCATTATCCTCACCATCATCATTGATCATTATCATATTCATTATCATCACCACTATCATTCATCATTGTCGTTATCATTATCATCACCCCCATCATTGATCATTGTCATCATCATCATATTAATATATTATTGTTTACATGATTTTCATTCTCATCATCATCCCTATCATTATTTTTACCATTATTTTCATCAACGATGATGGTGATGATTGTGATGACAATGATGATGATGATGACGACGATGAGGAAGATGAAAATAATGGTAAAAAATGATGAAAATAATTGTAAAAACATTGATGGGGATGAGAATGATGATATTGATCAATGATGGTGGTGATGATTGTGATGACAACGATGATGATGATAATGATTTGAGGAAGATGAAAATAATGTTAAAAATGATGGGGATGACAATGATGATGATGTTGATGATCACAATTGATGGAGATGATGATGACAATGATTGATTTTTCATATCCATCTCATCATCTCCATCAAATCGCATCATCATCAACATCATCATTCTCATCCCCATCATTTTTACCATTATTTTCATCTTCCTCATCATCATCATCATCATCATTATTTTCGTAATCATTTTCCTCATCATTATCATCACCACAATCGTTGATCATTTTCGTCATCATTATCATCTCCACCATCGTTGATCATTTTTTTCGTCATAATAATCACCACCATTGTTGATCATTGTCATCATCACCACCATCATTGATCATTTCCATTTCCATTATCATCACCACCATCATCGATCATTATAATCATCATTATCATTATCATCATAATAATATATTATTTCTCTCATTATCATCATTCTAATCATCATCTCCATAAAATATTCATCGCCAACATCATCATTCTCATCCCCATCAATGTTTTTACAATTATTTTCATCATCCTTGTCATCATCATCATCATTGTCTTTGTAATCATTGTCATCATCATTATCATCACCATCCATCGCGTTGATCATTGTCATTATTATGATTGCCACCACCATCATTGATCATTATCTTTATCGTTATCATCACTACCATCGTCAATCATATTCATCTCCATTATCATCACCACCATCATCGATCATTATTTTCGCATTATGGTCATCACACCATCATTGATCATTTCCTTCATCATTATCATCACCACCACCATCATCATTATCATCATCATTGTTGTCTTCATAATCATCAATCATCATCATTTTCATCATCATCATCATTCTCATCATCATCTCCATCAAATCATCATCATCAACATCATCATTCTCATCCCCATCAATGTTTTTTATCATTTATTTTCATCGTCATCTTCGTAGTCACTATTATCATCATTATCATCACCACCATCATTGATCATTATTGTCATCATTATCATCATCACCATCATTGATCATTGTCTTCGTCATTATCATCACCACCATCGTTGATCATTTTCGCATCATTATCCTCACCACCATCATTGATCATCATTATCGCCTTCATTATCATCACCACCATCATCGATCATTTTCATTATTATTATCATCACCACCATCATTGATCATTATCATCATCATTATCATCACCATCATCATTGATCATTATCATCATCATTATCATCACCACTATCATTCATCATTGTTGTCATCATTATCATCACCACCATCATTGATCATTGTCATCATCATCATATTAATATATTATTGTTTTATTTACATGATTTTCATTCTCATCATCATCCCTATCATTATTTTTACCATTATTTTCATCAACGATGATGGTGATGATTGTGATGATAATGATGATGATGATGATTTATGAGGAAGATGAAAATAATGGTAAAAAAATGATGAAAATAATTGTAAAAACATTGATGGGGATGAGAATGATGATAATGATCAATGATGGTGGTGATGATTGTGATGACAACATGATGATGATGATAATGACGTTGAGGAAGATGAAAATAATGTTAAAAAAATGATGGGATGACAATGATGTAATGATGATCATCAATTTGATGGAGATGATGATGATGACAATGATTGATTTTTCATATCCATCTCATCATCTCCATCAAATCGTCATCATCAACATCATCATTCTCATCCCCATCATTTTTTACCATTATTTTCATCTTCCTCATTGTCATCATCATCATCATTGTTTTCGTAATCATTTTCATCATCATTATCATCACCACCATCGTTGATCATTTTCGTCATCATTATCATCACCACCATCGTTGATCATTTTTTTCATCATTATCATCACCACCATTGTTGATCATTGTCATCATCATCACCATCATTGATCATTTCATTTTTCCATTATCATCACCACCATCATTGATCATTATCATCATCATTATCATTATCATCATAATAATATATTATTATTCTCATCATCATCATTCTCATCATCATCTCCATCAAATTTTCATCATCAACATCATCATTCTCATCCCCATCAATGTTTTTACCATTATTTTCATCATCCTCATCATCAACATCATCATTGTCTTTGTAATCATTGTCATCATCATTATCATCACCGCCATCGTTGATCATTGTCATTATTATGATTGCCACCACCATCATTGATCATTATCTTTATCGTTATCATCACTACCATCGCGATCATATTCATCTCCATTATCATCACCACCATCATCGATCATTATTTTCGCATTATGGTCATCACCATCATTGATCATTTCATTCATTTATCATTATCATCACCACCATCATTGATCATTTTCATCATCATTGTTGTCTTCATAATCATCAATCATCATCATTGTCATCACACCATTATAATTTTCATCATCATCTCCATCAAATTGTCATCATCAACATCATCATTCTCATCCCCATCAATGTTTTTACCATTATTTTCATCGTCCATCTCTCGTAGTCAATGTTATCATCATTATCATCACCACCATCATTGATCATTATTGTCATCATTATCATCATCACCATCATTGATCATTGTCGTCGTCATTATCATCACCACCATCGTTGATCATTTTCGTCATCATTATCATCACCACCATCATTGATCATTATCGTCGTCATTATCATCACCACCATCATCGATCATTTTCATTATCATTATCATCACCACCATCATTGATCATTATCGTCATCATTATCCTCACCACCATCGTTGATCATTATCATCTTCATTATCATCACCACTATCATTCATCATTCATCATCATTATCATTATCATCACCCCATCGTTGATCATTGTCATCATCATCATATTAATATATTATTGTTCACATGATTTTCATTCTCATCATCATCCCTATCATTATTTTAACCATTATTTTCATCAACGATGATGGTGATGATTGTGATGACAATGATGATGATGATGATGATGATGATGATGAGGAAGATGAAAATAATGGTAAAAAAATGATGAAAATAATTGTAAAAACATTGATGGGGATGAGAATGATGATAATGATCAATGATGGTGGTGATGATTGTGATGATAAACGATGATGATGATAATGACGGTGAGGAAGATGAAAATAATGTTAAAAAATGATGGGGATGACAATGATGATGTTGATGATCACAATTTGATGGAGATGATGATGACAATGATTGATTTTTCATATCCATCTCATCATCTCCATCAAATCGTCATCATCAACATCATCATTCTCATCCCCATCATTTTTACCATTATTTTCATATTCCTCATTGTCATCATCATCATCATTTTTTTCGTAATCATTTTCCTCATCATTATCATCACCACCATCGTTGATCATTTTCGTCGTCATTATCATCATCTCCACCATCGTTGATCATTTTTTTCGTCATAATAATCACCACCATTGTTGATCATTGTCATCATCACCACCATCATTGATCATTTTTGCATTTCCATTATCATCACCACCATCATCGATCATTGTAATCATCATTATCATTATCATCATAATAATATATTATTTCTCTCATCATCATCTCCATCAAATATTCATCGTCAACATCATCATTCTCATCCCCATCAATGTTTTTACAATTATTTTCATCATCCTTGTCATCAACATCATCATTATCATCATTGTCTTTGTAATCATTGTCATCATCATTATCATCACCACCATCGTTGATCATTGTCATTATTATGATCATCACCACCATCATTGATCATTATCGTCATCATTATCATCACTACCATCATCAATCATATTCATCTCCATTATCATCACCACCATCATCGATCATTATTTTCGCCATTATCGTCAGCACCATCATTGATCATTTCCTTCATCATTATCATCACCACCACCATCGATCATTTTCATCATCATTGTTGTCTTTATAATCATCAATCATCATCATTGTCATCACCATTATAATTTTCATCATCATCTCCATCAAATTGTCATCATCAACATCTTCATTCTCATCCCCATCAATGTTTTTATTGTTATTTTCATCGTCATCTTCGTAGTCAATGTTATCATCATTATCATCACCACCATCATTGATCATTATTGTCATCATTATCATCATCACCATAATTGATCATTGTCTTCGTCATTATCATCACCACCATCGTTGATCATTTTCGTCATCATTATCCTCACCACCATCATTGATCATTATCGTCTTCATTATCATCACCACCATCATCGATCATTTTCATTATCATTATCATCACCACCATCATTGATCATTATCGCATATCATTATCCTCACCATCATCATTGATCATTATCATATTCATTATCATCACCACTATCATTCATCATTGTCGTTATCATTATCATCACCCCCATCATTGATCATTGTCATCATCATCATATTAATATATTATTGTTTACATGATTTTCATTCTCATCATCATCCCTATCATTATTTTTACCATTATTTTCATCAACGATGATGGTGATGATTGTGATGACAATGATGATGATGATGACGACGATGAGGAAGATGAAAATAATGGTAAAAAAATGATGAAAATAATTGTAAAAACATTGATGGGGATGAGAATGATGATAATGATCAATGATGGTGGTGATGATTGTGATGATAACGATGATGATGATAATGACGGGTGAGGAAGATGAAAATAATGTTAAAAATGATGGGGATGACAATGATGATGTTGATGATCACAATTTGATGGAGATGATGATGACAATGATTGATTTTTCATATCCATCTCATCATCTCCATCAAATCGTCATCATCAACATAATCATTCTCATCCCCATCATTTTTTACCATTATTTTCATATTCCTCATTGTCATCATCATCATCATTTTTTTCGTAATCATTTTCCTCATCATTATCATCACCACAATCGCTGATCATTTTCGTCATCATTATCATCTCCACCATCGTTGATCATTTTTTCGTCATAATAATCACCACCATTGTTGATCATTGTCATCATCACCACCATCATTGATCATTTCATTTCCATTTCCATTATCATCACCACCACCATCGATCATTATAATCATCATTATCATTATCATCATAATAATATATTATTTCTCTCATTATCATCATTCTAATCATCATCTCCATAAAATATTCATCGCCAACATCATCATTCTCATCCCCATCAATGTTTTTACCATTATTTTCATCATCCTCGTCATCATCATCATCATTGTCTTTGTAATCATTGTCATCATCATTATCATCACCACCATCATTGATCATTATCATTATTATTATGATTGCCACCACCATCATTGATCATTATCTTTATCGTTATCATCACTACCATCGCCATCATATTCATCTCCATTATCATCACCACCATCATCGATCATTATTTTCGCATTATGGTCATTGCACCATCATTGATCATTTCATTCATCATTATCATCACTACCACCATTGATTATTTTCATCATCATTGTTGTCTTCATAATCATCAATCATCATCATTGTCATCATCATTATGATTCTCATCATATCATCTTAATCAAATTGTCATCATCAACATCTTCATTCTCATCCCCATCAATGTTTTTATCAAGTTATTTTCATCGCCATCTTCGTAGTCAATGTTATCATCATTATCATCACCACCATCATTGATCATTATTGTCATCATTATCATCACCACCATCATTGATCATTGTCTTCGTCATTATCATCACCACCATCGTTGATCATTTTCGTCATCATTATCATCACCACCATCATTGATCATTATCGTTTTCATTATCATCACCACCATCATCGATCATTTTCATTATCATTATCATCACCACCATCATTGATCATTATCGCTATCATTATCCTCACCATCATCATTGATCATTATCATATTCATTATCATCACCACTATCATTCATCATTGTCATTATCATTATCATCACCCCCATCATTGATCATTGTCATCATCATCATATTAATATATTATTGTTTACATGATTTTCATTCTCATCATCATCCCTATCATTATTTTTACCATTATTTTCATCAACGATGATGGTGATGATTGTGATGACAATGATGATGATGATGACGACGATGAGGAAGATGAAAATAATGGTAAAAAAATGATGAAAATAATTGTAAAAACATTGATGGGGATGAGAATGATGATAATGATCAATGATGGTGGTGATGATTGTGATGACAACGATGATGATGATAATGACGGTGAGGAAGATGAAAATAATGTTAAAAAAATGATGGGGATGACAATGATGATGTTGATGATCACAATTTGATGGAGATGATGATGACAATGATTGATTTTTCATATCCATCTCATCATCTCCATCAAATCGTCATCATCAACATAATCATTCTCATCCCCATCATTTTTTACCATTATTTTCATATTCCTCATTGTCATCATCATCATCATTTTTTTCGTAATCATTTTCCTCATCATTATCATCACCACCATCGTTGATCATTTTCGTCATCATTATCATCTCCACCATCGTTGATCATTTTTCGCATAATAATCACCACCATTGTTGATCATTGTCATCATCACCACCATCATTGATCATTTCCATTTCCATTATCATCACCACCACCATCGATCATTATAATCATCATTATCATTATCATCATAATAATATATTATTTCTCTCATTATCATCATTCTAATCATCATCTCCATAAAATATTCATCGCCAACATCATCATTCTCATCCCCATCAATGTTTTTACCATTATTTTCATCATCCTTATCATCAACATCATCATTGTCTTTGTAATCATTGTCATCATCATTATCATCACCACCATCGTTGATCATTGTCATTATTATGATTGCCACCACCATCATTGATCATTATCTTTATCGTTATCATCACTACCATCGCTCAATCATATTCATCTCCATTATCATCACCACCATCGCCGATCATTATTGTCATCATTATCATCAGCACCATCATTGATCATTTTCTTCATCATTATCATCACCACCAAAGCATTGATCATTTCATTTATATTGAATACAATTCATTCACGCGATTTTCCATTTATTTATGTATGTTTTATCATCATATTTACTGCGCATGTGGTACTTTTCATTTCAAAATTTCACTTCGATTTCACACAAAACTTTAAACTAATCAAATCCAGTTTTGCACATAGAACTTTAAGTCTTTAAAGCAACAAACAAAATGCACTGCATAATCTTTAAATCATACTGATTGAATGACTGTAGTGGCACCTTCGAATTATGACCTGTAGTAGTTAAAAATAAAACATTACACTACAAAATCATTCACGAAACAAATAAAATCAAATCAATGTATGGCACAAAGCCAGATTCGTAAAAGAACTTTGGTCTGCGTAAAATTCAAAATATTTGAATCCTTTTTCCATCAAAATCCAATCGACAAGAATACGAATTTATCAAGATTCAATACTAATTAAGGGTTCAAAAACCTTTTCCAATAAAACAAATAAGAAATGCTCTATAAAATTCATAATTTTCAATAATTCAATCGAGAAAAATATGTAACATTTAATGCATCCAAGCACAGATGATGATGTAGTTTACAAAATACAGGTAAAACTTAATAAACAATCGAACCTGTTTCTATTTCGATTGGGGCATATGGAGACTAAACCTGGTTCTATTTTGATTGGGGCAGATGGAATCTGGTTGCACCACACAAAAATATTGATAATCAGACACAAACATAACCCAACTCAATATTTTAGAGCAAAGAAAATAGTTGAATCTGTTTTTAATTAGTTTTAACTTATATCTACGAATTATTTATTATTTATTATTTATTATTATTATTAAATTTTTTATATTTTATTTTTATTATATGCTTGCCACTTGTCATCCAACTCCGTGGAAAAGAGCTGCAGGACAGGTGTCTAAAATGTTTGAGTGAAGTTATATAGGCCTATCGCCTAACTAATTAGAACATATCATTATATCAATAAATATAAAAATACAAAAATATAAAATATAAGGCATATTCTCTCTATGATGGAGAAACATACAACTCAATAGTAAATTATAAAGTTAATAAATGAAAGTAAAATATATTGAGAGTATATTTTAAAATACAACATAAAAGACTAGGGGAAAAGGACAAAATACACTAAGAGGCAAATGATCATCCTTTGCATGGAGAGCTCCAAAACTAAATATTGTGTGCCTAATTACCCATGGTTTAAAAAGCAAGGAGTAAAATGTAAAGTGCATAGAGTAATATTAAATAAATGTAAAAACACACAAGTTAAATATGGGTATGGAAAAGAACATAATATGATATTATAAATGTTTGTATTGTTTTAGCCTAAAAATCTATTCACTTATTTATTAAAATTATTCATATTAAAAACTCTAGGGTTTAGTTGTAGCTCTATATGTTTCATTATATGACTCTTTTATGACATCGTTGATCTTTCATTCGATGTAACATTAGTATTTTGATTAATTTAAGTGCATTTATTTTTCCTTTACATGTTTTGGGTAGCATAAAAGTCTTTATTAATGGCCATATATTTGGTCCTTGCATCATTTTATGCATGTATCATTGGAGGATCTCTGGAAAAAGAATGGCATCAAGAAGGAAAGGAAGTTTTTACTATATGTTTTCCAAGAGGTACTCGGATCTAACCCATAAATCCCTTTCTTGATGTTGTTCTTTATTTACCATAGTTTGATAAAGCATCATTTCATTGGCTTGAATCTTTTACCCTTGTTGGTTACGTTATTGGTCGAATCACGCCAAAGAGCCCGCTTAAACAATGGGCTCACAATGATCGTAGTCCCATGGTTTTAATCTTGAGGGATTCAAAACTTAACCAAGGGATTTTGATATTTCATTTTAACAATGTTAAACACAATAAAGCCATTGTAAATCATGGCTTGTGGTTTATATGTAACTCTTTGGTTGTATTCTCTAACCGGACACAAAACTTCCAATTTTTAAGGAGGTCAATTTATAAATCTCCATTTGGGTTGAGTTTCCTAGTCTTCCTCCCCCATTTGAATATTAGCTAAGAAGCTTATCAACGCCTAGAGAGGTTAATTTTCTTATAGAAGAACAAATTCTATGCATTTCCCCTAAAAATGCATCTATTTTTATGTTAATCAAGCTAAATACCTAAAGGAAACTATTGACATCAAGATTGGAAGCACTCGGCCTTCTCTTAGTGTGTTCTCTACATTAACCTTCACAACTATGTGATTTCAGGTGATGGGCCTTGGACCATATGTTTAGGGAATGCCATTTAATGGCCACCACATGCCACCCCTCTAGAAAATATTAAGACAAAAGTCAAACCCTCGAGACATCATCTAATGGATGGACCATGGTCACGAATAATAAAAATTACCCCATGGTTCCACTCGACCTCTACTAGCCTTTTATCTCTCTGTTGGTATGTCTAGAGCCATCTCTATTCTGTACCACCAAAAAAGTTACTCCACTTGCTGCTAAATCTTCTCTATCACTCTCACGTATGCCCTTGCATCCTTGATCGATGCTCTCTACTCCCACTTTACAAGTTTTAAAACACCATTCTATGGTGTGAAATTTAGAAACCAATGGTTTCTTACTTGAGCATAAAGCCATCCTTGATCATTCATGAATTCCATCCCCATTAGAATATGGATAGTTTGCCTAAGAAAAATGGTGACCTTTTCAACTCATAGATTATGTGCTTATTTCCCAATGGAATTTTGTAAATAACAATAAGCTTTATGCCCTCGATGATTTTTATGATGAGGAATGCATGCATCTTTATGTTTCCCAATTATTATGTAATCTTGGTATGTATGTGGCCTTATTAAACCAAATGTCAATATCTAGCTAGAGAAAGTTTTTTGTACTTTTACAATATGAGAGTTTTTGAATGCATTAAGTTACGATATTCATGTTTCTTATTCAATTTATCGCATGCACTATTTTCCCAAGATATATTTTCCAAATGTCCAATCATGATCCAGTGTCATGGAGTGGTCATCTATTACTTGTACCAGAGCCTTCTCAAAATATTATCTCATGGGGATCGACCCCACCTATCAAGTGATATGGACTTTATTTGATTTTGAAGGGTGTATAATTAGGTTAGAAATAAGTATGCATCCAATGATGCAGTTGAATGATCTCTTTTTTGGTTCTAGTTGGATGAATCTCTCCTGGATGCCCATTATATTTTGTGAGGATATTTCAATATGGTTGAACTTAATGAAGATAAGGAAGGTCATATGCATATGTGTTGGTGTGATGGAGAATAAGAATCTTGGTTCTAGTTGTGTTACAAGACCATAAATTTTTACCCAAACCACCATCATAGACATGATTCCAATGTTGTTTGATTTACCTAGTCTAATTTCTAGCAAGGTCAAGAAAAGGTAGTAAAAAGGTTAGATTATGATTTTTTTGGTGAGAAAACCCTTTTATCTCTTTCTTCCACTAATAACATATTGGTTTTAGTGGTCGAGCCTACCTTTAAACTTAAACCATCAACCCATTTTTTTCTACATAACTTGGAATGCTCCTCATCTAAAAAGTAAAAATTCATGATTGTATCTCAACATGCCCATATTTTCCATGAGAAACCTTTAGGACATATCATAAATATTTGGAACCTAGTTTTCGACCCACATGGGATATGGGCTAGATTGAATGGTGGGATGATGTTATTTGAAGAAATGCCACCTTTCTTATACTTTATGGGAAATAAGTAACCATCTATATAAAAGATATCATGAAGTATCATACCATGAATTCTAATGGATCTCACAAGAATCTTAATAGGTCTCCTTTCAACATATCTCTACAAAGTAAGTATCTGTTATAATAAAAAACTTAAGGTTAAGGAAACATACAAATCTTGATAATCCTAAATCATAGCATGGTTACATTGGTTAAAAATTGGAGACAAATCATCCAAACAATTTTTTCTCTTATCTAATCTGACACACATCACAAACATAATTGAATCCATTTAAACAACTAATGAAAGACATACCAAATTGTCAAACATCGTGTAAGATTTTTTTCACCATTATTCCGATGTTTTTTCTTCTTAGCCTTCCTCTCTTAAAAGAGAGGATGCTCTCATGAAATTCCTCCAAGTGGTCCCTTGCAATATTTCCCAAGTTCAAAGAGTTTCTGTGAGAGACCCCTCTTCCTCAATGACCACAAAGAAGAGACTACACAAATGGATTATAACAAATCCACTAGAATTAATTGTTTCCCATATGAATTTTATGAAATCCTATGGTATTCTATCAATCATGATATACACAAATTTTATCTTGAAGTTATGACTTCTAACTCCTTAGGTGAGCTAATCAATAAAGGTAACATTAAGTTTATTCCTAAATTTGGTGACCCTAAGCAAATTGCTAATCGAAGGCCTATTACTCTTCTCAATGTATCATATAATATCGTAACCAAAGCCTTGGTAAACTAACTTAAACATCTCCTTCCAGGTCTCATTTTCCATAGTTAATTTGACAAAAATAGTGTAGACATGTAAAATGTGGACATGATCATTTAACAAATAACACACTTATTATACATTATTAATCCCCCCACCACTTACCATATAATAATTAATCAAGTATTATCCCTATTATCATACCTTAATTATTTCCATTATTCACCCCATAATCCCATCTCATCCTTAATCATATTAATACATCATTAATATTTAATTATCCCATTAACTAATCCCTATTATCAATTTCTAAGAATTAAAAATTCCTACCCACCTACCCTACACCAAGCTTTTCCATCTAATCACATTTAATTTCATAGAATCCTAAGCTAACTAATCCTCTAAATCTAGAGGATTATGTTACTAGAAGCCTCTCAAATTTTCCCTCTTCCATATTTAAAAATTTAAATATTTCCTTCCCTCTATTGAATTTTTAATTCAATGGAAGCTTCTTCTAATCTCTAGAATTTTCCAATTCTAGATATTTCTCCTTCTCACCAATTCTCCACCATTGATCTACCATTTACATGGCAATATCTCAACCATCCATTCTTCCTTCCTCTAACTATAAATAGAAGTCCCACCCTCCATGGAAACCATCTTAGAAAATTGCAAGTATATGTTTCCAAAATACTTCTAAACAAAGCTCTCAATCTTCAAGCATTCCATCAACCAAAATAATAATTAAATAAGGGGAGGTGTTGTCCAATTCATCCCATAAAATCTGAAGCATTGCAATAAATAACATGAGCACATCCAAAGAAACAAGGGAAGAAAATTGAGCTTGTAGGTAAGTGCAGGTATAACACTCTTTCTATCTTCTTATCATGCTCAAACTGAGGTAGATGATAGGTTTGTTAGATTAGGAACTAGTTTGGTTTAGTTTTTGGTTTTAAATTAGAAATAACATCACTTTTTGTCTAAATTTTGGTGCCCATTGTGGGGCTTATACCCCAAAATATATATTTTTTAATAATATTTCATATTTAAAACAAGTTGCTCAAATTTAAGTAAAAACTTATGATTTACACCTTGAAAAGTTGAATTTTCGTGAAACTTTTATGTATTAGCACCTTTTCCCTGTCATTCAATGCATATGCAAAAAAGTATCTCCTTTAACATGAAATAGCGCTTTTGTATGGTATACTAAATTTTGTCACTATAGGTTATGCTTTGGCACTTTTTTCATGATAGATATTGGTGCAGATTGCTCAATGAAATTTTACTATAAGCTTATTGAAAAAAACTACACACAATTAACTCCATACAAATTTTTATTTAATTTTATTCACACGGATAATAATACATGAGAATAATTTACATATAAATAGCTCAATGAGCTCCTTAAATCAAGGAGTCATGGTTCTCCCAATCCCTAATATCTCTCAAGCATTATTCTCTCTAGAGAATCTCTCACACCCTATCTATGAGTTGTGCATTATAACTATTTGCACACTCATGCATCATTTAAATATTAAATAATACTAATATTCAAACCATATGTTCACACTTTGAACATATGCACACTATGAACACTTATTTCCTAACATTCACTCCCTTTGTGTGAACATGGGTGAGTTCTATCTAGTACTGCTCATGTTCTACAATTCGATGGTTTTCAAAGAGTACCACCAACTCCAATATATTTTCTATTGGAACCATTAACCACTCTATATGTGATTTTCTAAGAGATTCAAAACTCTCAAATTAGTTTTCTAGTGGACCACCAACCACTTTCATAGCAACGTACATGTTTCCCCATCCACAATTTACAAAAGAGAACAAAATATAGGAAAATATGTTCCTAACTATGAACATGAATTATCCATCTATTCTTATTTACTACCACATGTACTAAAAGAAAACACATAGAACACAACTGAAAAAATATGGCCACCAAAGCAATATTGCGGCCTCATCGATGGTGCCTGACAAGAGGTCACTAAAACGCCTCCTTCCTCTATTGCCTCCAACCTCCATGAGTGATGCTACTTAGTATAAGTAGTCATCTTCATCCTCCTTCTGTTTAGGTTCTTCTTCTTTAGTGCTTTCTTCATCAATTACATAGGCCTCGTCCATCTTGAGCTTACCTGATAAAATATCTTTGGCATGAACAATACGAAAGAAGACTTGTGTCCCTTTTTCTTGCAATAAAAGCATTCTAATTCTTTTTTGTTTCTTGAAGAACTAGGATACTTTTTCTTTGTATAGAGGGCAGTTTCTTCCTCAATATCTTCTTTTGTTCTTTTCTCTTCAGCTAGTAATGCAGAAATCATACCTTCAAGTGAATGAGAAGGCATTTGACCAAGAGTAAAAACTACATTACTGTATTTTGGAGGTAAGCTATTTAACAAAATAGCTTTTGCATCTTCATCATCTACTTGAGCACTTACTTCTGTCAGTTGTCTTAGAAGAGATCTAAGATCATTAATATGACTTGACATAGTTGCACCCTCATTCATTTTCAACTTGAATAACTGCAACTTAAGTGTAAATTTAGCATTCATAACGTTTTGCACCAAATGTCTGACTAAGAAAATCCATATGTCTTTAGATTTTTTTCTAAGTCTACATAATGCAACTCAGTGTCAGATAAAGCAAGCCCAATAATGGATTTTTCTTTATCATCCCTAGTTTTCCACTCCAGTAATTTTGTTGCATCCGTTGGTTCAGCTTCTTTTCCATTTACAATTCCCCATAGATTTTTGTTCATTAGTTGCATTTGTATTTTCACCTTCCATGTGTGAAAATTTAAACCATTGAATTTATCTAATGGGATTTCCATTATGGGTGTCAAACTCAATCGAAAAATGCACCCTTACAATAATATTTATTTAAAAGCTGAAAGTAAATTTTTCTAAAATATTTGCAAAAAATGGAAAAAAAAAAAAATAGTCCAGAATAGAAAGCATAGGATCAATGTGTATAGCTCGAAAAAACACACATTACCAGCTGAAAGTTATGGAACTTACAAGTTCTAACTCCAACATCTTTCCGAACCCTTTCCAAAAATGGAAATTTATTTTTCCATACTTTTTTTTTTCTGATATGTCCAAAAATGGAAAAAACAAACGGATAAGGGTTACCTCTATTGTAACATAGTTTTAGAAGGTAGTAGATGACTGTGGATTCACCCAAGAGCGGCAATATCATTTCAATAATGGAATTCTAAAGGCATCATACGAGGATGTAATAATAGCAGATCTTAAATCTGCCACGTTGATCAACAACTCAACAATAAAAAAAAACACTTCCTCTAATAATCCGAATAACCAAAAATTCCAAATTCATTTGTTCACATGATAACTCGTTGCTTCCATACTAATCTTCCATACTCTAATACCAATGAGATATTGGTGTAGATTGCTCAATGAAATTTTACTATAAGCTTATTGAAACAAACTACACATAATTAACACCGTATAAATTTTTATTTAATTTGATTCATATGGGATAATAATACATGAGAATGATTTACATATAAATAGCTCAATGAGCTCCTTAAATCAAGGAGTCATGGCTCACCCAATCCCTACTATCTCTCAAGCATTATTCTCTCCTAGAGAATCTCTCACACCCCTATCTATGAGTTGTGCATTACAAATATTTGCACACTCATGTATTATTTAAATATTAAATAATACTAATATTCAAACCATATGTTCACACTATGAACACTTATTTCCTAACATGTCAAACATATGGCGCCTTTGTACCATACTTTAGTGCCTATGTTTCTGACCTTGTTCTATGCAAGATCAATGCCTTTGTCTATCTTTTGGTGCCTTTATCTATCTTTTGGCAACTTTGTGGCATACTTTAGCACTTTTGTTTTTTACTTTGTTTTTCACAAGATCAACACTTTTTTGTACTATGGCAGTTTGTCTATATTTTGGTGCCTTTGTCTTTATTTATGCGATATGCTTAGGATTTGAAATTGGATTCTATTAACATTGTCTTTGTTTGTTTTAGCACCTTTTTTGATACTTTAGCACCTTTGATTCTGTTTTAGCACTTTTTGTTGATAGTTTAACACTTTTTATATGTAATAGTGTTGTTGTTATACTTTGGTGATTTTGACCTAAAGTAGTGCCTTTGTTCTAAGCAATTAACGTCTTTGTTATAGTGTAATTTTACGTTGATTCTAATAAATCTAATCACATTTTTGGTGTTTTGGTGGTGTTTTTTATATTTCTAACATTCTATTTTTGCATAAATATTACAGGGATAAGGGGAAACTCCACCCATTTTAATACTCATTTTGTTTCTTTCTAACATTTTTGGTTATAGGATCTTAATTAAATAAAAATAATTAACCATCTTTTTTTTGCACTTCAAAGTGGTCCAAGAATATTCGGGTATAAAAAAACTACTTATCCTTTGTTTTTGCAAGACCTATTTTTGAAGGCCCCATTGTATAAACTTTATTATTAATTTATATTATCTTTTTTTTATCGTATTATGTTTTACTACTTATTTTTATCCCGAAGAGAACATCATGTATGCTCTCCTTTCACATTCTAGGAAAATATTGAGGATCAAAAGTGGCTAGTATTCCTTCCCTTTTCTAATTTTAGGGGGTAATGTAACATGTAAGTGACATCCACACACTAACCATAGTCCTAGGGGTATCTTTATTGGCTTCACCTCCATGCACGTAGAAACACCACGTATTCTCGGATGGGTATATAAATTCAAGGATTGTTGTTGTTATTGGCTAAGCACTTGATTATTTTTAAAAGTAGCATGAAGTGAGGGGATTTCATATCCTAATACCCGTGCCTTAGAAAAATCCTGCTGCAACATGGAATATGGCCCCACGTACATGCAAGGTATATTGGGGACTCCCCTAGTGATCTTGTATAACCTAAAGTAGGCAACCTATTGGCCACATATCTAACTATAGTGCAAGGATGCAACACTTCCCAAGGTTACTCACTAGTCAACCCCACATTGGCACATAGGTGGAGATCCAATTGTGGCACCACCGTTAGTGTGTGGTATTGAAAGTGAGCTATAGTTTGGTTGTAATCCCACTTGACTAGCTAGGGTTGTGATTACATGTTTGTACTTGTTTGAGTGTTTTGTCAAAACCAAAGTGTATAACTCCCACACCAAATATTTCTAATTAAACCATACACCTATCATCCATCCATTTTTACTATAACCCTTGACCTTGATCGACCACACATCATCCACCATATACTTTTGACCATATTTTATCCATCACACACCTACCATCATTCACACCTTTCACGTCATCTTAAAAATACAAATCCAAATAAGTAACAAACCTTTCCACCTAATTAATAAAATTCATAATAATTAAATCTTTGACCACGCATCATTTAACATTCATTTATTCCCTTTTATGTCACCCTATTAATAAAAATCAAATAAATAATAAACCTTTCCACCCCATCAATAAAGTTTAAAAGCTACAAAAGGACACTCATAAACATCCCTTCCCATTTCTTAGATCAAATTCAAACAATATCCTACATATCCCCCATCCTAATCCACACAAATTATTTCATACCACCTTACCCGATCTAAACAATCACCTCTCTCATCATCACAAAACTTCCCTCCTAATCATTTAGCATTTCCTAATTGGTATCTCAACACTAACCTAGGCCTATAAGACTCTAAAACCTATTATATCACATACCTCTTTTAATCACAATGCTCACCACATCCTTACATCTTCACTCAAATCTATACATACATTTTCATATCTAAACACCCCATCTATGATTTCTTATTGACACAACTAATCTAATCTTGCTAATCGACACCTTACGTATAGAAAAAACATCCTTATCACTTATCATATTCTTCTAAGCCCTTACATCAAGGAACATCCTAAGCCCTCTGCTATCGAGGAAAATCCTTCTTCCATCTCCTTAATACCTCCTCAAATTCTTCCATCCTAAATCCAAGGTTTGATTATTGAGATTATACATTAGTTAAATAAGAAATATTAACTTTTCCTCATCTACACATCTCTCATCAATTTAACACACCCTCATCTCATATCCACATATCAACACCACTAGAGTATAATGACACCTAAGAGAATGCCTACTCAATCCCAATCAAGAAATGATGATGAAAACAACCACCAAGACATAGGACATGACATATTTAATCACAACTATTACGATGCCAATGCAAAACAAATACGCTCCCTACTCCAATTATATCATATTTCATTGGAAGGAGAATACAAGATATTTAATCACTTTTGTGATAATAAAAATACACTCCTACTCCAATTATATCATATGGGAGAAAAATTCCTCTTGATTATACTCATGACCAACTCCAAAGTCTCCTCCACAATGAAAGTGATTGCATTGGACAATGACCACCATCCCCACTAATGAGACCAAAATATGTCTCATTATATCACAAAATAACACTCTTATTCTCTCTCTTAAAATCAAGCTTTCAAGTGAGTTTAGATGTAGTTTTAATAATGGATAGCATATTTAAGGTAGAATATAGGATTTATCTTATCATCTCTTTAGAAATATATTTGCAATATAGTTGTTATTTCCTAATATTTCTTCTAAATTTGGAATGCAATAGTGTGTAGAAAATAGGTCATTAGCAACTATACTCTAAGTTCATAGATTATAGATACCAAAAGTCTTCACGCAACTACGAAAACACCCAACTACCAAAGAAAGTTTGTTCCAAAGTAATAAAAAGGAGCACCAAACTATTCAGTCCACTCTTTGCTTCCATGTCATTAACCAAGAATACAAATCCAAACATGTGGAAATCTAAATTCATGCATGCATGTGGCATTCCAAGAAGAATTCAAAGTCATGGACTTAACACTCCATTTTCTCTCCATGTTTCAAGGATGAGAAAATAGTGGAATAGTATTAGGAATGTTGAATAAGTACTCTCCCACTTTTTGTTCCTAGATTAAAGGGATGAGTTATTAGGAATGTTGAATAAGTACTCTCCCATTTTGTGTTCCTATATTAAAGGGATGAGTTGTAGAAATATCCTCCACGATAAGTGGACTGTTGTAGTCAAAAAATTTTTAGGATTTATTTCTTTGAATAAATCCACCCAAGAATAGGTAGCTAGTTCTTGGTATGTGGACTAAGTAAATTATAATAAAGAGAAGATCAGATTGTATTCCCCAAAAAGAGGATTTGGTTGGATGCATGAACTATAAATGCAACCTTCCACACTCTTGTATGTAATCTTTTACCAATCAATGAAAATTCTTTTTTTTCTCTCCAATATTCTGAGTAAAATTATTCTACAGGTTTTGAATTAAAGTTTGTAAGTATGAATTAAGTCCTCTTCCAAGGAATGAGCTGGCCACTCATTCCAAGGAAGATGGATCAATGTTTTATGTTTATTTCTTTATTCTATAATTTTCCTTTTGTTGTGAATTTCTAATTTTATGTCATGTAATCTTTCTTTTCGTATAATTTCTTTTGTGAACCTGTAGGTGTCTTATTTATTTTTCATTTCAGCAATTTCATTTCTACAAGTGTGATTTCTTTTATGCAAGTGTGATTTTAATTTCTACAAGTGTGATTTTCCATTTCCGCAAGTGTGCTTTTCAATTTATGAAAGTTTGGATTGTGTTTGAAGGATTTTTTTCCAAATATCTCTTTCTCTTATTGCATACAACCATCGACACCATCCCTAGATTGACATTATTAATGAAGAGGATTGACGACACTCATCATTTTGGCGTCATTTCCGGGGATCATGGTGTTATTAGGAGACTCATATTTTTCTAAAAGAATATTCTAGTGATAGTAGAATACCTCTTAGAAAATTCTGTGACAGAAGTATTTGGTGGTAGTTTCTTTAAACTTTTATTTTCTGCAAAATAGATTAATATTTCTTTTCTACAAATAGATTAAATTTTATTTTTGCAATTAGATTTAGAAACCTACTTGGAGATTTTCCAAATCAACCCCCCAATAAAATGGAAACATCATTTCATGTTTATTATTTTCATGTAATGAGGTTTCCTATTCTAAAATATTTCTTGTTTGCATGTATTGTTACTTCTGCAAAGATTAAATAATAGTTCATGCATGCAAGAAATACCAAAAAAAAATTTTGCATGTTAATAAAGACAAATATTTCTATGGAATATTTGTGCAAATAGATTGGGAGGAAAAATTCAAAAAGAAATGGGGCATTGCAAAGGAGGTCAAAGAAAAGATTTAGCTGATAAGGATTTTTATGTGAAAAATAACAACATTTTCCATATGCAAACTTCTCATAGATCACAAAATAAATAGCTCAAATGATTTATGGGTCTTATTCTACACAATCTGAGCTTTCTAGATCATTTTGAATCACTCATTTTCGTTGAGAAATGACAAGATATCACATTTTTAATGCACACTGCTAAAAAATAACATGTTGTAGATTGTTTTGATAGTAACATTTTCTGATGCAAACTATTCACATATCATAAAGAAATAGCTCAAATAATTTTGGGTCTTGTTCTACACAATATAATATTTCCATATCATTTTGAATTGCTCATTTTTATTGAGAAATGACCAATATATCATAGTTTGAATGCACACTGCTCAAAAAATAACATGTTGAAGATTGTTTTTTTTTCTCCTTAAAAAATCTTATGATGCATGAAAGTATTCTTTGAATACTCCTCATTTTTATTATCTAATTCATTCCATGCTACCCTCTCTATCTCATTTTTGTTTAGTTTTTTTGTTAAAAAATCATTTTCCCAACTTCTAGAACCACTAAAAATTCCTCCGATATTAAGTAGTCAATGTTAATCCTTCTCATGATTGTAGAAAAATATTGGCTCAACTAGTATATGTTAATTGAAATGCCAACATACCATTTGTAAGATCATACCCATAACCTCTCATAATAAACCATTCATTCCCAATAAATGAATAAGTCCCTAAACCATCCCATTTCCCAGAACAGTTTACCATTGTTTCTCAATTTCTAAATCAGCTTTCTAAACTGGTTGGATGTTGCAGACACTCTGGAAGATTGCTTCCTAATTTTCCATCATGTTGAAATTTCTCAAAAGGATAGTGATTGGTTAGAAAACTAGTTTACTAGATGACCAATTACTAAAAAAAAAAAAACAAAAAAAAAAAAAAAACGAAGGGAAAAGTTGAAAACTAGCAAATGGCTGCTTTTTCCAAACAAAAAAATTACACTTCAAAGTCTTTCTTGGATACATATGACTGCTTCTCTTAGGCCAACTTGGTTGATGAAATAATTTGCTACTAAAAAATTTTCTATGTTGTTGAGGCCTTGACTTCATATCTATTTGTTTTTTCAAGCTGCGGATGGAAATCAAGGTTATTCCGCATGATGAAAGCAAGGATAATTCCTAAGTATGGTATGGTAACTTCTATTTTTCTATTCTCAAATATTTTTATTTGTTGTTTTAATTACAAATATATTCACTTCTAGAAATCTTTAAAAAAGAATAGAAAACAAAAAGAGAGACACATTTTTCAAGATCTACATGTGCAGATGAAGTCTTTCCAGTTTGCAGCAATTGGGATCTATAAGTTGCTCTCTCTCTCTCTCGCTCTCTCTCTCTCTCTCTCTATATATATATATATATATATAGTTTGCATGAGGGCATGCATAGAGATAAGTGTGGGGAAGACTCACTCTCTTCCAAATCATTTGAAGAATGCATGAGAAAATAAAGAGCTAAGTATGGGGGAAAAATCTCTCTACATTATCGAAGAAAAACCTCATGAGAGCATGAATAAGAAAGAAGTAAAAGTTTTACTTCTAGAAATCTCAGTTTTCTTTTATCATGAAAAGAGGAGAAGACAATTTGAAAGATGCAAAAGTATTGACAAAATCAAGTTCTACAGAAGATCAGTAGCTTGCATGAGGGCATGCAAGAAGTTAAGTGTGGGGGAAATGATGAGACCAAAATATGTCTCATTATATCACCAAATAACACTCTTATTCTCTCTCTTAAAATCAAGCTTTCAAGTGAATTTATTTTTAATAATGGATAGCATATTTAAGGTAGAATATAGGATTTATCTTATCATCTCTTTAGAAATATATTTGCAATCTAATTGTTGTTATTTCCTAATATTTCTTCTAAAGTTGGAATGCAATAGTGTGTAGAGAACAGGTAATAAGAAACTCTACTCTAATTTCATATATTGTAGCTACCGAAAGTCTTCACGCAGCTACATAAACACCCAAATACACGAAAGTCTTCATGCACTACTATGGAAATGCCAAATTAGTGAAATTTCGTTGGTTTTTCCAAAGTAATATAAAGGAGCGCTAAAATATTTAGTCCACTTTTACTTCCATGTCATTAACCAATAATACAAATCCAAACATGTGGCAATCTAAAGTCATGCATGTATGTGGCGTTCTAAGAAGAATTCAAAGTCATGGACTTAACACTCCATTTTCTCTCCATGTTTCAAGGATGAGAAAATAGTGGAATAGTATTAGGAATGTTGAATAAGTATTGTTGAATAAGTTCTCTCCCATTTTGTGTTCCTAGATTAAAAGGATGAGTTATAGAAATATTCTCCATGATAAGTGGATTGTTGTAGTCAAGTTTGTTTAGGATTTATTGCTTTGAATAAATCCACCCAAGAATAGGTAGTTAGTTCTTGGTGTGTGGACTAAGTAAATTAGAATAAAGAGAAGATCATATTGTATTCCCCAAAAAGAGGAGTTGGTTGGATGCATGAACTATAAATGCAACCTTCCACACTCTTGTATGTAATATTTTACCAATCAATGAAAATTCGTTCTTTCTCTCCAATATTCTAAGTAAAATTATTTTACAAGTTTTGAATTAAAGTTTGCAAGTATGAATTAAGTCCTCTTCCAAGGAATGAGCTAACCACTCATTCCAAGGAAGATGGATCAATGTTTTATGTTTATTTATTTATTTTGTAATTTTCCTTTTTGTTGTGAATTTCTGATTTTATGTCATGTAATCTTTCTTTTTGTATAATTTCTTTTGTGAACCTGCAAGTGTCTTATTTATTTTTCATTTGTTTTCATTTCTACAAGTATGATTTCTTTTATGCAAGTGTTTTATTTGTGCTTTTCCTTTTTAGCAAGTGTGCTTTTCAATTTATGCAAGTTTGGATTGTGTTTAAAGGAGTTGTTTTCCAAAGATCTCTTTCTCCTATTGCATACAGCCATCAGACACCATCCTTGGATTGACATTATTAATGAAGAGGATTGACAACACTCATCACCCACATCATCCTAATCTAAATAACCTTTGTGTTGCATATGGACAAGATAGCGAGAGAGAACATCAATAATCCACATGTATCAAAAGAAGTTGTATTGTCTCAACTACAACAAATGAGTAACCAAATTTCTCAATTAGCCTCACAACTTGGCCCACAACCATCAAATGACCACGGGTCCCAAAATTCCCAATATCCCAACTTCAATCCACCACCCACTCGGGTCCTCGAGAACTTACCCTAGATCATGAAATAGAGTCTATGATGGAAATACTTCAGGGGTTTCAACTTGTAAAATAGACACGACAATAAAAATTCAAGGAACATTGTCCTTATCTATTTGACCATGATATCATGTGGTCCCTTTTCCACCATGCTTCGAACCACCTAAATTCGAAGAAATATAATGGAAAATTTGATCCCCATGAGCATGTCAAGGAGTTTTATATGTTATGTCAAGAAGTAGCCTATAACGACTCCTACCTATTAAGAATTTTCTCAAGAAGTCTAGGTGGTCCCACACTTGAATGGTTCCTTCATCTACCTAAGGGTTCCATTACTACATTTTCCAATATAACTAAAAAAATTCAAACACATCTCTTATAATGTGGAACACGATGTCACCATGATTGATCTATGTAACACTAAATAATGTAACGGAAAAAAATTCTCATCCTTCTTACAACAATGGTGGGCCCTTGCTAGTCACATTCCGTGGCTTGTCCTAAAAGAAAGATTTAATCGACTGAGGTGAAATTTAAATCGAGGACAAAGCACATTCTTCATCTCAAAATAAAAATCTTAGAATATATCAAAATCCACTTCCAATAACGCTCGACCCATACTTCAAATTAGGTTTACCAAAATTCTGGAAAAAAACCCCGAGTCATCTACCAATGTTCTAATCACATCAATTACCATCACGTACCATTCTAGTATGAATCTCTTGTTGGCCACATCTACCATTCCCCACATCAAGTAGTTAGTATTAGAGTTAAAATTCATTCACAAAACCATCGGTTTGTAGTTACCACATGAACGAGCCGTGTAGTGGTCCAAGGAGATGCTCCATCCTCCTCAAATCCACAACCACAAGCCCAGTACAATATCATTCAAAAAAATTGGAAGACCCTTGCCAAAATATCCAATATAATGGATATTCTCAACAAATCCTTTACAGACACAAATATATTATTTATCATACCCTCTAAGAAACGCATGTCCTAAATGACATCAATCCCACACAATTCCAAGATCTTGTTACTCATATTTACCCCCATCCCACATTACCACTCACCTTTACCTAGCAAGAATTTCCACCGCACAACCCGATGCACAATCACATCAAAAGAGTACTTGGTGGACAACAATATCTATAGTTAACCTATATACCTTATCTCTCATCCAAAAATTAGGGTTTAATGAATTGTATCTAAGGAAGGATATAATTACCATTAAAGCATATGATAGTACTTGAGAGAAAATTTGTGGTCACCTTATATCTTCTATAAATGTATGGCTTATCATGCTCCCGCCCTAGTACACGTCATGGACATTTAGTTCCCATATAATCTCTTGCTTGGTGGACCATGGATCCATGAAATTCATGTCAGTAACTTCTACATTACATCAATGTATCAAATTCAAGCATGTCATAGAGGTCACCATCTATGGTGACCCTCAACCCTTCCAATATTTCCAAGAACTTGAATCACAAGGTTATTAGGAACCATATTGTCCTATCACCAAAATTGTGCCATCGCAATCTCCATCTCCATCATCATCTAGTAATTCATGTGTCTCACATGACATTCTTCCATCCACATTGCATAATGCCTCATCATCCTCCGCCCTCTCTTACCCACTCCATCCATATCCACTCCTCTTCTACCTACTCCGCCGCTCAAGCTAAAATCCATAGGGTGTGGGGAATATCAAACTTTCAAAGATTGAGTAACTACTCTCACCTAAACAACATGGTAGGCCCAACATGTGTCAAGTAAAAAGGTAAAAATATTCATTAGGATCTTCCACTTTTATTCATTTTGGGTATCTTGTTGACGAGTACCTCAAGCCATCCGACACCACATGGCTAATTGATGAATCTATTCCATCCTACTACTCGTAAAACAAATATTTGATTTGCAATCGAATGATGACTCACACAGGTTATTCTAGATGAGGACTAGGTCGCAATAACTAAGGTGTCCCCAACCTCTTACTATCATCCCCAACCTTGATGGTCGCAGACTTGGGTATCAACCACCTAGTGAGGGTATCGAAAATGACCATAGCTACATGAATAAAACTACTAAGGATCCATAGACACCATCAAAACAAGTTCCATCTATAGCCAATATGAAGACCTCGCCACCACCAATCTCTTTCACGACACCACCATCTTTTCCATCAATGTCACTCTCACTTACCCACAACTTATCTAGTGGGACCAAAAATCTGAACATATCACTCTTGATACATTTCAAAATGATGAGGAAATTCTTGAGTTCATGGGAACTCAAGATAATATACCTACTGGTGATCATAAGAAAGGTTTCCAAGTATGTTTAAATGTTGACGCCTACTTTTGTGATCGAGTCTACCTTCTCCATTAAATTTCAATCCAATATCCCTTATCCTAACTCCTCTTTTCATCTTGACAATGAGGATTCCTTACGCAAATTCTTCCAAGAACCCCCAAATCCTTAACAAGACTCGGTTATGGATCAACTTCTTTTGGCTCTTAAAACTCTGTAGGATGGTTCAACATCATTAATTGAGGAAACTATCAACATTAACATTGACACTAAGAAGACCCCAAGATCCTCAAATTGGGGGCATCCTTATTAGTAGAATAATAAGCCACCTTTACAACACTCCTAAAGTAATTCTCAGACGTATTCACATGGTCCTATGCAGATATGTCTAGTCTTGATCCATCTCTAGTGGTTCATAATCTTGTGGTGCGTAAAGATGCAAAGCCAGTTAAGTAAAAACTACGCAAGATGCATCCAAATTTTCCCTACTTGTCAAAAAAATAATTGCAGAATCTACTCAACATCATTTTCATCTGGCCTATTGACTATTCTAATTGGATATATAACATTCTCCTAATAGGCAAAAAGGTTGGGAATCCATATTTGTATATACTTCCATGATATTAACAATGCTTTCTCGAAAGGTGACTTTCCCTTACCAAATATCGGCATGAATGTACTCTACATCCGGACAAGAAATGTTATCCCTCATGGACGGTTTCTCTGGATATAATCGATAAAAATAGCTAAAGAATATCAACATAATACTGCCCTCACTACACCATGGGGTATGTTTTGCTACTAAGTCATGCCCTTTTTCTTTAAAATTCCAAAGTTACTTACCAACATGCCATGATTGTCATATTCCATGATATGATGCATGACATCATTGAAGATTATGTTGATGACATTTTGGGAAAATCTAAGACCATAGAAGAACATCCCATGGTTCTTCGTCAGTATCTTTGAACGAATCCAAGAATACAAAGTTTGGCTTAACCTCAAGAAATGTTTTTCTCGGTGTTACATCTAGCAAGCTACTTGATTTTATTGTCTCACACTGCAAAATCACAATTTAACAAGAAAAAGTTAAATATGTTGTTGAAATTTCTCTAAGTACAAATCTAAAACAACTAAGAATCCTACAAGGTAAAATCCAAGCCATCAGAAGATTCATAGCATAGCTCACTAACAAGTGCCATCCATTTCATCATTTTCTCAAAAAAGGAACAATATTCCATTAGAACGAAGAATGTCAAGCCTCTTTTTACAAACTCAAGGAATATTTAATGCATCCTCTAGTCATAGCGCCTCCTACTCCAAGAATTACTCTCTATATGGGTATGATTTAGATGATCATATGAACATCATGCATCTAAAACACTTATATGCCTAAGTTCCCACCACTCCAAACCAAAATAAGAGCAATTAAAAACAAAAAAATCAATAAAAATAAATAAATAATAATAAATAATCCATCCAATGGTGAAAATCACTTTGTTGGCGCCTTGGGAAAGTATCATAGTGAAAACTAGTTTTCGCGCTAAGGTAAATCATATCCTATGTCTACTAGTGCCCTACAAACTCCATCGACACACTTTAGGAAAACCCCTTCATTCCTACTTATATTTTCATCCCTATCCACATCCTACGATCTTAAATCTAGACTTCTTCTGATCCTCACCATGAAACAATTGATCTATCATAGCTAGGAACACTATTATGATCCTATCTAAGGTCACATTACATACGGTCATATCCTAGGGAACTATAGTAATAAGCATAATCTAATTCAAATGCCAGAAATTCAACCCTTCTAATATCATGAGGCCTTCATGTCTCTCCCAACCCCCCATCCACCTATTCTCACCAATTATTTCCCTTTACAGCTTACTTTCCTTTCTCTCTCTCTATTGTTTTACCCTATTTCACGTTATGGCAATGTTGTAAATATTTGTATAAATAAAATTCCATTTTAACTTTCCTTTACTAAATCCATCACATTTACCATATGTAAATACAATCATCACATCATCCACATAAACAAATAAAATACCACAAAACTACTACACACAATAGTCTCTGTCTCATAGTAAACCATCGCGCATCCATCTAAACATCAAACTTCACCATATAAACCATAATCATAAATAAACATTATCACATCTAATCATCTAAAAATACCTACAAATCTAAAAACCATCATCATAATCATATCATTATCTAACATTATCAAATCATCAAAAACAATAACTATCCATCATAAATATATATCAAAAACAACAACATTAGTACCTCATTATCATAAACATCACTAATTACGTTATCCAAACATCAATAAAACAAATAATCTAATGTATCAACCATAACATATGTAAGTACTCAAATAAAATCCTATGTGTCACCATAAAAACTATAATACCATCATCATACATCATCATAACAACAAAAATAAAGTAAATAATCATCATCTCATCTATAACATCATCGCCATGTACCATCATCATATATCATAAAACACAATATAAAATAGCATAATCATATCAATAACATCATCATCATATTAATCACATACAAACTCATAAATCATAAATCGCATTAACTCATGTCATCATCATTATCATCAATCCAAATGACAAAATACTACATCATCGTAACTCATCATGTACCTCATCAAAAATCAATAATACATCATGTGTCATCAATACATATACATCAAAAATGTGACCATCCTAGTCATCATCAAATATCCAATAAAATACATATGATATAATACAAATATAATAGCTGACATCGGCTACATATGTACACCTCCAAAAATGATGTGCATCACTACACCGAGCTACCAATATCATCACCTACCCCAACTATTCATTGTTGTAAGACACTAGTAGTACTCTAAAGGCTGTCAATTGTCCCAATCTCCTATCATCTATATACTCTACACAACTTCATGGCTCCGTAAGCTCATGAGCCATAAGGCCCTCATAATATCTCATCTCCTCTACTATGGCCTCGATACTACCTTAATGATACTATGCTTTGGGGGTGTCATTCGTCTTTCTCCTAAGAAGTATTAGGGGTGTCATTGGTCATACTCCTATGAAACACCATGTTTCTCACTCCCCTCTATTGTTGTATCCAAGGGCCATATCTATTCCCGTAAGAATCATGTTAACGGTGATACCTATCTTGATGTCATAAGGCCCGATCTCTCTCCCCTGTCTCAACCCCTCCACTACCTCGTCAATCTATGTCAACTCCCCTATAAGTGATCAATATTTTCATCCATTCACCCTACCTCCAAACACATAAAAACTTTTGACATGATCACTTCTCATCTCAAATCTTGTACATCTCTCAAAAATATACATGTCTTGCTTGCATCCCTTCTATCTCCACGGCCCGTGCATGGGCCTCTTCCTCTATCCTGTTAATCAACACCTATAACTCGACACTGTATCAACCAGCCTTGATGCACCTACTAATCCTAAGACCCCTATGCCTATAAAACCTATCCCGCATGGCCTTTATATATCCCATGATGCTAGCATAACTGTCTGTAGTGACCCCCTAGAATCATCCTCATCCATTACATCCACCACCCGTCTATTTGGACTCTAGAATGGGGCATCTTGTATGAGTGAATGAACCACTAGCTGTTGAAGTAGAGGACATCCCAATATAACAACCAGTAGAGCCCACTATAACTCCTCCTCTGCTTGTCCATATGGTCTATGGACCACTACTTCCTTCCCCTACAGCATACCCCTATACTCATGTCATCATTCATGAAAAATATCATCCCTCTTAGCAATCGTGTCGGGCCTGCCAACCCGATCCCCGCCCACCACTCCTCATATCCTCGTATGGTACCAAGATCTTCCAATGTCGGTAAAGGTTCCCATGAGACAACCCATCTCATCAAATCTAGCCCTCGCCACATTTGCTAGAATCACAACACCCCACTCCTCATACTCCCATGTGGTACGTGAGAATACATGGCATCCTATCAGATATCCTCAATGATACTAAATTTTTATAGCACATGATCTATTTTATGTCTCTCTATCATGTATGGCTTGCCCTCATCAAATAGTATGGTGTCCGGATCATGTGTAGTTGTATCTGGTCCCCCCCCACGGATCATACTTCCAAAGATGGTCTCCATGTGATATCACCTACCCGTAACTCATCAATCATGTGTCTGCATGTACCATTCCATCTCCCTCAAATGCTCCCTCTTGCCCATGTGAATATACCAATTGTATAGGTAAGGCTCCCACCCTAGTGTTATTATCGATTTCGATCGACTACCCACAACCATATGATCATAACTCTATATCTTTAGTAGGATTCCTTCTCCCATACTCCTACCTCCCGCGGTAAGCTACTTTGTGTAAGGCATGGTATAATTGTGCCAATACCACAGAGCCCATGGAAAACTATACCATACCGCCACATAGCGTGTACCACATCTCGCAAACCTAATGTTGAAATATTGGCCTCCACCATCTAATAATAAAATGTAGCTGATCAAGGAGTAGAGTAGCATCAAAACACACTCCATGTAGCCCTCTCTGAAATAAAATCTTAAGTCTATCTCGCAATGTTTGGTGGGGTGCATCCTATACATCCTTCGAAACCTCAATCATGATCTAGGCCTCAACCTATTCCATACCACTCTCTCACCCTCCACGGGAAGTCGGTATATAGGTAGAAATCATCTAATGACACCGTCATCTCTCACATAAGTAATCAAAATTTACTTGTCTCGAGTTCCAGCCGCTTTGTTAACACATTCAATAAGCCTCGATCCACTCACATAAATGACATCCTCATTACATGTAAAAATCCCAACACATGCAATAATGAAGCCTCATCCTCCTTCTCTTCCTTCTCAAAAGCCCTAAATAAATGCCTCAAGGTGGCTAAACAACAATTCTTGACTCAGACAAAGACCTAAAACAACATGCACACATCAAACATCATATAGTAAACCCTTATCCACCATTATCCACCTCATGAATACATTTTTTCGTAATCCACTCATTAAAAATCATAACTCCCAACATTTTGGCATAGGCACCACTTTATAACAAAGGCACCAATTCCTACAAATGTGTCATTTCATACATAGGTGATCATGATGATGCAAAAGTGACAAGTGAGCGTGGGAATCTACAAGAACTCTTCTCATACCCGACCTCCCGAGGTCGTGCCGAGACAGCCGGTGGGGATGGAATATGTGTGGGATGCAGACAAACTAGTTAGGAAATCTAATATCCTTGATACGCACTAGTGGAATTTGTGAATCTAAGGCAAAGAAGGCCCTTCTAACATGAACTGGTGTGATAGATCGATCGCAAGGATGACTGCTCAAGGCTCCAATCAATATCGAGCTCTCAGCGTGATTCGCTCTATGGGTTGTGGTATACGTGGAAAATGACCTAGGATAGTTTCGTGTATGTTTCCAAATAAGGTCATAGGGTGGATGGTAAATATGATTGACTCTATGGGCGATTCTCTGGCCTAGTCCAGAATTCCCTAGCTTTGTTAGTTGTTGTATCTAGTAAGGATAATGTTCGATGATGATAGGTGGAAGTGGAGTAGACCGGAATACTAGTGTGCGTAGGCCGTTGTTTATGTCTGCTTTCACCTATGGGCTCATTGGGTTGCATGGATTTGTGGGTCACAATCGTAGACTCTTAGTTGTTGTGGACTTGTTACGGTCATGCGTGGAATTAAGTCCTAATCCCTAGTATCCAGCAATCGTATGCTTTTTCAGCTTCTTTGTTTAGAATCAACAACTGTGTGATTTTCTCAGAATATCTCACAGCGTCGTGCAACCTGAATCCTTAAGCTGGTATCTATATCTGTAAGAGTATCTCCTGCGTCTGGCTGTGGAACCAAAGGATCACAACCAAATGTTTGTTCTCTTTCGAACCCTCCTACAGTCATATGGATGTTACCTAGGGTAATCTGTAGTTTGGTTGATTCGACCAAAACGCATGTGCTTGGTCGTCTTCTACGTTTAACCCGCTTAACTAGGAATTGATTTGTTGCAAGCTTACCGTTGTTCTAAGACTTGGATCCTGAGATTTTGGTCTATATCGCTTATCGCCGTGATGAGATTGGGGTGGGGCATGATTGGCTCGAATACGTATTCTCTGTGCTCCTAGGTCCCGTGATTGTCATACAAAAGCAACAATGTAAAACGAACTACAAGTAAAATGAAATTTAACTATGTGAAGTGTATCTATAGCATATATGATTCCTCTATTTTTTTTGTGTTTTCTGATGAGCTTTATGAATTTAAGAAAGCAGCTATTTAAAATATCTAGAATTGACAACTAAAATAATAACTTAAAAAATAAATAAATAACTGAGTGTAGCTATTTGTCTGTGCAATTTGCATATCTATTCTAAACAATGAAATATCTTATCTAATCTATTTGCAAGACCCTCGATCCTACCTCAGAAGTGAGGAGTGAATCATAGTTTCTCAGAAACTATCAATCCCCACAGCTTCCCTGGCAATATCGAGAGTAGATTTAAGTAAAATAAAGAAATTAACTACTCTATTTGATATGATTCTAACTAGAACTTTGAAATCTAGAACCTAGATTCTGCAAAAACAATGTGGCGAATCCGATGGTGTGTGTGATCTTGTCCCCTCAAGCAGTGATCTCCTCGCCTTTGTGTTCACGTGGATCCAAAAAAAGCATGTAATGCTAGCATCAACAAAAGTAGATATTGGGATAAGTGTAGCTCGTAATACGGACCAATGCAATGCGAGTAGGAGAGGGATAGCGCAAGAGTACAAAGCTTGGCTTATGTAATTCCTAGAGGGATCTATTGTGAGTCATGCAACATAAAACGCCCGAACTCGAAACTATCATGTTTGAAGAGTAAAACCTGCAACTTTAATGGCTTCCTACTAAAAACAAGTTATTCTACTCTAATGGATTGGATAAAATAACAGCAATGCTTGCACAAGATGGATATGTGGCTTACTAACAAGAAAACAATACTAACTAGGCATGCAATGAAAGAAACTAAGAATTCTAAGCAAAATGAAAACTAAATCTATCAAAGAGAAATCAAAGGCAAATTTGAGGGGCCATTTGTTGAGCACAAGCCAACTATTTATAGCATTTTCATTTACCCAAGGTAAAAGCCAAATAGAACTCTTAAACTATAAACAATGGCAAAACACTATTCCAGTGGAACCATAATCATAAATGCAAGCTTATGGCGTGTGAAAAAAGCTGGTAAAACATTGAAATTACATGATTTGTGTTAAAAGAGCTTTCTAGAAAACACGTAAAGGACCACCGCCCGAGCAGGTGGCGGTTACAGGACCACCGCCCTGTTTAGGGCGGCGGTCACGAGACCGCCCAGCAGGCAGTGGCGCGGTTTCACACTAAAGAGAAAAAGGCTAAGAAAAGAGGGAAAGGGGAAAACAAAGCACGCGGGGCTAAGCGGGGCATGTCGGATGTTAACGCATACTTGGAGAGCTTTTCTCGGATCCCGAACACTCATGAGGAGACTTGTATCATCAGGGCACTTGTTACGTTATTCCTAAGCAGGTAGCAATACCCTAAAATTTTGGGTACATACATATTTCCCCCTCGTAGAGAAGTGTTTTAGCCATGAAGAGGCGTAAAACGGTGGGTCTGAGTATGACGGGTCCCAAAATGGGAAATTAAAAGTTATACCCGACACATCCATGTGTTGAAATGACGTCGTCCACAATTCCTGCTACTGTAAAATGAAAAGAGAACTCAAGTGCAGATAGACACAATAGTTTGGAAAATAAACAATAAAACAATGGGAAATGAGAATGTACCATTTGTGCGGGATAAGAACTTACCTCCGTCGAAGCTCTAAACCTGTGAAAAGGCATTTAAAACGAACCAGTGGTGCTATATATATAAAAAGTGGGCCCATTTTCCTTTTCATTTCGCGAGTCGATTTGATTGGTTTTGAGCTCTGGGACCCACGGTGATGGTTTCTTGCGTGAGTAGAGTCAAACGTCCCACGATGAGATAGCGATCATGCCTCCACGTGCGGAACATCGACCCACGAGATCACAAAGTTAGTTTTCTACATTTATCCCTTTTACCCCCTTAATTTTGAAATGCTAAATACTTTGTCATGGGGGTAATTTTTGAAAATGTTAGTGTTAAAAGGTCCACTTAGGGGGCGCCACTCGGGTAGGCTTTGTTTTTAGGTAAAATGGTCATTTTTGCACTTTTTAGGATTTTTAAATTTAAAAACCCGCATGGGTTTCGGACCACGACCGCCGCCTCCTACCCCAAAGTGGCGGTGGTTACAATCGCCGCCTTTAAGGCGGCGGCATTACTGAAACCTCCTCCCTACTTAGGGGCGGTGATTTTGCACAAAATGTAAAAAGAACATCTGTTTGAAATTGTTTTTACTTTTCTAGCATTTCTACGTGTTTTCTTGATTTTTCCAAAGTTGTTACTTGGATGTTAAATTGCTCTGTTTTGTGTGGTTTTGGGTGTATGCGGGTGAGAGAGAGTATATCCGGTGGAGTAGAGAGAGGGAGTGTGATTGGCTCCTGTGGGTACTAGATGCCCTCTCACGGATGAGGAGGACACTCTTCGGTGGCCGGGATACTACGCATTTCACGTGTGCCACACGTTACACCATCTAGTCACATCCTTTGTGACTTGTTCTCATATCGGGATGTAGATCGGAACACCTTCTCGATCGCTGGGGTCCGCGGTGAGTGGACTATTACATCGAGGATGTCTATCGCGTGGGGTCCCGATCATTGGGAGACGACTCACCCTAGAGACAAAGCAGTTCACGGTCATAGATTACACAATGGGCTACATATATGGGAGATGCAAACATCTCCACAGGTCGAAGAAGGGGGTTAGAGTTCGATCCATTCCTACTTTGCCCATCCCCTTACTTCGCCAGGCTATCATGGGGATCCTTGCCTCGAGACTAATCGGGGACAAGGGAGGAGATACTTTGTTATACTGTTGGTCCCCTATTATTGCACAGATAGAGGGACACGGTCGGATATATGCCTGGGGAGCAGACATTCTTGGGACCACCTACCACGACTTATACAGGGTAGTCCGTTTACAGGGGTAGTCCTTGAGCCACCCGACCCTGGTTATGAGTTGGGTTTATGAGCACTTCATCCCCTACGACAGAGGTGTAGAGGTGGCAGATCTCAGAGTTGTGAGGGAAGCTAGATGGAAAGACATGTCGGTGCTCGAGAACTTCATCACCCGATTGCTTCCTAACCAACTACTAGCCGACATGGAGGCCACACCATACTAGACTATGGCAAGTATATGGGGCAAGGAGGCTCTTACCTTGATCTCCTACTCCACCATAGGGCAGCTTATTGATAGAGTGGGGCGAGTGGAGATGCACCCCTTTGGCTGAGTTCCTTAGCAGTTTGGCCTACCATACATGGGTATGCTTCCCCGCAAGCACCGGTATACAGATCAGTCTGAGAGGCCAGAGGGGGGCCTAGAGGCCGAGGTTGGATAGTGGTTACTCCTGGCATTCCTATTGCAGCCAGGAGGATAGTACATGCCCGAGGAGAGCCGGTGCGCCTCGGCACCTTTGCTCCAGAT
This sequence comes from Taxus wallichiana var. yunnanensis, assembly GCA_018340775.1. NCBI lineage: Eukaryota > Viridiplantae > Streptophyta > Pinopsida > Cupressales > Taxaceae > Taxus > Taxus wallichiana. Next base: position 303,989,519 of record CM031237.1, read on the forward strand.
TGCGTGGGTCCCGCCCATAGCGGTGATGACCCTATTGACATTGACTCAATCCGAGGAGTTCACAGGGGGAGGGACAAAGGAAGAGACTGAGGAGGATATTGATCCTAAGTGGCATGACACTCGTGGATATCATGCGCAGTAGAGAGGGCCGAGCGAGTGCGCAGAGAGGGTGACTCGGTTTCATAGAGCCACTCTCCCAAGGCCATGGCGGGAGGATGAGTCATGCTGCGGGGCACTACGTTGCTCCAGCCATGGAGCAGCCCCTCCACTCGGAAGTGGCATCTGCGTGGCGTGTGTTGATCCCATAGATCCATCCTGGAGGCCTAGTGATCCAAGTAAGTTACCCTCTCTCCTTTTTAATGTTTGTTTTTAGTTAGGCTCTCCTTAGTTGCTATCTTGTATTTCTAATTTCTTGTTTGGTTTCTAATTTTTTTCTCCCTTGTTTGCAGAGACCGCCGATGAGTGGCGGGACTTGATTCGCAAGGTATGCACTGATACCTTGATGATCCCCATGGAGAGGACCCGCGCAGAGCTTTCCATGGATGTTGGGAGCCTTCAAAGCACTGGTAGACATACCGACGTCTTCGCTCCGGTCCACCGCATGTGGCTAAGATGGTATCGACCCTTCGCATAGAGTTAGCAGGATACAGGGGCGGATGAGCGCTTGATGAGGAGCCATTCTCATGCCGAGACTACGGCTGCCCTCGGGATCCTCGATCCTCCATGCATTTAGAGCGTCAAAGATAGCCGGATTCCTAGGCGTGGGCGTGCACCTTCGCAGAGGGTCTCGTAGGGGATTGAGAAGCCACTTGGCTCTCGTAGATTTTGTACTATATATTCTTTTGTATATTCCTGCTCTTTGAGCGTTTTGACCATGCTTAGTGCATGATGGCATTGTATATAAACGTTGATTATTTATATATATGTATTCGTCCTGAGCAAAATCTTGGCATTCATGGCTTTCTTTCTATTTCTAGTTTCCTCATGTATACTATGATGTATGTTTATATGCTTTTTAGAATGTATGCAATGGTGAACAAATGATGCAGATATATGATAATGTAGATACAATGTGATTTTGAATCTTAGTTTCTGTAAGCAATTTTGGATACTTCATGTTTGTTTTGGCAGAGTGATGAATATAAACCGGTATGATGAGCAGATAAACCTGCCCCTACTCCCAACTCCACGCAACTAGTAAGATGCAAGGGCTCATCACCGAGAGTTTGGGAAGGGCGCAAGTTATGAGATGTAGTGAAATGATAGTGATGGAAGACAGACAAAGCTTTGGCGAAACCAAATTAGGATATCACAAGCCCACTCCACTCGAGTGACTTCATAGTTTTAGATGCAACTTGCTTTGCGGTTTATCTAGACTTAGATCCTTAGATGGCCACATAGTAGACAAAATCTGGGTTTTTAGGATTTTAATTCTCTTGGGATCTTGAACATCTGATTCATTTGTTTTTGACTCAAAGCTTCAAGGTTTGAATTTGTTTGTGTATGACCTTTTGCATTTATTTGTCAAGAGGACCCCCTACACTTTGCCCCATGCTACTAGTAAGAAGCGTTGGTTTATCACCATGGGCAAAGCATAGGCGAGTAAGGGCATTTCCATCCTTTCCCAACCCTACGTCACTAGTAAGAGATGAAGCTCATCACCAAAGGTTGGTGGGGCAAGGAAATGTGTAAAATTAAATTTTTGTTTAATCAATGTTTGACTTGTTTATTTGAGTAAAATGTCGGTATGTGTTTATTTCAAAGATATATATATATGGGATAGATGTGACACCATGAAGCTTCTAGAATAGACCATAGGCAAGACACACTACCCTAAGAAGAAACCAAAAGTGAGAATAAACTTAGATCTTGGTATGGTTCTGTTAAGACTTTGTCATGTCTAGCTTTATTTGATAAAAGATTCTCAGATAATTTGATGATATCACGAAAACTGGAGAAGTATGATTAAAGAGTTTATGCCAACAACATCATGAGTTTGTAATGAATTTCTTTGAGAATAGATTCCTTGATCACAATTTGTGTACGAAACAAGCGGACAATATGATCCTAATCTATATGAAGATGCAATGTAGATAGATATATAAGTAGTGCTAGCCGCTCACGTGTAGAACCGCTTGAGGTGCAGGGAATTGACTGTTTCGCCAAATTCCTCACCTTCTAGCATACATAAGAGGTATGCACCGTTTCCATAGTCCTTCATGACTCAAGATGGGCCCAACCATTTAGGTCGAACTTCCTTCCTTCGCGGTCTTCTTGTCGATCCGGTGCCTAGCATTAGAACTAGATCACCTTTATATATGTCGCATTCATAGACTTTCTTATTATACTTCTGGCACATCCGGTCAAGCATAGACTACTGTGCCGATGTTCAAGCATCTAACCTAGTCTCATCTAGGCTTTCTAATTGGGAGAGACGTGCTTCCCCGCGTCTTCATCCGAATCCCTTGTAATGAAATACGAGACCGGTATTTCAACCTCGAGTGGGAGAACCGCCTCTACCCCGAATACTAGTGAGAAAGGATTTTCTCCGTTGTGTTCTTATTGAGGTTCGGTGGGCCCATAAGGCCGAGATATAACTTCAAGTGCCAATCTCGTTTGTTTTCTTTCACCGTTTTAAGGAGAATGGCTTTTAGTGTTTTATTCGTGCTTCAACTCGTCCGTTGGCTTGAGGGTATACAGGAAGCCGTATGATGGCTTATTCGTAATTTATTTCATAGTTCGCAAACTTCGTCATTCTTAAAGAAGTTCCATTATCTCGAGATAATGATTTGCAGGACACCGTACTGCAAAATGATTTGTTCAAATGAACTTGGCGATTACATAGCCGTACAGTAAGAGAGGCATAGCCTCTACCCACTTGGTAAAATATTAAGTGGTCATGATTATAAAATTAGGGCCGTCATGTGGACGAGGGAGAGAATTTCCCTATTAAATCTAGGCCCCATGTAGAAAAGGGCCATGGAGTAGTGATTGGTTGCAGAGCTTGTCTTTGGTGTGTGGATTTCATGGGAGAATTCTTGGCACTTATGACATCTACGTACAAACTCTACTATGTCATGTTCTAGAGTGGGCCAGAAATAGCCCATTCGATATATTTTATGAGTGGTGGCATGGCCACCGAAGTGGCCTCCACACACTCCACTGTGAGATTCATGGAGAATCTTCTTGGATTCTTCTGTTTGACACATCTTAGGAGCATTCCATCGAATGCTTTGCGATAGAGCACTTGTTCTATAATGACATATTTTGCTACGATAATGCGTAGCCGCCATTTGTGTTGTGGTGTAGCCCTTCGGATATGTATGGTCCATGATATAATTAATGATATCGCTGTACTAAGGACACTCGAGATAGGAGGTCTAGCTTCAATGTAGTATACGCATTCATCCTGGAAAATCCAGATCTACTAGATCGCCTCCATTTAATGGGTTATCAGCTAACCAATCCGCGATGATTTATCCTTTAACCGACTTCTGATTTACAAATGTTAATTCGAATTCTCCCATTAAGGTTATGAAACGTCCACCTTTTTGCATAAGGACCCTTGCGTGAGGAAAGTTCGTAAATGGTCCATTTTTACCATGACCCTTGTTTCTTGATTTAGCATATAATGTCTTAGGCGTTTGGTTGCAAAGACTATGGTGAGGCATTCTCATTCTGCTTGTGTATAACGTGTTTCATAGTCGAGCAATGTTCAGCTAATGAAATAAATCATGCGCTCCCTCTTGTCATCATCTTCTTGAGCCAAAGATACAAAGGCTGAGCGAGACATTGGTAGCTCGTGAGTATAAAATTAACGAGCGATCTAGCTTAGGTGGCATTAGCGTAGGTGGTGATAATAGAAACACTTAATCGAATCAAAAGCTTCATTGCAGTCTTCATCCAATCAATGCTATAATCTTCCCCGAGCATTGTTGATTGGATGGATGGCGAAGCTTAAGTCCGGATGAATCTCCTGGATTGCACCTGACTTTCTCGAAATGACTTGATTCCAAATTCATCCAAGGTGGGACCATTTTGAGGACAGCCCAATTTTGGTTGGGTCAACATCTATCCTTTGGATGACGATATGATGTAACCTGGGAGCTTCCTCTGTTACACCAAAGATGCATTTTTCCTGGATTTAACGTGAATCCGTATTCTATCGGACATGAAAGAATGATGCGGAGTACTTCCGGATGGTCACAACGCTTCTTGGCCTTAGCCAACAAGTCATCTACATAGGATTCCACAATTTTATGAATTAGATCATGGAATATATATGTCATAGCTGTTTGGTATGTAGCACCAGTGTTCTTGAGACCAAATGGCATAACAAAGATAGAATAAGTTCCCAAGGGGTTATAAACATGGTTTTAGCTTGAACTTGTTCCGATATTTTAATTTGATTGTATCTCGAGAATCCATCCATGAGAGACAAAAGTTCAAACCCAACATTGCATCAACAATGACATCAATGGATGGCAACGGAAGTCATCTTTAGGACACGCTTTGTTGATGTCTCGAAATCTATGCGAGATGCGTATCTTCCCATTCTTCCCGAGAACGGAACGATATTAGATACCCATTGAGAATAATCAACTTGTTTGATGAATCCTACTTGGAGGAGTTTTATTACCTCCTCTTTCACCATGAGAGCTACCTTGGGTTTCATGGGTCTCGATTTTTGTTTAATTGGTTTTGCATCTGATTTAGTGACGAGGTTGTGCACCACAATGTGGGGTGTAACCCCTGTCATTTCCTTATAATTAAATGCAAACGCCTTCTGATGTTCTTTGAGGATCCGAGTGTGTATTTCTACTTCCTCTGGGGTTAACGAGGATCCTAGTTTCAATATCCTTGGTTCATCTTCCGTTCCGATGTTAATATCAATCATTTCTTCGATCAAAGAGGCGTTACCTTCTTCAAACTCAGGTGGGGCTGGAGGTAAATCCAAATCATCCCCATTTTCTACTGTGTATATGCTAGGTTCTGTTTGTGAGGGAAGCTCCATCATGGGATTTCCGAAGTAGGAAGATGAATGTGGGATTAAGGACAAATCTATCATATGATAGGAGAGATGTAATGCTGCATAGGTGTTTAAATAACTCAGAGTGGCCATATCACTATCAATGTGGTCTAGGGTAGTAGATTTGTCTTTATTTCCTTTTAGAAGAGAATTTGTCATTGTTTTTATCAATGGTTCATCACGAAGGGATATCATGAAACGGGTATCCTCTAACTTATTGCTTGGAGTAAAATGTGATGCTGAAGTTGCTATTGAATCAGCGAGAAGATTTTTCTCTCGCAGGATTGCTTCAATTGATATGAAGTCAAACTCCTTGCTTAAATCTAATACAGCTTTTTGTAAAGTTGTAAGTGCTCGGCTTTGGTTTCATATATCTCAGAGACTTGGTTTGCTACCAATTGTGAGTCTCCTAAGACTCTGATGTTATCAACACCAATTCTCTTAGCTAAGATGAGGCCAAGGAGGAGGGCTTCGTACTCAATGCCGTTGTTTGTGCATTCAAAATTTAGTTTGAAGGTGAAAGGTAAGACCTTCCCTTCAGGGGAAGTAAAGATTACACCTCGCCCCGCTCCGCACCCGCATCTAGCTCCATCAAAATGGAGTATCCAATATTTAGCTAGGAATATAGATGTTGGGACATTCACTGTGTTTGCGCATTCTACTTCCACCATGCAGAGATCCTCTGCTGGAAGAGAACCAACACCTAGGGAATATCCTATGCCTCTTGAATCGAATGGTAAGAATAGTAGTAGATCCTTTTCTAACAATTCAACGATTTTGTATTGGTTCCTAATGATATTGTTTCTACAAAGGTGTTAGCCTCATCTTTGGGGGCTGGGGTTGCTTTGGCTAGGCTCATAGTTTCAAGATCCGTCGTAGGTACCAACTTTTCTTTTGGTTTTGCTTCTGTAGGTTTATTAAGTTGGTTTCTGGGAGTTCATACTCAATGCATGCCTCGGTCTTTTCTTTAAGTTAGTCGTGTGTACATCGAATGGTTTTGGATCACATTTGGCTACAAATATCCTTCCTAAGTGTAAAAACCTTACTTCTTGAAATAGCGTAGAAGGGATTGCCTTCATAAGGTGTATCCATGGTCGGTCAAGGATCATATTATAGTTAGTTTCCGATCTATAATATAAAACTCAGTCAAGATGGTTTTGGGTCCTAAGGTGACCAATAATATTATAGTTCCAATCGAGGTGGATTTAAGGCTATCATAGCCCTTAGTGTGTTTCGAGTTGTGGAACAATTGGTTTCTCCATACCCTAGCTTTTGAAGGAAAGAGAAGGGGACTATGTTAACCGCTGCCCCATCATCATCATTGCATGCTTTACATAGTCATTTATAAACCCATACTTGCAGATGTAAGGTCGATCACCTCGTGTGATCTCAAAGATCTGCCGGCATTTTTTTATCTCAAATGTGAATTTGACATCCCTATCTCGCCTTTGCCGGAGGATGAACATCAAAGTCTATATGATTTACCTGTGTTTCAGGAGGTGGAGTGATGTTAATTAAATGACCTAAACCTAATGCTTCTAAAAGAGCAGCCCTGTGAGCAGGAGAGTTCTTTAGTAAGTCTAAAAATGAAATGTGCGAGAAGGTTTTTGTTAGGTCGTTAATTAAATCATAGGCACCCACAGGTTTTGCTACGATTTGTTGGATGTCATCCGCCTCTGGCAGGTGGCTTGGACTTGGCTGAGAGAAATACTCTCGCATCCTTGTTATAGCTTCGATGGGTAGTTCAGCGTCTAACTCCACTAAACCGACTACCTTAGGTCATGGCTGACTTCCTAGTTGTGGCGCAACTAATGGATTTAGCGAGGTCGAGGCTTCATGATCATTGTTTCCTATCATTACACCCTTGTTCATCCCAGTTAGATTTATCCTATTGTTATCATGATTTGGGAGTGGATCATTAAAGATCTTCAGGGGTGTGTTTTGAGGGGAAACTACCCCTGAAAAAGTATTTGATGTTGGTGACGTAGGATCTGCCAAGAACATATCCATGAAAAGTTGTCTTTGTTCATCTGGCAAGCGTTGCATGAATTTATTGTAGTCACGGCACGTTCTAGTGTCATGGCCCTGAATTTTGTGGAAACCAAAATATGAATTAGGATTGTAATTCCTAGTTTGTTGGTTTGGTGTGTATTGTGGCCCAAAATTTTGATCAAACCATTGCTATTAAAGTTTTGCGTTTGTTGCCTTTGTTTTGAATTATAGTTTTGGTACTTAGTTGAATTTTGGCTTGGACCCCATATGGGATTTTTCCGTTGTTTTTGTTGTTGTTGTGGATGGTTAAAATCCACTATATTGATTGTCGAGGTGAAGTTGTTGCTTCGTTGGTTGTTTATTTGTGATGGAGTATTGACGACATTTACCTTCTTAGGTTGGCTCGGTTACTCCATCCGTTGTTACACCCCAATTTTTGTTAAGGATTTTAGGTCCTTGATTGACGCTCAGTGGCAGGATAAGTTGTAGTGTTCTCGGTTGGGAAGTGACTAACCTCCCATTTGTTCCATATGCTTTACGACCACTATCAATTGCCGCTGATCTATTCGAAGAGCACTCTCAAGTATCGTAAGTCCTTAGTGAAAACTTTTGGACTTCTTCTTTCACTTCTTTGTTGAGAGAATGAAAGAATAAATCACATAGTTCCATCCGATCCATATTGGGAGAACTCATCGAAGAATAAAGAATCGTGACGCCACCTCTGGATGAAATGGGCGATGATTCATTGTGTTCTTGTTTGATGTGTAAGAATTCTCGATTCTGTTCTTAATAATTTGTTCATGTCAAAGGCCTTAATGAACTCAAACAAGTTGTTTGAATGAATGGATGGAAGCCTCTGTATTCTATAATACCAATAGAGAGCGATGCCTTCCAAGGTTTTTGGGAATATTTTAGCAACCCCATCCCATGGAGTAGTTCTCGAATGGCATGTAGCGTAAGCTTTGATATGTGCGTTTGGATCTCCCTCACCTTTGTATTTGGGAAAATCAAGAAGAGGTCTTGGAAGCATGACGCTTCGTATGGTGAATTCTAAGGGCTCTTTCAAATATTCTCGAGTAAGTCCCTATCACATATGTTTCGACCATTAATGGTGCCTCGTTGAGGAGCGGAGGCGGAATGGGTTGTTGATATGGTGTAGCGTACGCGTTGGCAGGGGGCATAAGGAAGCCCCTATGTTTGAGAAAACATACTGGAGAGGAGAACACATCCCTTGTGGTGATTTGGAGTACATGTTTAAGTATGATGGGGTACTGTCCATGAATGGATTGTTTTGTACTAGACCGGGAGGAACAGTGTTAGAGATGGTGGGTCTAGTTGGCGTTTGTTGTGAATACTGAGGAGTCATGCCTAACGTGCCTACTCCTGTGAGGAGATCTACTTGGCTAGGATGGTGTGGAGGATTGGAACTTCCTGTTTGTATGAATTGAGAATGGTGATTTGCTTGAGCAAGTTCTAACCCTCTCACTTTTTCTACCAACGTTGAAATGACTTCATTTGGTGAAGTCATGATATTCTGCCTTGGTGGCATTTGTTGTATATCATGGTGTTGTATAGGTCTATGATACCCGCTATGAATCGATCACCGCCTGCGAAGTTTTCCTGGAGGGCATTTCCTATATGTAATGGGATGGAAGTGTTTTCTTGAAAAGAGACCTCGGGTTGTGTTTGTAGACCTCCTATGGGTGGGTACATACTTCGAGAGCGTTGTTCATTCCTGGCATAATATACCGAATGTTTATCATCTAAAATTTGGTATGGGTCTGATTGCCTACTAATTTGTGGTCTAAGTAGTACCTGAGGAGATGAACCGGATTCTCCGGTGAACGTCATATTGTTCGAGCTCAAGGATCTGTTTGTTGCATTTGAGCAAGTTGTTCCAACTCCTCTGCTTGGAAGGACGAGCTATATTTGATCCTTGGAGTTTGTGTTGACAACCATTAGTTGAATAGTTGTCACCCCACACCGAGAGCGAGGGTGATGATTGCCTATTCATTGGGCGTAGTATGCCTCAAGACCCGAGAGGGGTCTGCCATATGCATCGAATCTCGACATATTTTGGGGGTATATGAATACCACGCAGATAATGGGAAGGAGTGAAGGTATAAGTGATGGTGAAAGCCGATAAGATAGTAAAGACGAAAGAGTCATTAAATTTAAAAGGACTAGTAGAAAGAAGAAAGTTTCACGTCGGGTTCACCAATTTTGTATGATGGAAAAGTGACAAGCGAGCATGGGAATCTACAAGCAACTCTTCCTCGTTACCCGACCTCCCGAGGTCGTGCCGAGACAGCCGGTGGGGATGGAATATGTGTGGGATGCAGACAAACTAGTTAGGCAATCTAATATCCTTGATACGCACTAGTGGAATTTGTGAATCTAAGGCAAAGAAGGCCCTTCTAACATGAGCTCGGTGTGATAGATCGATCGCCAGGATGACTTCTCAAAGGCTCCAATCAATATCGAGCTCGCGTGATTCGGTCCATGGGTTGTGGTATACGTGGAAAATGACTCGGGATAGTTTCATGTATGTTTCTAAATAAGGTCATAGGGTGGATGGTAATTATGATTGACTCTATGGGCGATTCTCCTGCCTCGGTCCAAAATTCCCTAGCTTTGTTAGGCTGTTGTATCTAGTAAGGATAATCTGTTCGATGATGATAGGTGGAAGTGGAGTAGACCGGAATACTAGTGTGCGTAGGCCGTGTTTATGTCTGCTTCACCTATGGGCTCGTTGGGTTGTGGGATTTGTGGGTCACAACCGTAGACTCTTAGTTGTTATGGACTTGTTACGGTCATGCGTGGAATTAAGTCCTAATCCTTAGTATCCAAGAATCGTTATGCTTTTTCAGCTTCTTTTTTAGAATCAACAATTGTGTGATTTTCTCGAAATATCTCACAGGGCATTCGCAAAACCCAATCCTTAAGTTGGTATCTATATCTATAAGAGTATGTCCTACGTCCCTGGCTATGGAACCAAAGGATCACAACCAAATGTTTGTTCTCTTTCGAACCCTCCTACAGTCATATGGATGTTACCTAGGGTAATCTATAGTTTGGTTGATTCGACCAAAACACATGTGCTTGGTCGTCTTTCTACGTTTAACCCGCTTAATGGGAATTGATTTGTTATAAGCTTACCGTTGTTTGGAAGACTTGGATCCTGAGATTTTGGTCTATATCGGTTATCACTGTGATGAGATTTGGCTGGGGCATGATTGGCTCGAATACGTATTCTCCGGGCTCCCTAGGTCCCATGATTGTCATACAAAAGCAACAATGTAAAAGGAACTACGGTGGAAATGAAATTTAACTATGTGAAGTGTATCTATAGCATATATGATTCCTCTATTTTTATTTTTTTTATGATGAGCTTTATGAATTTAAGAAAGCACTATTTAAAATATCTAGAATTGATACTAAAATAATAACTTAAAACAAACAAAATAACCGAGTGTAGCTATTTGTCTATGCAATTTTCAGATCTATTCTAAACAATGAAATAGCTTGTCTAATCTATTTGCAAGACCCTTGATCCTACCTCGAAGTGAGGAGTGAATCGTAGTTTCTCGTAAACTATCAATCCCCACACTTCCTGGCAATATCGAGAGTAGATTTAAGTAAAATAAAGAAATTAACTACTCTATTTGATATGATTCTAACTAGAAATTTGAAAGCTACAACCCGGATTCTACGTAATGCTGGGCGAATCCGATGGTGTGTGTGATCTTGTCCCCTCAGAGTGTGATCTCCTCATTCCTTCGTGTTCACGTGGATCCAAAAAGCATGTAATGCTAAGCATCAACAAAAGTAGATATTGGGATAAGTGTAGCTCTGAATACGGACAATGCAATGCGAGTAGGAGAGGGATAGCGCAAGAGTACAGAGCTTGGCTTATGCATTCCTAGTGGGATCTATTACGAGTCATGCAACATAAAGCGTCCGAACTCCGAAACTATCCTGTTTAAAGAGTAAAACCTGCAACTTTAATGGCTTCCTAACAAAACAAGCTATTCTACTCCAATGGATTGGATAAAATAACAAAGAAGACTTGCAAGATGGATATGTGGCTTCCTAACAAGAAAACAATACTAACTAGGCATGCAATGAAAGAAACTAAGAACTCTAAGAAAAATAAAAACTAAATCTATTGCAAAAGAGAAATCGGAGGCAAATTTGAGGGCCATTTTCTTGAGCACAAGCCAACTATTTATAGCATTTGCATTTACCCAAGGTAAAAGCCAAATAGAACTCTTAAACTATAAACAATGGCAAAACATTATTCCAGGGAACCAGAATCATAAATGCAAGCTTATGGCAGTGAAAGAACGCTGGTAAAACATTGAAATTACGTGAGTCATGTTAAAATAGCTTTCTGGAAAACACGTAAAGGACCACCGCCCTGTTAGGGCGGTGGTTACATGACCGCCGCCTTGCAAGGTGGCGCCATTTCATCAACCTGAAGAGAAAAGGCTAAGAAAAGAGGGGAAAAGGGAAAACAAAGCACGTGGGGGCTAAGCGGGGCATGCAGGATGTTAACGCATACTTGGAGAGCTTTTTCGGATCCCGAACACCTTGCGAGGAGACCTGTATCATCATTAGGGCACTTGTTATGTTATTCTATAAAGTGGTGCAGATTTTACAATTTTGGGTACGTACGGGACAATTCAAAACATAGGCAACATTTTAGAACATAGGCATCATTGTCCGTTCCATATAGAACATAAGCACCATTATGTTTCCTTTCTACCCACCTTGACGTAGGTCTACTACTTTTATTACATAGGATCCAAACCTTGCACATAAGCACTAATTTAAACATAGGAACCAATCTGGAACATAAGTGCAAATCCTCTCCCACTCCCAAGTGCATAGGCACCAAAACATAGCCCACCCTAGTTGCATAGGTGCAAAACTTGTACAAACCTCCCCAAATGATGCATAGGCACCATGATTGCACATAGGCACCACTTCATACCCTAGGTCCATCGGTTTTCGATTATTGGTAAGTCCTCACTCAGTCCACTTAGTGATCAATAATCCTCACATAGGCCATTATGCTCTCTCAAAGGCTCTCGTTCTCTATTATACATGGTGAAAATGACTCGTCTCGTGGTTCTCAAAGCCCTTTTATACCCACCGCAACACCCTAAAAACTTCTAGCACCTTGTTTGTTTGTTGTTCCTCCGCTTTTTCCTAACCTCTCAAATCCCATCATCTATCAACAAGTTATTAAAAATCAAAAAATTAAAAATTATTAAAAATCCAAAAATTATATTAAATCAAAAAGACCAAAAATTATTAAAAATCCAAAAATCGGAAAAATATTAGAAATAAAAATAATCCAAAAATTATAAAAATCCAAAAATCAATAAATTATTAAAAACAAAAAAATTATAAAAACCCAAAAATAAAAAAATGAATAAAATCACCAACTTATAGAATTTAAATATATGCATCATCCACAATTTAAAAACCTAGCAATATAAATGCAATGTGTGTTTTTTGTTTGTATGTTTTCTTGCTTATCTGCATTTACATTTTGGCTAATGATATGAGGCCCCTTTTTTTCTTTTACACGACCGATGATACGAGGTCACCTTTTTCTAGTCCAATTATATAGGACCGTCATAATTTTAATTTTTCTAATGACATGTGGATAAGGGCATTTAGCAATTTATTTGCCACGGTTTTTATACCATGGTGCACCTTGCTCTATGCCACATTAATCACATTGCTAATGATGACCACAGGGGGTTCTCTATGGACGCATACCAATTCCTACCCTCTTCATCACTTAATTAACTATCCAATCTTCTTGTCCCCTATCCAATCAATACTTCATCAATCAAATCTAAGGCCCACAACTACCATTCTCACCCCTTAGTTGGGGCATATTTAAATACCCTCTTATCAAGCCATCAAGTATTCTTATCATCTAAAATTGATCCCTCTCATCCAAAAGAAACTCAGACCATCCAATCCATCATCCTATTATCAACCTACACCCCTTAACTGGGGCATCCTCTAGTCCTAAATCATCTAACCTCACCCCGACATCAAGCATCTTCTAAATCCAACAATCCTAAATCTTCACCCTTATCATACATCATTGACTGGGGCACCCTTTTCCAAAATATATCGTAATTCTTCAATCTCCTACTCCTATTCCTTTGAATCCTCACTTCTCTAATCCTCTAATTCAGTACTCAAATATTCTAATCCTTTGAACCCTCTAATTCTCTTATCCTCAAATCCTCCATCCTCTACTCCTATAATCCCGTAAGCTTATGAAAAATACACTACTAATAAGGAAGTAAAATACCAATAATCATACCTCCTCCTTCGTGTTCCGTAGCAAACCTCGGAATGGGCTAGGAAACTTGGATTGAGCCCTGATTTTGTGATATGTAGGTGTTTTTCTTCAAGACGGAGCAAGACCTTCCTGCAACAACGATCCTCTTACTTTGCACTAGATGAGAAAAAGGATTATGAGGCTATTTTGGCATTAGGACAAGGCAAAATGATGTTCTTTGCTCAAAGGATGCAAGAACTTAGATATGGCATGCAAGCTTATTCTCCGTGTGTTTAGAGGAGGGGGTAAGGTTGTATTTATAGAGAGGAGTGATTAACTTAGATTAATTTAAGTAATCATGGTTTGAAAATGTGGGCAAGATTAAGTGAGTGGTTTGAAAATGTGGGCAAGATTAGGTGAGTGGTTTGAAAATGTGGGCAAGATTAGGTGAGTGGTTTGAAAATGTGGGCAAGATTAGATAAGTGGGGACCACGAAGAATGGGTGAAGATTTGAATTATATTTTTAATTCATAAGTGGAGGATTTTAGGTGAGTGGGGACCACAAAGGGTGGGTGAGGATTTGAATTTGAATTTTTAATTCAATAGTGGAAAAACATGGAGAATAATGACATGTGATGAGGATTGGGTTATTTTTTAGATTTTTGAAATGGATAATTAATCAAATTATATTTGATTAATTCGAAGTGTATTTTTGTGGGAAATGAGGAAGGGGAATTAATTGATTTAGGATATATGTGAAATTGGGGTGTCTACAAATCCAATTCTTCACAATCCTCTACATCTTCCCATCTTCCTACTTTGTACTCCTAATCCTCTTCATTTCCAAAATCTTCTCATCCACTAAACATTCACTCATATTATACCTTTGTCCTTTCATCTGTTTGAGTGGTCACTCGACTCATTTCCTCTTCGATCAACCCTTGAGGGGGCATCACCCTCACTATCTACCCAGCAATCTATCTTTATTTGAATGATCATTGCTATGCATTAACCATTCAAAAAGGGGTAAAATGTAAACATGTAAAATTTAAACATGATCATTTAGAAAATAACACGCTTATTATACATTAATAATACCCCATGACTAACCATATAATAATTAATCATGAAATTAATTATCATTATCCCTATTATCATAGCTTAATTATTTCTATTATTCACCCCATAATCCCATCTCATCCTTAATCATATTAATACATCATTAATATTTCATTATCCCATTAACTAATCTCTATTATCAATTTCTAAGAATTAAAAATTCCTACTCACCTACCCACCTACCCTACACCTAGCTTCTCCATCTAATCACTCCACTAATCACATTTAATTTCACCTAATCCTAAGCTAAATAATCCTCTAAATCTAGAGGCTTCTATTTCTAGAAGCCTCTCCAATTTTCCCTCTTCCATATTTAAAAATTTAATTATTTCCCTCCCTCCATTGAATTTTCATTTCAATGGAGGCTTCTTCTAATCTCTAGAATTTTCTAATTCTAGATATTTCTTCTTCTCACCAAATCTTCACCATTGATCTACCATTTACATGGAAAGATCTCAACCATCCATTCTTCCTTCCTCTAACTATAAATAGAAGTGCCACCCTCCATGGAAACCATCTTATAAAATTGCAAGTATATGTTGCCAAAATACTTCTAAGCAAAGCTCTCAATCTTCAAGCATTCCATTAAGAAAAATCATCATTCAACAAGAGGAGGTGTTGTCCAATTCATCATACAAAAACTAAAGCATCATAACAAATATCATAAGTACATCTAAAGAAACAAGTGAAGAGAATTGGATCTTGTAGGTAAGTGCAGGTATAACACTCTTTCTCCCTTCTTATCATGCTCAATCTGAGGTAGATGATAGGTGTGTTAGATTAGGAACTAGTTTGGTTTAGTTCTTGGTTTGTATTTACAACTAACACCACTTTTTATATACAAATAGGTTTATTATTAAACACTAATTGTAGAGTAGCTTATTGTAAACAATCATATAAAAGTGCTAATATTATGAAATAAAATAATCAAGTATGAAATCATAAGCAAGGGATGTATAAATAATGACTTAGCTGATTAATGCTTAATTTAGAAGTTATCCGGACTAAGAAAATTGTTGATAACAAAGTGAGTAGTGTCGTAAATGCTCATGATAAATTTTTAACTGCAAGAATAAGATCATACATGGGCACCCGGGAAGGATAGGGACATTTGAGCACTAAATACCTCTTTTGGGTGTATGTGACTACGAAAATGATCGAACCCGATCTTTACTATGTTTTACAAGTGTCATGAAATAATCCTTATTGATCTCATGTGTGTCTCTCTTTCATCATCGAGGTACTTGCAACCTACAAAATATATATCACTTGAAAAATCCATCAAATCCAAAAAATAAAGATGTGGAATGGGGATTTAGATTGACCTCAATAGTCACCCTAAAAGTGAATTTATGACCAAGCATTGCACTACATCTCAAAATATATGTAGTTTTGGTGTGTGTTTGTAATAATTGTACCTTAGGTGCCCTTGTGAAAGCTACACTTGATAGTGAGTTATAACTATATGTAGTAATGTAATAGAATGTGTGGATGGAAAATGAATTTCCCCTTCATATGTTGTGTATGAAAATATACATCCCTTGTCCCTTGAGTGGATTTCTAGGTGGATGCCTTTGGAGTGCTTTAGGCACCTTTTAGATGCAAGCTTAGGTAATTCTAGTAATGCTTGGTGCTTGGTCCTTGATTTTGAACACATTACTATGTATTTATATGATTCCCTTGTTTGAATTTTGTAATTGAAAATGAAAGGCCAACCCATAAGTAAAAAAGATGCCCGAAAGATAAAAGAAACCCAAAAAGATCGAGTAAGGTGGAAAAGGGTCAGGGGTTCACAAAGGGGATAGGAGCACCTTGGCGTTGGTGTTTGGAGTTATAAAAGATTAATAAGTAAAATCTTGACTAGGTTGTAGGGTGTGTAAGATCAAATAGAAAATAAGAAATAAAGAAAAAGGTCAAATATAGTTGTCAATTACTAGTTTTCTTACTTAGGAATCATGTAAATGCTAGCATGATTTTAGGACCTAGAAATATACCCAAGTGCATAATTTTATGTCTACATTTTCCTCCACTTTATGTTGTTTATTGGATACTCAATAACTTGATAGTTATAAGTTACACACCTTATGATATTGTAGAGTGTGTGGAAAATAGTGTCTTTGAGTGGAGAAGTGAAGCGTGAAATGGTGCAAATTGAAGCGATAAGACTAGGAAATGAAAGTGACTAATGGTGAAGCATGTGCATTGGATTGTATATGTTGTTGTGTTTATACTTATTTTTATAGGCTAATTTTTGTTTCATGTTAAGGATAGGCCTGTAAAGAAGATCGAAAGAGTAGTCAAAGTTTTGTAAATGAAAATTACTGAGTAAAATATGCAAAAGTGTGTAAAATTAATAGTAAAGGAAAGTGTGCACCTGATGTGAAAAAGTGTAAAAGGATAGAAAAATGTTCATAAATGTTGTGAAGATGGATTTTTTTGGGAAATCTCACACCAAGTGCAAGTTTTTTGGGTGATCTCATGCCAAAGAGAAAATTTTGGGGAGAGAGGTATATCTTTACTCTCCATCCATGACTCTTCCCGATAAATATCAATGCATATGGTGTGTCCCTATTTTGTTCATGTTGTCCCTGATTTTTTTTAAATGTAATGATTTTCCAATTGAAATGGAGATTGCATGCATTTTATTACTACAGATTGTGCATTATACTATCAAACCGATCTAAAGGTTTATGTTAATTGTGTTGATCTAATAATCTAACTGTATGTGCCCCCAGGACATTAGTTCCCATGGCCTCCACACATGCCCGGACACTACTCATGTTTGAATCTAGGAACCAGTGTTTTTGTTATGCTTTGAGGACCCAAGTCGATTCTGGTCATTCTATAACTGTATTCTTATGTCAATTTTGTGATGTATTGTGTTGTGATGTAGCTATGATCTTTTGTATGGGGTATTTTATTCACCCAATGTATGTCCCCCTTGTTTGGGGTACATGTGACGTCGGTAGGAGTGTGTGGCCCAAAAGAGAGGACGTGATGCTAATTTGAAAACTAATACCTATAAGGGGTAGGGGATGTGCATAGTAGAGACCAAGGCACGTGAAAACAAACTGGCTAGATACATGTGTTAGTATAAAAAGTGGCAAGCATGTCATAGAAAAATAGTGTAACAAAAAAATGTGCATACAAGATAGACCACAAAAAGAGGGTTTGAAACATGGGACATCGCTCACAATGTCACAAGACAAGCATGGCCGAAGTAGCCAAAATCATACAAGAAATAATTAAACAAGAAAAAGGGCATAGCCCACAAACAATGGAATATAATAGCAAACAATGTCAAATAAGATGTAACAGACAACTATGGTGGCATATAGTCATGCGAGGAAAATTATGCGCATGAAGCACTCATTGGCATGTTAGAAAGATAAGAAGTATGTCATATTTAATAAAATATAAAATATTATTAAATATAAATTTCAAAATCACTACAATGATGTAGAATAAAAATTAAAATGCTAAACACTTTTATAGATGTGAATATGAAAGTAAATGAGAGAGATAGGATACTTATATATTATTTTTGCTTATCTTGAAGTATACCTAAACTATTATAATTGATGAACAAATTGGGTAGAACACTTTGAAAATGCTCGATAAAATTTTGAACTCAAACAATGGCCGAAACAGCTCCCCGGGCACCGAGACCATTTTTGGAAGTTGTGGTTGTCTAGAGGATCAAAACTTGATTTTTTTGGTCTCGATAGGGTATCGCTACCTTTAATTTTTATCACTTGTAGGTCACCGGAAGATCGCAAAATTCACTAATAACTCTGCAAAATAGATAATATCTTATAAAATCCCAAAATACGTCAACTCTTAAAAATAAAGATGCAAAATTGGGATTCATATTGACCCCTACAATCATCTAATAGAGTTGACTTACAATATAGGTTCTACACTACATATTAGACTCCATGTAGTTCTATACATGTGCTTTTATGTGCAATAGTGATCTTAGATTTCCATTGTGCCAATGATGCCAAGATAGAGGGATAAAGCTAGATAGAATGTAAATGTTTGGATAGAATTCAGCACTTCCCTTCCTATGAAGTGTATGCAAAGTAAAAATCCCAAAAATAAAGTTCCTTTGATAGTATGTAGATAGATAATCCTTCATAAAATTACTCGCACTTATAATGGTATGTATGTTGTGTTTATATAGGGATCTCTTATTTGAATTTCAACATTAGTGATATGATATGCTATTAGGACCTCAATATAGGAGTAATAAAACCAAAAATCCCAAACACAAATGCCAAAAGTTTGAACAAAAATAAAGAGTACAAGAGCATCTAGGTTGGACGGGAGCACCCTTGATGCTAGTGTCTAATCCTCAATTCTAATGTCTTGAGACAAATGACAACAATTGTGAGAAGACTGGAAAATAGGGATCCTGACTGACCTAACCGAAATGGGTGCAAAAGTGAGAGAGATAGAGATAAACACAATAGAAACACCCAAAGCAAGTATATGGACTAGATAATGTGTCACCAGTGAATATTTTCCTTACTCAAGATCCATATATAGAACAACATACTTAGCATTTTATAGTAAATAGTAGTATGTGCATGATTTAATGTCTACATTTCCCCCTTTATGTTATTTGAATGAAATTCAAATAGTGTCAAGGATGTAAGGAACATACATGTGAGAAGTCCAGAGAAGCCTTGTGGCAGATGTATGTGCAAAATAAGAAAATATAGCATGGCAAACCATGGATCAGCATGTCGATCCATGTGACATAAATAGAGATGGAGAATCATTGTAATGAGAACTTAGAGAAAATGATTATTTGATTTGGAATGATTTGGAGATTTTTGAATTTTTTTTTATGGAGATTCAAGGGGTAGAGAGTGATTAGTTCCCAATCCAATTTTGTAGGTGTGAAAAATAATGATTTGGGCATCCTTCCATCAGAGGAAGAGTGTTAGGGATAGAGTTTTAGTTTTACCCTCCAACTATGACTACATCCTCAAAAATCTCCACCCACTACACAATGCAGACAAAGACCAATTTTTTTCCATTTCAATCCAACGTGAATAACCCATATAAGAGTGATAGAGGAAAGGAAATGATGTCTCATTACCCCCACTCCAAGGGTTTTGTGATACGTGTAACGTTAGATGGCTTCCATGTTAGGTCATATGGAAGCGATAGAAAATGTAAAATGATTTCCCATGTTAGGTCATCTAGGAAAGTAGTCATGTAACTCCAAAGTTAGGTCATTTGGGAATAGTAGTAAAATACGTTATGTTGTGTCAATCAATTGATTTGATTCAATTAGTAGAAAATTATGTTGAGACTGAATGTATATGATAGATTACTCATGGAGATATTTTCACGTTTTCCCCCAAATTAAGTCATTAGGGGGAGCAGTAGAAAATGTCACATATTATATGAGAAAATTCTTGATAATGATGTAGTAGGAGTGTGTTATAATCGCATAGTATCCTGAAAGGGATTATATAGTGATCCCTGATTATATACCCACTTTTGGCAAAAGGGGAGTGGTAATAAGAACAAATGCTAAGCGAAACTAGATATGAAATGATGTAATAGTGGGCAGAATGAAGTATAGTAGATGTCACGAAATTGTGTGTATATCAAGTTGAAGATGTTTCGATTGGAATATAGTGCTATGGAATGTGTATAAAATGATGGTAGGAGAAATTATGAGTTGAATTCCATGAACAAGGAAGAAAAAATAGTAGTGGAGCTTAAGATATGAATAGAATTGTGTGCCACATATTATTTAGGAGAATGAACGTGAATAGTGACTAAAGTAACTTAAAATTTTAAAAATTGTTATATATAGTAATGGTAAAAATTGAATAGTGACTTCATTTGAACCTTGATAGATTGAGAATTTGAGATGAGTTTGCGAGGATACCACAATTTATAGCAGCGAGATTAAGCGGGTTTAAGATGGTAGCGGTGGTCGTGGCATCACAGACGATAGTTGAGTTGGTAAGTATGATTATTTAAAAAAATTGAAATGCATTTTCTTTTGTGAATTTTTGCAAAATTTAAGTTTTGAAAATTCTAGGCATTTATGATCTAGGAAAGAAATTTCAAAACACTAACGTCCTATGAGATGACAACACCCAACTCTAGGCACTGAGACCTACTCTTGCGTGTTTACATCCTAATCTTAGGCGTTGGGGACCCAGGAGGGTGTTTTGACCCCAAAACATGATAAATATGAATTTTGATGCATTTCAGTATTATGAACAATCATTTTTTCATGTATATAGGTTCTAATATTACATTTTGCTTATGTTTGGTGTTATGCGAGGGAATATTAATTCGAGGTAGTTCCATGGAGGTCAACATTTGAGTATGTTGTTGGGATTAGGCTTATTTGATGCTGAGTGGGATATACTAGACCATGTCAAACAGGTGGCACATAGCGAGATTAGGGGAGATACCCCATAATACTCCTATGATCATTGCATTGTGAGAGAGGTGGTGCACAGACACTTATACTTTTTGGTTACCTACTGGGGAGATGAATGTGAACCTAAAGGATGTATATTGCATATTGTAACTACTATTTGTGGGAGAGAGAGTCCAAATGATGGCCATAAAGGATGCACAGAGATAGATGAGAGCAATGAGGCAGTATTTTATAGGGACACGGGTATAGATGGAGATCCATATTAGATTAGATGTCATATTAAGATCAGGTGTTTTGTGGTTTCGGAATATTAGTCTAGTTATTACTTCTTATCATTGGTAGTGGAGGTTGGTGGAATGGGCATATTGTATAAGATGCATGATATTTATCAGATATAGAGGAGGATGGGACTAGATATGCATGGGCGTAGTGTATACTAGTGCATTTGTACATACTTATATAGGTTCATGCAGGAGGACCGTGGGGGTAGACTTGAGCCACCCCATTATTACATGTATGGGCTTATGAGCACATTGTGATACTGAGGCCACTCAATGGGCCACGGGACAATTGGGTGAGGCTCAATATTTTTGTAGCAAGGTGGATAGGTACACATAGTAGGATATTGATACTACTATCTATAAATCCATGTTTAATTATATAGGGAATAGGGGCCATATGGAGGCCATATTGAACCTATAGATGATGTCTAAAGGATGAAGTAGATTTACGATGCATCCAAATGCATACTATGTGGTTGGAGGATCGATTTCCTAGGGTGACCGAGATATTTCAGGAAGAGCATGTATCACGTTATTTTGGTATTATTCAGACGTGCCCCCATATCTATATGTATGGGGGTGATCCATCAAATTTCTGAGGTGGACAAGAGTGAGACCAGCCCTAAAGGGGCATAGTTAGTTCCTCCTGGTCCGAATGATGCAGATGTAGTAAAAGATCCGATACAAATGGATGATGCAGTATGTACCAAGGCATATAATGTGTGGTGGGTAGTGCACCAATGGGTACTATTGTTTCTATTTTTTTGGATGTGGTGGGAGACCACCATTTGGAGGAGCAAAGGAGCACGCAAATGCCCTCGATGGTGATGGTATAGTAGCGGTGATAGAAGAGCGTGAGTATATGTTTTTGATATTTGGTGATTAGTACTTAGTTGTGATATTTTGGTAAATATTTATGATGACTAATGCAGTGGTATGTGGTTGCAAGTGATGTGTATTGGTAGTTTATTATTGATATATTGATCCACACATTGATGTGAAATGTACCTACTAATGTTCTTATGGGTAGTGGGATGTTGGAGTGAGTATATGCCATTACGGGTGAGCATGCCCACTTGTTCGAGCCAGTGGTGATAACAATGGCTACATGTACCATTTTGTTGAGTGAGCGTGACAAGGCATGGGTGGATAATCAATAAGTTAGGAAGGGTATAGGTGGAGGATACCTAGTGCAAGATGTGTTGAAGAATTATATAGAGTAATGCAGGTTGGTTCACGGTGAAGTTGGTCGATATGTCATTATTATGCAGATGATGGAGATATATAGGGTTCGTGACCAATGGTTTAGATTGAGGGTGAAGCATCTAGTTCTAGAGCTCCCGTAATTATATATAGTGATAGTGATGATGATATATGATATATATTGATGTAGCGATGCATGGGGGCTTGCCCTTAATGATTTATTTATGCAACTATGATTTTCTAATGATATATATAGATGGATGATTGGCCTTATTACATTGTGTTTATGGTTTATTATATGTGATGTGATGATTGTTATTCACATTTGGTTTTTTTATTGTTTTGCATAAATGACTATATTGGATGATGATGTTGATTAGGACATAGATAGATAAGTAATGAAAATTGGATTGTATGTATGAATAGAGATGTGATAAATGGTAATAGATGTATTTATCAAATGAATAATGTGAAAGAGAAATATGATTTAAATGGTTATAAAATGTATGTAATCATGATGAAGAGGGTGGAAAGAAGAGCGATTCCCCCAATGTATGTGTATGAAGATGGGGTTCATTATATAAGACCCCTCAGTAATCAAGAATGAACAATAGAACAAGAGTGTATCATAAGGAAATGGTTTGATAGTGTTCACTAGATAGATAAATCAATGAAGTGTGTAGAAAAATATGGAGTGGGGTTCTTATTGTAACAGATCCCTCACTAGTCATGTAAGAACCATAAGAACACAAGTTTTTCATCGAGTAGTGAGGCTAGAAAATTACCTACCAAATATTAAGAGGGTAGAGAGAAGTGGTGGAATCATGTGTGGTGGTAGCAACATGAGTGTATGAGTCAAAATAAATGTCCAATGAGATGATTCCAATGATGGAAGATGTAACAGTGGGAAGCACAAATACCGATGACTTAGAAATCCAATGTGAAGTAGTAGTAATGTGCGTGATAGATAAGATGGGCACCGATGGATGAGTGAGTTGGAGGTCGTGTGCATGAATAATGACTTTAGGTGGTGGAAAAATGGAAAACTTATAAGTAGGAGAAGAAGACAAGTGAACCGAAGTAGTAGCATGCTTGCATGGAATTGGAGAAATAAACCTCTCATGAGAATGAGATACAAAAAGCAATGAAACCCTCATCTTCTAATTATTGCAACGTGTCTGAAGAGTGAAACAAGTCATTATCACAATGGCCAAGAAATGAGGAGGATGTTGATTAGAACACAAGTGAATTAAATGCATATCAAGAAAAACACATAAGACATCATGAGGCTTAGCGGGTGAAAATCTAATGGCTCCCAAGTAGGGAATGGTAAATAATTAGGTGGAGAGTGACGTAGTGGCAGATATGGAGGACTCTTATGTAGTAGAGCGGATGGAACATTCTTTGAAGTGGAGGATATGGATACCTTGGTGGACATGTAACAGATGGAAGAGAAGAGGAACTAGGAGACGATGCAACAAAAAAACTAGAGGGAGGATCTATAACATGTGGATCAATTAAATCTTGTTCTAGATCAATGACCTTATAAAGCATAAAATTGTAAATGATTTGCATGTATCATATTGCAATTTTTTTTTAAAGAAAGAATCAAGCCATGAAAAAATATAAAATGATTTTCTATATTAATAGGCTGAAATACTAGTTGATGCATGCAAGAATTAAAGCGTAAAATGAAATCTAGAATAGGTTCTTTCTTTCCCGAATCGCAAGGGCAAGCAATATATATGAATCTAGGATCATTGTTTAGCATAAAGCATCTAATAAAAATATATTCCATTTCACAATGTGTACTAATAGATCCATTAGGCAAATGATTGTACCATAGAAAAGCTTCATCAACAAGACTATGATGGAAGGCTTTTAAAAATAAACAATCATTTGAGTAAGAATCCATAACTAAATGATAATGTTGAAGATGTAGATATGTATGTCCAAAGTACCATCAAAACATGAAAATATAGGCTTGATGAAATCCTTAGGAAATGCTGAATTTTGAATTTTCTTTGGATTAGGATTGTCATGAAGATATTTGTTATTCTTAGAAGTATAATAGGATTTTCTTTCAAGAGTGAGAGATTGAAATTGAGATTTCAATTGATCAACAACATGCATGAGTGATAAAATATCATGTGGAGGAATTGTAGAAGATGTGAGAGGTACATTGAGTGGTTGAAGCTTTCCATTATGAGTGATCATAGGAATGTTAGAAGAGGAAGCAAAAGATGAAGATGTTATAGGAACACTAGATGTAGATGCAATAGAAATAAGAAGAGGTATGCTAGGAGGAATAAAAGAATCAACATGAGTATCATCAAGAGAGGAAGAAGAAGAAATAGGTGGTGATGAACATGGAATATCATAAGAAAGTATAATAGGTGAGCTAGTAGGAATGGAAGAATCATCATGAATGCCAACAGAAGTAACCTTAGAAGTAGATGAAAGTGGAGTGGAAAATTCACATTCAATAGTATTAAGAGAAGTAGAGTTCGTACTAACATGTTCATGTTCATAAATATACTCATTATCAAACAAAGTTTCACATGCAAGTATTTCATCAAGCGATTCATCAACATAGAGTGAAGTAGGATAAGAACTATCATGATATATATCTTTAAAATCATTAGAATCATGTTCAGAAGTAGGAGAAGCATGAGATACAAATTTACATTCATCTTGACTAGTATGATAAATAACATCATACACATGTACATGTTCATCATTTTTATATCTACAATATGACAATCAAGACCAAGCATATAATTGATAATAACATCATCAAGAGTTTCAGCAAAATAGAAGAATATGGAGTATTCCTTGTGACTATGGAATAACAAGGATTACATCTAGATAGGCTTTGAAGATGAGGAAAAATGTTGAGCGTATAGTGGTCAAAACTAGTAGCACTTTGTGTTCATTAGCATCAAGCAATCTTTTCACATTTGCATCAAATTGAACATTATTATAAAGATCAATCAATTCAGCCTCAACAACATCATCAAGGATGTCATTGACACTCTCATGATGCATAACTTGCATAGGAGAGGAAGATCTACGTTTAGCCATTATGGTTTAGTGGATCCTAGCATAAGGAGTTTTAAGATATGGGTTCACCAAAAATGACTTAATAAAATATGAAATATTATTAAATCTAAATTTTAGAATCATTACAATGATGTACAATAAAAATAAAAATGCTAAAAACTTCTATAAATGTAACTATGAAAGTAAATGAGAGAGATAGGGCACTTATCTGATTTTCTCTTATCCCGAAGTATACCCGAACTAGTACAATTGATGAATAGGCTAGGTATAAAACTAGAAATGCTCAATAAAAATTCTGAACTCATGAAAATGGCCGAGACATGGGTTCTTGGGCAAGGGTGGGCATACATGGGATTCCAAATACCTTCTCGTAGGCACATGTGACTACGCAGAGTGTCAAAATTTGAATTTTCTCGATGTCGATAGGGTTTATCTACCTTTCAATGTTGATTACCTATAGGTAGCTAGAAGATCGCCGAATTCACCGATAACCCGCAAAAATAGATAATATCCTACAAACCCCAAAACACATCAACTCTTAAAAATAAATATGCAAAAAGGGGATTTTTACTGACCCCGAAAGTCATCACATAGAGTGAACTTACGATCCTATCAATTTCCTACATCTCATACTCCATGTAGTTTTATGTGCTTGTGTGTATAATAGTGTTCCTAAGTTTCCCTTGCATTGATGATGTCAAGATAACGGTCTAAACCTAGATAGAACGTAAATGTGTGGATATAATTCAGCACTTCCCTTTCATATGTAGTGTATGCAAAGTAAAAATCCCAAAAATGTAGTCCCTTTGATAGTATGTAGATAGATATTCATTGATAAAATTGTCCACCCTTATAATGGTATGTATGTTGTGTTTATATAAGGACTTCTTGTTTGACTTTTGACTGTAATGTAAGAAAATATTAGCTTGTGAATGTAAGAAAAACTAAAAAAATTCTCCTACTCTAATCATCTCAAAAAAACCTCGATAAAGAAATGGATTGAAATGGGGAGAGAGAAAATACATGCACTAACCTACAAGTCAGCAAATATCCTCCGTTGATGTGTTGTATTTTCTCTTGGATTGATGTTGGTTGCTTTAGATGTTGGAGGAGACACATGAGTAGGACCTCCCTGATTTCCTTTAGATTTATTAATGAAGATCAATAGATGGATGATGGATCGATTAAAGGAATGGATTGATTGATTGAATAAGGGGGTAAAATGATGATTTATTAAACAAATGGCAGAGCTTGGTTATGGATTTCCTAGTTCATGTGCCTTATCTTTCATGAAGGGTGAGAGTTAAATTTATATCTAAGGAGTGGAGGTTTCAATGGCTAGGATGAAGCTTTGGATTTGGTTCAATGGCACGGAGAATTCAAGTGAGGATTAGAGGATTCTAGAGTGGAAGACTCTAGAATTTTAATTCAAAATTCAAGGAGGGAAGAAGCTTCCATTGAATTAAAAATTCAATGGAAGGGGGATTTAGAGAGGCTTCTAGAAATAGAAGCCTCTAGATTTAGAGGTGTGAGGATATGGTTAGGATTAGAGTTATATTAGGTTAATAAATGATGATTAGGGGTGAGATTACATGGAAAGCCTAGGTGTAGGGATGTGTGGGGTAGGTAGATATAGGAATATTAAATTCCTAGAAAATGTTAATAGGGATTATATAGGATAATAAGGTATAATAATGAAATAAAAGAGATTAAGGGTGAGATGGGATATAATAGCAAATTAAAAGGATTAATGGTGAAATGATGGGATAAATGATAAAATATAATTAAATGATAAAGGGTAAATATGATAAAAATAGATTAAATAATAATAATTAATATTTTGATTAATTATTATATGGATGATGTTGGGATATTTGCGGGATAGATTAATCATAATTAATCATGTATACATTTTCCCCCTCTTTGAAGGGTTAATGCATAGCAATGACCTTTTGAATAAAAATAAGAAAATATGTTAGGATGGTGATATGATGCCCCCTCGAGGGGTTAAGCGGGGAGGAATGAGTTAGGTAACCACTCAGAGAAGAGGAGAGTTTCAAGTTAGTAGATGAGATAAGATTAGAGGATGAGAAGATTTGAGGATTCAAAGGATTAGGATTAGAGGATTAGAATATTTGAGGATTCAGAGGATTAGGATTAGAGGATTAGAATATTTGAGGATGCGTAGGATTAGGATTTGAAGATTCTAAGGATTAATAGATATTGTATTTCTGAGTAGAGGATGCCCCAGTTAACGATGTATGACAAGGGTGAAGATTTTGGATTAGAAGATTCCCCTAGTCAAGGGGTTAGGTTTTGAGGATTTTGGATTATATGATATCCCAATCAAGGGTTTCAAGATATTTGGTGTGTAGATATGAGGATGTTGGATTTGAATATGTTATATTATGACAATGTTGGATTTGAGGGATTAGAAGATTGAGGATGTTTGGATGGGAGAATAAGGATAGGTTTTTGGATCTATTTGGATGATAGTAAATTAATGAGGAGATGATTGGGATGATGATTGATGAAGTGATGAGAAATAATGTTTGATTTTTATAGATAAAAGGTTGTTAGAAGATGCCCCACCAAAGGGTGATGACTTGGGATGTTGAATGCGAGAGGATAAGATTTGGAAAAGGATGGATTGGATAGAAGGATGAAGAGGTTAGATAGTTAGTTAGATGATGATGAGTATTAGGTTTAGATGATGATAAAGATAAAATATGAATATAGAAGGGGGTGTGATACCATAAAGTGCCCACTATTATCATCATTAGCAATGTGTGATTGATGTGGCATAGAACAAGATGCACCAAGGTATAAAGACCATGATGATTGAATTGCCAAATGCCTTGTGTCCTCATATCATTGGAAAAATTAATATAAAAATATGGTCCTCATATCATTATACTGTATAAAATAAAAATAAGCAAAAGGGTCCTCATATCATTAGCCCCAAAAAAATTGGATTCATATCATCGGCCAAAATGTAAGTGTATAAGAAAGCAAATAGAAACACACATGGAATTTTTTATATTTTTATTGTTTTGTAAATGTTTTGATTTTTATATGTTAGATTTTGGATGTTTATATTTTTGGATGTTTTGAGTTTTTATATGTTGATTCGGATGTTTAGATTATTTTGATTTAGGATTGGGGATGTTTTGATTTTTGGATTTTGGATTTTAGGTGATTTGATGTTGGATGTTTAGATTTTTCGATTTGGGACGTGGGTGATGGTTGAGGATAGGTAAGAGGAAAGGATTCATGATGGGATAGCTCATGGGGT
The DNA here is from genome assembly GCA_018340775.1 of Taxus wallichiana var. yunnanensis. Lineage (NCBI taxonomy): Eukaryota > Viridiplantae > Streptophyta > Pinopsida > Cupressales > Taxaceae > Taxus > Taxus wallichiana. The sequence continues at coordinate 304,018,235 of CM031237.1, forward strand.
GGGGATGGGAAGGGGTACAGGGATGTGACTTTCTCCTATAAGTCCCAAAATGTGTGTGGGTAGGATGAAAGGGAAGGATTGAGGAAATTGGATAGGTTAGATAGGATAGGGAGTGGTTGATAGGTTAGGATTAGATGAGATATGGGATGGAATGAGGGATGTGGTATATGATAAGATGGGGATATAGAGGATGATAAGATATGCCCTTAAGTATAGGGTAGATGGATTGAGGGATAAATTTGTTTTTCCGACAAGTGTAAAGTAAGGTGTCCTAATGGATGGATGGGTTTGGTTTTCCACTAGGTATAGGGTAGGATGGGAGGTTATGGGTATGGATTGTAGACACTAAATCACACACTTTAGGTAATATTTAGTCTTGGTCTCATACTACTCTTCATGTGGTTTTTGAGTAAAGAAACTACTAATTAACCCATGTCTCTTGGTCATTTTTATTTTCTTTTCATCTCGTCCTTCCCAACCTTCACCGCATACTTTCCTAGGCTATTTTTTCATCCTCCATTATTCTCAGCTTACTAGGGCACCCATGATAGTACTCGGGTGACCTAGTCCCAGTTTGGGCTACCCTAATCATTTTCCCACTTTCCACACATATTTTGGGCACTTTCTATCTGTTTGAGATTCCTATCTTTTTGGTGGTCATCCATTTTGAGGTTAATTATGAAATTATTGTTAGGTTGTGGATCCTGTTTTCATGTGAGAAAGTGTTGAAGACTATACACTAAGAGTACTATACACTTTCCACAGATTGTTGAAAATGTGCCGATATATCGCGAAATGTGCTTTTCTCATATGGGTGGGATTTTGACCCATAGGTTTATGGGATGGTTTTGGCCCACGGTTTTAATACCCATGGTTTTGTAAAACTAATTAAGTAGTTGTCTACTTATATGGTTTTATGCATATGGTAGGTATAATGTAACATCACAGATGTGTTTTGAATTGGGTGTGAATTTCAGAGTTTTTTGAGCATAGCTCCAAACAGATCCGGGTATTGTATTGAGAGAGCATGGGGCTTGTAATAAAATCTGAGCAAGTGATTCTTGGTGGATAGCCCAAATTGGGTGAACCACGTTAAATATTATCTCTTTGTGTTGTTTTATTTTATTCCACTTTTATTTGAGATCTATAATATTTTCTACATATTAGTTTCTCTTGTGCATTGTTATTCCACATATTTTATCCCTTATTTCCTATCAATTGGTATCAAATCTTTTTGGTTTTATGAAGTTTTGAATAGAGGGAAAGTTTTATCTTGAGTGGGAGCTATGGCAGATGATGGAAGATCTAGGGTTGATAAATTCAATGGGTAGAATTTTAGTCTTTGGAAGATGCGGATGGAAGATTACCTTTATCAAAGGATCTTTATATTTCATTTCCTATGAAGGTGAACAAACCCTCAAGCATGATGGATGCGGAATGAGATTTTCTGGATAGGAAGGAACTTGGGACAATCCGGCTATGTCTTGCATCTTCGGTATTATTTAATGTTTCAAAGGAAAAGACTACAAAAGAACTGATGGATGCATTAGGGAAGTTATATGAAAAACACTCTACCTCAAATAAGATATTTTTATGAAAAAGTTGTTTAATATGAAGATGTCTGAGAATGGTTCAATATCGATCATTTAAATGATTTTAATACAGTTGTAAATATGCTAGCTTTGGTTACAATAGAATTTGATGAAGAAGTTAGGGCTTTATTAGTTCTGTGCTCTTTACCTGAGAGTTGGAATAGCCTGGTAATGGTGGTAAGCAACTTGGTTCCAGCTAACTCAAAGTTGAAGTTTGAGGATGTTGTAGGGGTGATTCTAAGTGAGGAAATGCAAAGAAAAATCTCTAGGGAATCTTCTACTTCATGGAATGCTTTAACAATGGAAACTAGAGGGAGACAGAAGAATAGAGGAAGTCATGGAAAATCAAAGGATTGGGCAAGGTCAAAATCTAAAAGCAAGATAGTATGTTGGCACTGTGGAAAGTTTGGACATGTAAAGAAGGATTGTTGGGAACTTCGAGGGACAAGAAGAAAAACAGAAGAAGGAGGAAAATGTGGCAACGGGTAATGTATGTCAAGATGCTTTGATTCTTTCTTTACACAATATTGTTGAATCTTGGGTTTTAGATTCGGGGCTTCTTTCCATGCTACTCCACATAGGCATTATTTTGTTGATTATGTTCAAGGGGATTTTGGGCATGTTTTTCTTAGTGATGATGAGCCTTGCAGTATATTTGGAAAAGGATTTGTTCGGGTTAAGATGCAGAATGGGAATACATGGCTATTGAAGGATGTCATACATGTGCCTACTTTAAAACAAAATCTGATATTAGAAGGCATTGGGAAGTGATGGTTGTATTGTGATATTTACAACAGACTCTTGAAAGGTTACCAAGGGTTATCTTGTGGTGGAAAGAGGTAAGAAGGTTAAAACCTTGTATTTAACCACTTATAGCACTAATTTTGTAATCTTGTGGCTTCAAAAGTAGATACAACATTTGGCACTATAGGCTCTGGCATATATATGAGCCATAATGGCATGGAGATCATAAAGAAGGATTTTCTTGGGTATAAAAACAAGTTTGGAGTTATGAGGACTACATATATATGGGAAAGTGGCTGCGAGTAAGGTTTCTCAAGGTTGACCTACAAAGAAAGAGATTAAGTTAGAGTTGGTGCACTCTAATGTGTGGGGGCCGACTGTATCATCTCTTGGGGTTCAAGTTATTATGTTACTTTTATTGATGATGCAACAAGGAAAGTTTAGTTTATTGTATTAGAAACAAATATGATGTATTTGACACTTTTGTTAAATGGAAAGCCTTGTAGAGAATGAAACATGTTTTAAGCTAAAATGTCTCAGTCGAATAATGGAGGGGAGTATTACAACAATGAATTTGATGATTAATATTCTAAGAATGGAATCTGCAGAGCAAAATACAATTCCAGAACTCCACAAGAGAATAAATGGGTCGTCAAAAGGATGAATAGAACAATAATGGAACGTGCTAGGAGCATGAGGTTACACGCAGGACTACCTCTTTCTTTTTGGTCAAGCGGTGAGCACAAATATGTACTTGATAAATAGAGGACCCTCAAGTGCCTTGATGGAGGCATACCTAAGGAGGCTTGGTATGGTAAGAAAGTTGATTATTCATTTCTTAGAGTCTTTGGATGTGAGGTGTTTTCCATATAGACAAGGATGATAGGACCAAGCTAGAGGCTAAATCATAAAAATGTACTTTCATTGGTTATGGTGGTGATGACTTTGGATATAAATGTTGGAGTATTAAGGACAAGAAAATCATTCGATCTAGGGATGTGGTCTTTAATGAGAAAGTCATGTATAAGCAAAGATTCAGGAAAATAAGGAAGAATCCAAGAAAGAATATGCAGTAGTAGAGGATCTTCCGAATGGGAAAGTGACACATGAATCAGTTTAGAACCTCCTCAACATGAACCCCAAACTCCTATATTGAGGAGGTCTTCTAGGGTAAGAAGATAACCTGAACAATATTTCTCCTTCTCTTTATTATTTATTACTCACTGATAGTGGAGAGCCAGAGAGCTTTGATGAAGCAATGCAGGTAGATGCTAGGAAGAAGTGGGAGAAAGCCATGGATGAGGAGCATCAGGCTCTCATGGAGAACCAGACATGGGATTTGGTGAAGCTACCCGAAGGAAAAAGAACATTACAAAACAAGTGGTTGTTCAGAGTCGAAGAGGAAGAAGGAGGAAAGAAAAATACAAGGCCTAGTTAGTGGTCAAGGGGTTTACACAAAAAAAAAGGTATAGATTTTGATGAGATTTTTTCTCCTGTAGTAAAAATGACTTCTATTAGAATTGTTCTAGGAATAGTTGCAGCAGAAGACTTGCACTTAGAACAACTTGATGTAAAGAAATGTATTTTTCCATGGTGATTTGGAGGAGGAACTATATATGCAGAATTCTAGAGGGCTATGAGGTCAAAGTTAAAGAGGAGATGGTGTACAAACCGAATAAGATCTTGTATGGCTTGAAAACAAGCTCCACGTCAATGGTATAAGAAATTTGATAGCTTCATGATGGAGCAAGGTTATATTAGATGTCATTCTAACCATTACATGTATATAAAGAAATTTGAGGATGACAGTTATATTATCCTTTGTTCGTATGTGGATGACATGTTGGTTGCGAGTAAAAAACATGTAAGAAATAAAAGTACTCAAGAAGTAGCTAAGTGAATCCTTTGCTATGAAATATTTGGGGTAGCCAAAAAATCCTTGGTATGAGGATATCTCAGATAGGAAGGAATGAAAGCTGACTTTATCTCGGAAGAGTACATTAAGAAGGTCTTGAGAGGTTTAATATATAGGATGCTAAACCGGTTGGGACTCCTTTGGTAAGGCCATTTCAAGTTATCAAAGGAATAATGTCCCAAGACAAAGTAGAGAGAAACCAGATGTCCAAGGTACCTTACTCATCGCTGGTTGGTAGTTTGATGTATGCCATGGTGTGCACCAAGCCTATATTACCCATGCAATGGGGATTGGTGAGTAGATTTATGAGTGATCCGTAGAGATCACCGGCGGTAGTAAAGTGGATCCTTCGGTATTCGAGAGGGACCATGGGACAGTTTTGTGCTATAGTGGATCGAAAACCACTTTGTGTGGTTATGTAGATTCGGATATGGTGGAGATGTATACAGCAGAGGAGCACACATGTTATGTTTACACTACCTAGGTGGGACAACAGTAAGCTAGATTTCATGACTACGTAAAATTTGGTGGCTTTGTCAACCACAGAGGTTGAGTATGTTGCTGCCACAGAGGCAAACAAAGAAATGATTTGGTTACAACAATTTCTTGAGGAGTTGAGGCATAAGCAGGAAGGAAGGAAATTTGCACAGTGATAGTCAAAGTGTTATAAAGCTACATAAGAACTCTGCTTTCCACTCTATGACAAAGCATATACAGTTAAGGTACCATTTCATCAGGACAACTTTGGAGGAAGAGAAGTTGAAGCTAGAGAAGATTCATACCAGTCAGAATCCTGACATGATGACCAAGGTGGTCACAAGGGAAAAAATGAAGTTGTGTTCAGCTTTGGTTGGTCTTCACGGAAACTAGTGAAGGGTTGAGAAGCTTTCTCAAGAGAAAACTAGTCTCCAAGTGGGAGATTGTTAGGTTATGGAGTCTATTTTCATGTGAGAAAGTGTTGAAGATTGTACACTAAGAGTACTATACACTTTCCACCCCAAGAAAAAAATTGTCTAAAACATGCCTAATATATCGGGAAACATGCTTTTCTCATATGGGTGGGATTTTGACCCATAGGTTTATGGGATGGTTTTGGCCCATGGTTTTAATACCCACAATTTTGTAAAACTGCTTAAGAAGTTGTCTACTTATATGGTTTTATGCATATGGTAGGTATAATGTAACATTGTAGATGTGTTTTGAATTCAGGTGTGAATTTTGTAGAGTTTGTTGAGCATAGCTCCAAATAGATCTAGGTATTGTATTGAGAGATCGATGGCTTATAATAAAATATGAGCAAGTGATTCTTGGTGGATGTAGCCCAAATTGGGTGAACCATGTTAAATATTATCTCTTTGTGTTGTGTTATTTTATTATGCACTTTTATTTGAGATCTGTAATATTTTCTACATATTAGTTTCTACTGTTGTGATTATGTGAGGGATTATTCCGCATATTTTATCCCTTATTTCCTATCAATTATAACAAGAGAAACATATAAATATAAATTTATGAGACCATAATGAGGTACCAATCACTATTCATATTATCATCCACCTAGAGTTGTATCCATCTAAGGCATCTTCCTCATTTACATCCATCTAGCTCTATCACAAGAGACAAAGTTGGTTCATTTGCATCACACATCATAGGAGGGAAGTTTATTTTATTCCATCCACCATTTTATTACATTTTCTACACTTAGTTATAGCTCATTACTTCACAAAGTGTGAATAACACTAGAGCACCTAGGGCATGATTCACACACACACACACACACACACACACACACACACACACACACACACACACACACACACACACACACACATAGAACTACATTTGGGTCTGAAATGTAGTGCAACACTCAGTTAGTAAGTCCACCATTGTGGCCACTAAATGGACAGTCTGACCCCATCATTTGAATTTTACATTTTTAGGGTTTAATGTTTGTCTTAGGGTTTTGCAAGTCTTTCCTTCATCACCGATTTCAAGCGACATTCAATGCAACAAATTACAATCAAAAAATGGTGAAGGATTTAGATCATCATCTAACCTTGCAAAGCTAGTTTCTGACCTCCTACAGATAGACTAGGGTGCCCAAAACTCATACTAGGAGCCCCACAGTGCCTTAATCCTCTCTCAAGTGCCCCAGTTGAATAGTAAAAATAACTCATATTTGTCCTTTTCGGGACCTCTCGCATGTTCTTTCCTCGCTTGCCATAATATTTATTTTATTTTACAACATAGATCCAGATCAACCTCTCAATCAACTAATTTATTCCCTTACTTTTCTTGCACATCGGTTTCTATTTTCATTAGCTTAGTTGCTTGGGTCACTTCTCACATTTATTTACTATTGTTCCTAGTTTAGATTAACTTTTTAAAATCCACATTTTTTAGTTAATCATGGATAATGCACATAGTGGATGGTAGTGACACTTCCCTAGTCATGATGATGACAGTTCAAAAGGGAGGAGGATTAGATGAAAAGGAAAAGATTATCGTCTACTCATGGATGTTAGATCTAAGGGAAAAGGATGTGGTGGTGATGGATGGAAGAAAAATGAAATCAATGATGAATAAAAGATGAGATGGACAACACATGTTGTAAGGAAAGAGTTAGAATAAAATAGAAGTGTGACCAAGGTCTAAACAATACCTAGAAACATGAAAGCCCTATTTCTATGCAAGATAAAAGTATGTGTAATTTTTATTGTTAATTACCTCTTTAAGTGAAGACTCAATGGATAGTGTGTGAATAAATACTATCCAAATGTACATATGGAGTGATTAAGTCAAATATGTGGATGGAGGGTGAATGGAAGGCTAATTTGTGCATTTCTCCACTACCAAAATCGGACTTCCATAGCCCCGACGAGAGATGCATCTGATTTTTGTCGTAACATTTCTCTATTTCCAACTAGATATCCATAGCCCATTATAGAGATGCTAAAACACCCCTAGAGAGAGTATTAAGGTTTTTATTTGATTTTTAATTTTAATAAGTTTTTTGACATTTAAGTCTACTATTCCAGATTTGAAGGGTTCTTGAGAACTCTCAAGAGGGTTAAGAATAAAGCTCTAAAAAAGGATCAAATGGGATATAAAATAAGGGTGAATGAAATTTGGTAGAGTGTCAAAAAACATAGCAGATGAGAAATAAACTTCACCATAGGATGATAAGGTTGAGTGTGTTAGAGTGAGGATCACAGAAGTAACAATTATGCTCGAATGTTGGAGGTAATCCAGATAGATCAACTCAAAAGAGCCCAATAGGTACTATTAAGAAAGAGAATTAAATAACATGTGTGAGAAATATGATCAAAACATGTTAAAAAAATGAATGGAACAACAACAGAGATGATAAGAATGGATGTGCCATATGCCAAAATGTAGCATTAAATAGCAAAAAGACAAGATTCTTGTCCGATATGGTGGGGATTTAGATTTGGCATTACCCTTATTTTTCCGATCCACCACTGTGAATTTTGGCGATTTAGATTTCCCACATCCAGTCTTTACATAGATTGGAAAATCTGCATCATGTTCTTCATGGGGGAGTGAGAAAATGGGAGGTCGAATATTTTAATCACCAATCATTTAAAGAATGATCCGAGGCTTCTCTGTATTGGTCCGTGAATCGAGAGCATGATGGGCATATTGATGAATTGATGATTCCTTGCCCAATCGGATTTGAGTCGATTGAAGATGTTCAGGAGAATCCCTCCACCAGTGATGTTTTGGTCTTACGAGCATGAGGGTGAGCTCAAAATATCTTGTAGGATGACCAGTTGGGCATCAGCAACCTCTACATCCAAGGCAAGTCTCTCATAAGAGGTATCCTCTGCACCTTTGAGCACCTCTGATGAATCAGGTGTGGATGATGATTGATTTCCCGATTAGTAAACATTTTCCATATCCATCAACCAGATTCCATAAGTAGCATGGGTTTGAATGGAGGTCTTATCATCGATCATGAACATGAGCCTAAAGTATCCCTATAAGAAAGAGACAAGATTTCTCCAAAGCCGCAATGGGAGTCCTTGTTGCTTTGAACCTTTGCAAATCGGGTAGGTATCAAAGACTTTTAATGGGTGAAAGATGGATACCATGGTTTGACATAAGCCCATGTTCCCGAAACATGTTGATTTTCATTAAATCCCTATCTTCGGTGGGTTTCTCTTGACAAAGAATTTGAAGTAAGCTTTTGGTGACAAGGATAAAGCTCAATTTACCTTGTGGGATTCTCTCCATCTCTCGGGCTATCCAGGTCAGGATGAAGCTCGAGAAAGGAAGGTAGGCCAAAATTTGTGAAATCTCATGACATGAGCCCCAGATTAGGAGAGATTTTCCTCCTCCTTAAGAATTTAGAAGTAAATCCTCTTCGATTTTCGAGCTGACCTCCCGGGAGGGTTTTAAGAGTCATTTCCACATTCTCCCCCCAATTTGGAGACCCATGAAGCATAAGATCCGACCTAGTCGGATGATTGACTTATTTGTCCAAAATCATGTTTTTGGGGTACCCGATGCCTCTTCCTCCATCACCGATCCACTCAAGTCTCTAAAAAAGGTAAAAAAGGAAATGATCAAAACCATTGGAGTTTTAAAGGAGAAATGAATCATGAAAATCAACCATCTTACCTGATCCCAAGGAGTGAACACCCCTGTTTATATGGGGATCGGGGTAAGAGTTAGTATTAAAACCATACCAATCCACGAGATTTAAAATTTTCCTCTACATTTGCATCCGTTTCCCACAGATACCACCGACATCGCGACATTAATGGGACCTCATTTCACAAGTTAGTTTTCGGGCGAGAGAGGGGCGAACTTGCAACGTTGTGGCCTCCTCGAACCCTATTTTTAGATAAAAGCCCGCGTAGAAACCATGGAATAGCCGCGGAACATTGCAGAGCAATTCACAAGAAACTTCGCCCAGGAGATGCATTTGATTCTTGTCACAACATTGCTTTAAGCCAAAGAGCGAGAGCCAATGAAATCTTGCCACAGCCTTCAAGAGATGAGGGACCCCTAGCAGAGAGCTTAAGGTGGATTTTATTTGATATTTTTAATTTTAATATGATTTTTTCTTTTTTCTTTTTGATTTGTATTTTTTTCATAAAGATATTCCACACTCTTGAGAACTCTCAAGGGGTTAAGAATCACTAAGTGGCCTAATGGGAGATGGAAATGAGTTTAGTGAAAATCTAGTAGAGTGTCAAAAGACACACCAAAGGGTCTTCACCAAAGTTTATTAAGTGTGTTCCCAGTGTGTGGATCTCTAGAAGATAAATTATGCTCGAATGTTGGAGGTAATGATAGACCAAGGTCACAAGGTTATAATAGGTATTATTGTTCCAACATGTGTGAGAAAGGATCAAAATGTTCAAATGAATGGATGAAGAGGATAAGAATGGATGTGATGATGAGAATGGATTAAGTGCAAATGGATGTAGATGTTGGATGGAAGTGAAGGATAGGTGGGAAGGAAAGAACATCCATATGCATATGCGAAAATTATGTGCTCAATCCATTTTTAGGTGTTTGGTAATTATAAGGATTAAATGATTTGTAATTCTACACGTTTAGTGGTTAGATGGTAGTTTGGAGTGGTAGAAATGGTTTTGATTGAATAGAGTGGGGGACGTTTTGTGTGTTAGGTTTATATCACTAAACCTAAATGACCTAGATTTTGATAAAGAGAGATGGGTTCATGAATTCCTCTTGTTCATGGATGCCCAAGCCTTTTCAACCTCAATGTTTCATATTAACAAACATATTTTTGGATATAGGATATGAAGTGGATGGGGAAGATGTTTTTATGTGGTCATCATGATAATGGGGTTGTATTTTTCCTCATCCGCTAAGAGGCCAAAATTAACAAAGGATGAAAGGTGATATTTTTTATGGTTTTTGGTTGATGAGGTATGGTTGGATGTATGATGATATTTGGATAGCTGAAAATTTTCTTTGTCGAGTGGAATTTGGATGGTGGATGATGGTTAGGGAGAGGATCCCTTGGAAAGGTGGTGGATAAATAGGTATAAGGATAAGAAGTCCTTTTCATTAATGAGGTTTTGGACATAAGGCCTAAATTACATGTAACGATTGGATGAATGTCCATCCTGTGATCTCTCACAATAATAGTGTTTCTTCTTTACCAAGATGGTTTGGGAAGGTTTTGATTTCATGTGATTTTATTGGGGGATGGATGATCATGTTGAAGGTTTTTAGATGATGGAAGATGGTGGTCAAGGATTCTCCTAAAGGAGTGAAGTGGTTTAGTGTAAATGGTTTTGGGGGAGTAGGAAGTAAAGGTGTGGGATTGGGTGGATAATGAGATGTGTTGTTGATTTGGATTTATGAGTTGGATTAGATTTTTGTGGCTTAGAAGATGAAGGGGATGAATTAGGATTATGGGTCAAAGTGGATGGATTGGGATTGGAGGTCAGTTAGATTTGGTTGATTTTGTATTGGTTGGAGTATGTGGTTTTGAGGTAGATGTTTTGGCTTAAGGATTAGATTGTTTCTCAGGATTAATATATGTAGATGAATGGATGGGGTAGATTAGATAAAGGGATGGGGATCACATCATTTGATTAACCTGGGGAATCAAGGAGATTTGGGAGATGGATGTGGTGTAGGAACCACATTAGATTTAGTCAATTTAGGGGATGAAGTAGATGAAGGTGACATAGGAGCCTTATTAGATTGGGTAGGAGATGGGGTGGGGAGAGGATTGGGATTGGATTTGTTAGGTTTGGGAGTTGGTGATTTAGGATTCACTTTAGATGTTTTAGGATTGGGGATGGTGGATTTGAAATAGGATTAGAGGATAGGGTAGTATTAGGTTTAGGTGATGAAGGGGTAAGATGGGATTAGGTGTGGATGATGATGATGATGGCATAGGAGCCACATTAGATGGTTTAGGATTTGGGATAGAAGGGGATGAGTGTGACTTAAGAGTCATGGTGGATGAGATAGTATTGGGATTAGGTAGTGGAGGAGATGAAATAGGATTATAGGATAAATTTGATGGTGGATTAGGGGATGTGGGACTATCTAGAGAAAGTATGTAGGATTGGATTGGAATGATCATTTTAGATGAAGTTGTTGGGATGGTTTTGGATATTTGTATGGGACTTGATGATAATTTTTACAATAATTGAATCAAGGATTTGATATTTTGGATGGTGGTGATTATTCTCATTAGTGTTGATAGAAGGAAGGTGTAAATCATTATGATTTATAGGGGATTTTGTGGTTGGGGTTTGGGATGGTTGTGTGTGTTTGGAATTGGTGGCTAGACTAGATTAGCAAGGACATAAAGAAGGTCCTCTTGGTCTAGGTCAAAGTTAGTGAGGTGGTAAAATTCGATGAAATTGGCCTACGGGGATAGTGGTTTATGTTGATTAGGTTATGGTGTGGATTGGGGTGATTCGGGTTGCTCAAAGATAGATTCAATGGGGTGATGAGTAGGTATCTTAGGAAGAGGAAATTGTGGATGGGTTTGGTTAGAGGTGATGATTTATAAGGTGATTAATTGATTGAATATTTAAGATTGGATATTTTTTGATTGAATTTTTGAATGGTTTTTAAGATGTTAGGATCAACATGGGATGGTTGATTTGGATGACAAGGATGGGATTGGTTGAGGTAGGATGTTAAGTTTGAGATTTGTTTGTTAATATGTTGGATGGTGTGTGGGACTTCATGGTCAAAGTGATATGGTTGACTTTGATGGGTGGGGGATGATGGGATAACTTGGTTGATGGATTTAGAAAAGAGATAGGGGTTTGGATGTTGGTTTGGAGAGGATGGGGATTGAGGATCAAAGGCCATGGTTTGATAAGATGTGTGGGTGATTAGTTTTGGATTAGGATTGATGGTGATGGGATTAGGATTTGGATTGTGTGATTAAGGATGGTTAATTATGATGATGTTTGATTGATTAAAATTGTAAAGGGATAGGATGGCTAAGGTTATTCACAAACAAACAAAAACATACAACACACACACACTAAATAGTTAATGATTACAATCAAGATATAGCCCACTTTCAATACCACACACCGATGATGGTTCCATAATTGGCTCTCCACCTATATGTCAATGTGGGTTCAACTAGCAAGTGATCTTGGAGTATTTCCTTGCATTTTTTCATAGCTTGATATGTAGCCAAAGGGATACCTAGTTTAGGTCAGTATAGGCTCACTAAGGGAGTCCCTGATATACCTTGCGATATATGGGGCCCAAGTCCATGTTACAAGGATGTTTTCTAAGGCCTGGGTATTGGGACATGGAATCCCCTCACTTCATGCCACTCTTAAAACAAGCAAGTGCTTAGCCAATAATGAAAAATTGCCCAAGAATTTATATATTCCACCGAAACATGGGGTGTGTCTACATGTGTGGAGGTGAATCCCACGGTCACGAGACCCCTATGACTACAGTAAGTACATGGATGTCACTTCCATGTCACGTTACCCCATAAAAAGAAAAAATGAAAAAAATACTAGCCGCTTTTGATCATCCTACAACACGAGAGGAAAGCATACACGATGTCTTCTTCGAGATAAAAATAGGAAACAACACGTAACTCAAAAAGATGATAAACACAAGATGACAATAGAAATTAATAATTAATCTTGTATAATGGGGCCTTCAAAAATAGTTCATGCAAATGAAAGGATTGGTAGTTTGTTTTTATACCCCGATATTCTTGGACTACTTGAGTTGTAAAAATTATAGTTAGTAGTTTTTTAATTAATCAAGATCCTGCAACCATAAACATTAGGAAAAAAAAAAAATGAGTATTAAAATGGGTAGAGTTTCCCCTTATCCCTACAATATTTCTACAAAAATAGAATGTGAAACCCTATAAAACACCACCAAAACACCAAAAAATGTTATTAGATTGATTAGTACCAACGTAAAATTGCAATACAACAAAGGCACTAATTTCCGAGAAATGAGCTACTTCAGGTCAAAGGCACCAAAGTACAACAAAGGCACTACTACAGAGAAAATTTCCTAAATTATTAGCAAAAGAACTAAAATATAAGCAAAGGCATTAAAATATCAGCAAATGAACTTATTAGCAAAGGCACCAAAACACAACAAGATAATATTAGCAAAGTTTAGTCTCAAATACTAAGCATAGGTCCCGAAATATAAACAAAGTGTCAAAAGATGGTCAAAGGCGTTGATCCCAAGCACAAAACAAGGTTAGAACACAAATGCACTAAAGTATTCCACAAAGACACCACAGTTTGACAAAGGCACCAATGTATAACCCTAAAGCCATCAAAGTCAATATAATATGCAAAAAGTGTTGTTTTAGGTCAAAGGCATCACTTCTTCAGTATATGCGGTGAATGATAGGGCATAAGTACCAATACAAAAAATTGTCACAAAAATTCAAAATTTTAAGGTGTAAACTGAAACAATTTTTTTTTCAAATTTGAGCAACTTATTCTAAATATGAAATGATATTAAAAACAATAAATATTTTAGGGGTTAAACCCCATGGTGGGCACCAAAATGTAATACAAGAAAAGATTATCTTGTGAATGCAATTTTAAAAAAACAAATTGTTTTCCTACTCTAATATTCTCGAAGAAAACCTTCGATGGAGAAATGGATTGAAAGGTGGAGAGAGAGAAATATATGCACTTACTATAAGTTGTAAATATATTTCTTTGATGTGTTGGATTTTCTCTTGGATAGGCGTTGGTTGCTTTAGAAGTTGGTGGAGACACACGAGCAACACCTCCCCTTGATTTCCTTTGGATTGCTTGATGAATATCAATAGATGGATGATAGATTAGATTGAAGGAATGGATTGATTGATTGGATAAGAGGATAAAATGAATGATTGATGAAACAAAATGACAAAGCTTGGTTATGGATTTCCCAGTTCATGTGTCTTAGTTTTCATGGAGGGTGAGAGTTAAATTTATAGTTGAGGAGTGGAGGTTTCAATGGCTAGGATGAAGCCAAGTTGGATTTGGATCAAGGGTGGAGAATGCATGTGAGGATTAGAGGATTCTAGAGTGGAAAATCTAGAATTTGAATTTAAAATTCATGGAGGGAAGAAGCTTCCATTGAATTAAAAATTCAATGGAAGAGGATATTTAGAGAGGCTTCTAGAAATAGAAGCCTCTAGATTTAGAGTGTGAGGATGTGATTAGGATTAGAGTTAGATTAGGTTAATAAATTATGATTAGGGGTGAGGTTGCATGGAAAATATAGGTGTAGGATGTGTAGGGTAGGTAGATATAGGAATATTAAATTCCTAGAAAATGTTAATAGGATTATATAGGATAATAAGGTATGATAATGAAACAAAAGAGATTAAGGATGAGATGGGATATAATAGTGAATTAAAAGGATTAATGGTGAAATTATGGGATAAATTATAAATTATAATAAAATGATAAAGGGTAAATATGATAAAAATGGATTAAATAATAATAATTAATCTTGTGATTAATTATTATATGGATGATGTTGGGATATTTGCGGGTCAGATTAATTGTAATTAATCATGTCGACATTTTGGATGTCTACATCAACATTAGTGACACGACATGCCAACCAGACCTTGTGATAAAAGTAATAAAATTGAAAAGGCTAACCAAAAACATAGAAAATGTGAACAAAAAAAGAGGACAAGAGCATCCAGGTTAGACAAGAGCTCGTGGAGGGCTAGTGTCCAATCTTGGGCACTAGTTTCTTGAGATAATTGATAAAAAATGTGAGAATACCGCAGATGGAGATCCTTGTGACCTAACCGAAAATGGGTGCAAATGTGAGACAAAGGTGAGAGAGGTGAGAGATAAACACAATAAAAACACTCAAAGCAATCGGATGGACTAGACAATGCATCACCAATGAATACTTTCCTTACTCAAGATACATATATAAAACAACATACTTGGCAAAGACAAAGAAATATTAGTATTTCCATGATTTTATGTCTACAATGTCAAGGCATGTATGTATCAATGGAATAAGTAGTGTGTTAGTTAGAATAGGAATTAGTATATGATTAAATGATAGCACCTATAATGTGTAAGAAAGTGATGCCCCAAGAGGAGCATCGGTGGGACCAAGAAGAGGTATAGTTCAAGAATCCTTGTAGTGTGTAAGGAATTGTAAGGGATTTGCATTCACTCCAAAATACCAAGTGAACATGCATATTTATATAGAAAATATATTGACATATTAAGTATCCATCTAGCATGGGAAAAAAAGTGTACATGTAATAATAAGAAAGTAAGAATAAGTGCAACTAAGATATGTAATATGCAATGTATGAGTGAGATGGAATGGTATAAAATCTGAATTTAGTAGGAGCGATGTGCCCCCAATAGATGTGGATGAGAATGAGATGAGGTTTTTTTATAAGAGACCCCTAAAAATCAAGAATGAACCATAGAAAAAGAGTGTGTCATCGGGAAATGGTTTGAAATTATACGCTATAAATATAGATCATGAAGTGTAGAGCGTAAAGAGTGAATGATGGTGAGGTTCATTTTAGATTTATACCCTCAACTATCGAGTATGAACCTTGGAACTAGATTGCATCATATGGTAATGGCAATAAAATGTGTGTATCAAAGGGTTTGAAAGTGCTAAGAAATATGAATCATGAATCATGATTAAGTGTGATAGTAGATGTTATCCAAAATAACTCCCTAGTTATTTGGAAAACTTTAATGTCCATTTTGGCTCGAGGTTTAACATTGCAGGTTGTGGGTACTTCATTTGATCCTTTGGCACATTCCCTTGGTTGCATATTCTTCGAGCGCCCTTCTATGATCTTTCTTTTCTTCAAATTTTCTTTTCATTTTCCTCTTTTGTTCCATTTTCCCCTAGCACGCACTCTTTGTGCACATGCCTTCTTCCCAAAGAACTCATGCACCTTTTACATGTGCCTTGGTCCCGCTTCCCAAAATTAGCTAAGTCCCTGGTATTATTGTACATTCCTTTCCTTATTCCGTACATCATTCTCGTAATGACTATGCCCTTGTCATACATTTCTTCCTTAGGTATTTCTTCTAATTCCCCACGTGTGTCATCTTCACATGCCATATTCCTCTATTTTCCTTCTACACGCATCTTTTGGATTCTTTTGCGCCCTTCTGTACCATGTGTTATGTATGTGTCGATATTGAGTGTGCTACATAGAACCAATTAAAGCACGTCACTTGGGTTCCAAATCTTACAGAGACATATCATTTCTTGACATGTGGAAAAATACAAAAAGTGGATGCACAATTGGCCGGTCCTTTCAATCAATCAATGTACGCCATGTGTCATTACATGTTAGAGTGAATTTTAGACTTCTGAGAGCTATAATTTTTATTACAGGCCTCTAACACGCGCGTGCCTAATCTCATTTGAAATCTTCTGACATGAGCTACACTCTAGGCCATTCAAATTCAAATTTCAGCAGGATTTGGTAGGTGGGAAGCTAGAAAATGTCCCTTGCACCATTAATGAAAATCTTATTACTCCAACCTCCTGATTTGATATAGATCTCACCTCCTTCCTTCTCTTACATGCCAAATAGACATAGGGAAGCGCATTTGATAGATTTGCAGGCATTCATTGCTTTTTTATGGTATTTGTGATTCAAATTTGAGTTTCCTCCTTCTCCTCTCTCTCTCATCTATTCATCTATAAATGTAAGATCATAACTCAATGTAAATGGTTTGACATTTTGGATCCTCTATTATTTGCTAAGGATTATGTATCTTTGCATTTTGAGTTGCAAACCTCTAGATCTGGCTCTTGCATGTGGATATCGGCCTCATTCTCCACCGTAATTAACTTGTGCATCCTTGGAAGTAATAGAATCATCATTTTTTGGCTATTCTCTACCTTGATGTGTTTGTATTCTTCTTTCTTTCCTTTCCCATTTGTTGTGTTTTTGCCATTTAAATCCTTTACATCTCCATTTTCCTATTGTGTCTCATGAAATCGATAGAGTGAATGCATTTTGGTTTGTGTTACATGTGTTAGCCTCCCTTTATGCCTTTTCCTTCATTTTCACTCATAATAGATAATGTTCATCCCAATTTTTCTAGTGTTATTGCCTTCCTTAGTGTATTTTTCCATTTTCATGTTATCCTTTTATCCTTGGTCCCTTGGAATTGTTAGCTTAGGTTTTCCTTTCAACATTAGAAGTAATCGTAATAGTAGAAATAAGTAGAGGAACTAGCATTCTCCAAGGTCCTTCTCAAGTGCACAAGGTCCCACAACTTATAGATGGTCCCATTGTTGACTCAATGACTCGGTTCTTTCATATCTGAGACGTAGGTGCAAGTTTGAGAAACCAACAGCTTCTAGCACACCGGTGGGACGATCATTGAAAGCTTAAATTTAAACATTGTTAAGTTTGGTGTGTGATTTAGTAATTTTCATGCTTTGGATGCTATTTCTAAGACATCTGGTGACTCCCAACTTTCCATATTTACTTGTTTTGTAGTCCCGAGCGCTTTCATGAGAAGAGTGCATACAAGAAAAGAGCAAAGAAACTAAAGCATCTTTTGAGTACCTCCAACTATCTTTAAGAGAGAATTCATAGCAGAAAACCCACGTGAACATCCCCATATCTAATGCATCATGAATAATTCACTCCTTCTCACAAAAACCTATGTGCCCTATCATGGCACTCTAGCCACCTCCTCCTATGAGAAAATTTGCTAACTTCATTGGTGGAAGCCCTCTTGTTCTGAATGTGCAACATGATATGCCAACAATCACACTCAAGAGTATTCCATATTTTACTGGTGAGAATCAAGTTACCCTATGTTGAGCATATCCAAGATGTTGCAAATGTGTGCTTTGTCTATTTAATCATGCATGATGATGTAGCAATTAGGATTCTTGCAACCTCATTCAAAGGCAAAGCACTCCAGTGGTACAGAGGTTTAAGACTTGCATCTATTTCCACTAGGATGAGCTTGGAACAACTCTATGTAACTATTTTGAAGACAAGTTAGATCACCTATCACTAGTGGAGCAACTGACTACAACAAGGAAATTTCCCAATGAGAAAATGACTAATTTCAATATCATATTCTAGAAAACTTGGGATAAAATCCTCAAGTGGTAAGGCCTACAGCCTAACATGATTTCTTGTACTATCTAAAGGCTCTTGAATAGTGAAATCTTAGTCATGATTCAATCCATGGGAGGTAGAACCTTACCTATTGCTTACAATATTGTAATAAGGGCATAAAAAGTCTCATCTAGGTAGGAAAGTTATCCCCTAGACCACTTATGCCCTTATTTCCAGAGATGTCTCTAAGCACCTCAATAAACTATTTCTCTTGTTCTTCCTAAGCAAAGTTCATAACCAACCCCATGCATCTACATCCTACTCTCCCAGTAAAGAAAAGAAGATGAAGAGTTGAAGGCCCTGATTAGAAACTTGTCCAAAATGATCATATCTTTAGAAAAGTAGCATGCGCAAGCCTTCAAAAATAGTTCTAATCAAGTGCATAACCAAAATAATCATCCCTAAGCGAGAATAAATATGGAAACCAGAGATATGGGAAGAACCAACAAAATGATGGATGGTCTGCTAACATGCATCTACCCTTATAATTTGTTCCTCCAGCGCAACCTCTTCCAGCCTTTCCAAGCACAAGTCAAGCACTAGTTCTAGTTCAGAACAACATGGCTCAAGATTCTGAATGGTGTTTTCTTTTAAAATCCTCATAGTCAATATCAATGCGCTAATGTCATGCGCACGCAGGCCTATATAATCTAGAATTCTTCTAACCGTGTGTCTTCCACCAAGCACAAGAAAAGCAAAAAAAAGAAAAAAATCTAAAGGCTCCTCCTAGGCCAACTCGATATTTTTGGTGTTGAGAAATTATGTGCAATTGATCAAGCTTTGGAAATCCATGACAGACATCACACACCTAGTTTTTGATAATACAAGGTATAAGAAGAGAATGCTAGACTCGTGTTTGTAACCTTTAGCTCCACTAACATAGTCGGCCCTCAAAAGTAAATAAATACAACTAAGGCATCCATTAGTAAAGATGTGAAGGTTCTTGTGCATGATTTCCCACATAATTCTCCTTCCAAGTAGTGCATGCCCCTCCTTTGGTAGTCAAGCCTCACGCAAGCTAAGGATCCTACCTCTGCATCTAAAAAACCAAGAAGAGATGGTGATGTGCCCCAAATGCACAAGTCAATGGGCCTTCCATTGAACATTGTGGATTAGATGACGAAGAAAAATTTGAATGTCACAATGTGGGATTCCTTGGCCATTCAGTCTCAAAGTGACTTGTTGCATGAAGCTCTAGCCCAACTTCCACGCAATGATCTAACTATCTAAACACCATGTGTTGTTGTCAATATCTGTCAGTATGAGGAGAAGCAAGTAAGTAAGGTTGTTCAAACCCCACCTTTCTACATGTCCTTAATTATAGGTAAACACCTTGGGCATAATTACATGATTGACTCAGTGCTAATACTTGCTTATGCCTAAGAAAATTGTTGATGTCCTATGTCTTAAGTACAACCCTTTGTCCAAAGGATTCCTGCACCTTGATGGCCTAACTATTACCACTCTAGTCAAGGATCTTGAGTTAACTCTCCATGCATGTCCAAGTGTCACCATAACTCAAGATGTGTCAATAATTTACCTACCTCTTTTGTTTTCCTTATGTTTGTCAAGGGATTTTACTTCCAAAGTGAGGGGTTACTTATCTTTTTATTGGTCCCATATATTACTCAAGACAAGGTATGGTACCCAGTTTACCATACAAGTTGAGCCAATATTTTCCTATCATGTTGAGTCATATGGTATATCCCCTCTCCAAGCTAATTACCTAATCCAAGAAGCCAAGAACAAGTTTTTGAAGAGTATTATATTACTCCTCTATCCGACTTAGTGTTAGATGAGTGGGTGGAAAGGCACCAAAAATTTGATCCATATGCTTTGAGGAGCTTGAATATTTTGAAACTGGGCTTGGCACTTATTACATCCTTGAAGAATAATTTGTACTACCACACGTGCTCAAGTAAAATAAAGAAGATAATGGGTTATGGAAGTTTTACTTTTAATGGCTCCAAAAGTAGGAATGACATGGGTGTAGGAGTTATTCTCATTTCTCCCAAGGATGATAATTTCTTCTTCGTGCATAGGTTATAGTTCACATGCTCTAACAATGTAGCAAAATATGAAGCATTGGTGCATGGTCTTCTTATTACCAAGAAGAAAATGTTCAAGGCATTATAGATCTTTGGGGATACATAATTGGTTATCCACCAGGTTACCAACAAGTGTGCAACAAAGAATAAGCTTCTCAAATCTTATAAACATAGATTTTGGGACCTCCTTAAGATATTTGATGCTCTAAATCTACAGTGGTGCCAAGAAAGCAAAACAAAGAAGTTGATCACATGATCACGCTTGGATTATAGTTCTCTCCTACATAGGACTTTGTCAAGGGAAACACATCATGTCAAGGTGGTAATTGGACCATCTATTCTAGAGAACAACACCATCTGAAAGGGTTTGACAAAGTGACGCATAGATCATCCAGTTCATTCAAGATGAAGTTGATTTCTTCTCAAGCATGCAAATTGACTTGCATGACAACTATGGTGACCAATTGATCAAGCTAAGAACAAGCAAGTTGCCTAAAGGGTTGGTCACCTTAGAGAAAATATTTATCCCTGATGATGAGTTCGAGGGTGAAGAAAGGAACATACACACAAATAAGAATATTATACTTCAGTTACTATTAGGCACGGAAAAAGATTTGTCACTTAGTAAATCTTACGCACATGAAGAAAAGCAAGCCTTCATTTCTCTCTGTCAGAAAACAAGTGCCATCTTCTCATGGAGTATGAAGACCTCAAAGGATTTGATCCAAGTGTTTCTCAACACTACATTGACTTTGATCATAGCATTAAGCCCACTAGACAAAATCGAGAGGCCGGAAAACCCAAGAATAGAGCCCCTCATGAGGAAATATTTATCTAAACTCATCAAGGTGAAGATAATATTTCCAATCAAATACTCTACCTGGGTCACAAATCATGTTCATTGCACAAAAAAGAATGGTGAAATCAGACTCGTGTTGATTTCGAGAGATTTGAATAAGGCATCCCTCAAGGATCATTATCCTCTTCCTTCTATGGAGTAGATTCTATAGAGAGTGGTTGGCACGTAGAGGTTCTCCATGTTGATGGTTATTCTAGTTTCAATCAAATCCTAGTTAAGGAAGAGGATCAATTCAAAATGGAGATTACAACCAATTGGGAACATATGCATATCAGAAAATCCCCTTCGGTCTATCAAACACAGCAAACATTCAAGCAGATGCTATGGACATTTCCTTCAAATATTTCATCAATGAGTTCATTCTAGTTTAGTTGATGATATAACCATCTTCTCAAAGTAGAGTGTGGATCACGTGATGCATCTAGAGAAATTCTTTGAGAGATGTAGAGAATTTGGGGTATTTCTTAACCCCAAGAAGTACAATTTTTTGTGGCACAAGGAAACCTTTTGGGCCACATGGTTTCAAAGGATGGGATTATTATTGATCCTGAGCATATTTCAGCCATCTTGGCTCTTTCCTTGCCAATGTGCAAGAAAGCCTTGCAGTCCTTCCTCGGAAAAATAAAATTTGTGAGGTGCTTCATTCCTAACTTTGTAGGACTGGTAAGGCCCATCATCCTTATGCTCAAGAAGGACACAACCTTCAGGTGGAAAACAAAAGGAAAAGAGAGCTTTAATAAGATCAAACAAGAAATTTTTTGCACACCAACGCTCATCAACCCAGATTACTCAAAGGATTTTATCCTTAATGTTTATGGCATTGATGTAATTGTTACTGATGTCATGACACTTGAGAAAATCAACAAGGACACGAAAAATCAGTGGCTTTCTTCATTCATACATTAAAGGATTATGAGTTGAAATACAATCACATAGAAAAATAGGTCTACACCATCATTCATGCTCAAAAATTTCAAAATTATGCTCACCAAAAATCATATCAAGGTGTTAGTATCTCACTTTGTTATTAGAGACTTCATCATGGGAGAAAAAATCAATGAAAAGAGAGATAGCAAGGTGGGTGATCAAAATCATGGAGTATGATGTGAGTATCAAAGCCACGAAGTTGGTAAGAGGTAGCATGCTCTGTAAACAACTTATGAAGGATGCACTATGAACCTGAGACTTCATTATTTTTAGATGAAGATATCCCATGTGTAGATCCTAAACAAAATGAAACCCCTAGCACACACAGCTAGATGAAGGACATGATCACATTCCTCTCCGAAGGCGCATACCCTCTGCGTTTAAACAAGGAAAAGAGAAGACATCTAAGGTTTCAATCTATTCCATATGTCATTATTGATGGTCTTCTCTTCAAAAGAATCTTAATGGTGTGTTGTTGTGGTGTATTAATGGCACACAAGTCGAAAAAGTGTTAATAGAATTTCACGATGGATTCTCTGGTGGACACTTCTCTACCAACACTACAATAATGAAGATTATAATGGAAGGAATATTTTGTCCTACCATATTCACAAACATGCACAAGTGGGTCATGAAATACAAATAATTCACTTTCTTTACATGAAAGAAGAAATTGGCAGTGCTTCCCCTCCGACCAATCCAAGCGGATCAACCTTTTACACAATGGGGTTTTTACTTCATAAGCATGATTAATCTACCTTCAAGCATTAGGCATAAGTGGGTGCTGACAGTTATGGATTATTTCACCAAATGGATAGAGGCTTTCACGCTCAAGGAATAAACCGAGTCAGTCATCCTTGACTTTCTCAAAGGTATTGTAACAAGGTTTGGTGTCCTCGGCCGTATTTCAATGCAAAAACCTTCCTTGGTACTAAAATCACTAATTGGGCTCTTAGTCTGTGCTTATATCTAAATACCTATACCTATTATTACCCTCAAGGTAATGGCTTTGTAGCTTCTATGAATAAGAACCTAATCAGATCATGAAGTGCACAATGAACATCAACCAAAGACAAGGGGCATAAAAGGTCTCAGTGTGCACTATGAGTAAACAAGATCACAATAAAGAAGGAAACTGTAACTTTGCCTTAAAATATTGTCTATGGAAAGGAGGCTACACTTCCTTTAATACTTGATTTGAATTCATTGTCACTTTCCCAAAAGACTGGAATTGAGGCGCAGACCAAAGAGAAATCAGAATGGTAAAGCTAATTGGACTTGAAGAATCAAGGAACTCTATCATGATCAAGCAAGAACGACATCAATAATCAACAAAAGAGTGGTTTGACAAAAATTCTAGGCCTCAAGCTTTCAAAGTTGGGGACTTGGTCTTAAAGTGGGATGCTAACATAGAGCCAAACCAAGATGTCATTCAAAGTTTGATGCACTTTGGAGTGGCCCATATGTTATCAGTTCTTGCAAGGAGGCTAACTCTTTTGAGTTATCTCATCTTGATGGAGGTGCACTTTCAATCCTAGTCAATGGGATCTATCTCAAACCCTTCCATTAAGTTTTTGGCATCATTGTGTATATAATTGAATAGTTTCATTCCTCTAAGTGTGTTGCATGCACATTTACTTTTTTTACATATAGTTCCTTCTTCCCGCTTCTTGTGTGTACTCTTTTATTTCTTCCAGGATGTCACTCATTTTCCAATAGTTTTATAGGATTCATAACAAATTTCGAAACATGTTTCAAAGTGGATTCAAGGGTAGCTCTTCAAGGTCATAGATCAAAATTTCACATTCCCAAGTAGACTCCATGCCCAATGGATGCTCCAAGATACTTATCTCTTTCATTTAGCGAGGTAGATGGTCCCGAAAGTTGCCAAATTTTTATCCAAACTAACTTCCCTAGTTATTTAGACAACTTGTATTTTCATTCTAGATCTAAGGTTTAACATTACAAGTTACATGCACTTCATTTTCTCCTTTGGCACATTCCCTTGGTTGTAGATTCTTCGCATGCCCTTCTACACTCCTTCTTTCCTTCACCTTTTATTTTCCTTTTCCTCTTTTGTTCCATTTTCCCCTCACGCGCACTCTTTATGCACCCACCTTATTCCTAGTAGCTAATGCATCTTTTGTGTGTTCCTTGATCATGCTTCCCAAAATTAGCTAAGTCCTTGTATTCTCACGCACGTCTTTCCTTACTACCACACATCATTCTATAATGATTGCACCCTTTTCATATATTTCTTCCTCAAGTATTTCTTCCATTTATCCCGTGTGTGTCATCTTCCCGTGCCCTTTTCATCTATTTTCCTTTCATGCCTTCCTATTCCATGCACATCTTACACCTTCTTTTATGCCCTTCGTGCCACGTGTTATGTGTCGGACCTTCGGTGTGCTACACATAACTAGTCAAAGCACGCCAACTAGGTGCCAAATCTTAGAGAAAAATCATTGATTAACATGTGGCATAATAAGACAAAATGGATGCACATGATTAGTTGGTGCTTTTAATCAATCAAAGATGCACCACGTGTCATTATGTGTCGAGTGACTTGTAGACTTCTAACAGCTATATTTTTTTGACAAACTATAACATACATGCACTTGGTCTCATTTGAAATCTATTGATTTAGGCTACACTCTAGGCCATTCAAATTCAAATTTTAGTGGGATTTGGTAAGTGAGAAGCTGGAAAATGTCCCTTGCGCCATTAATGAAAGATTTGATTAGTCCAACCACATGATTTGATATGGATCTCACCTCCTTCCTTATCTTACATACCAAATGAGACATAGGGAAGTGCATTTGAAAAATTTACGAGGAGGATTTGTAGGAATTCATTGCTTGTTGTTGGTGGTTGTGATTTAAATCTGATTTTTCCTCTTTCTCCTCCTCTTCTCTCATCGATTCATCTATAAATGTAAGAGCACAACTCATTGTAAAGGGTTGGGCATTTTGGACCCTCTAGTATTTTCTAAGGATTTTGTATCTTTTCATTTTGAGTTGCATACCTCTAGATTTGGCTCTTGCATGTGGATATCGCCTCATACACCATTGTAATCGAATGTGCATCCTTGAAAGTAATGGGAAGCATCGTTTTATGGCTATTCTCTTCCTTAACATGTTTGTATTATTATTTCTTTCCTTTCCCATTCATTGTGTGCTTGTTGTGCCATTTAAATCCTTTCCAAATCCATTTTCCTACTATGTCTCATGAAATTGATAGAGTGAATACATTCTAGTTTGTGCTACGCATGTTTTCCCTCTCTTTATGCCTTTTCCTTCATTTTCGCTTAGAATAGATAGTGTTCATCCCACTTTTTTGGTGTTATCACCTTCCTTAGTTTAGTTTTCCATTTTCATGTCACCCTCATATCTCTAGTCCCTTAACATTGTTAGCTTAGGTTTTCCTTTCAACATTAGGAGTAGTCATAAAATGAGAAATAGGTAGAGGAACCAGCCTTCTTCAGAGGTCTATCTCAAGTGTGAAAGGTCCCATAACTTGGATATGGTCACATTGTTGACTCAATGACTTAATTCTTTCACATCTGAGACATGAGTGCAACTTTGAGAAACCAACAATAGATGCTAGAGGAAATTGATAGGGCTAAAGGAGGGGAGAAGTGCAATGCCCCCAAGTGTGCCAATGATGAAGAGATATACGGTGATATGAGAAGGACCATGCTATGGTGGTGGAGCTTGAAATGTGTCATGGCCATCGATATAAGGAATAGTTTGTTTGAAAAAAATAATTGGATGCTGAAGTGAAGTAGGATGGAGAGGTACCTTGAATGGTGGTATCTTATTTGGGATTGATAACCATGTAGAAGAGTTGAGAGGAGGAGGAGGAGATGGACTTATTTTTAGATGAGTTTGCTTAGTGGGGATGGGTGACACTGTAGAATACTTGAGAGGAGGATATGGAATACTTTCAAAAGGATGTTGCTTAGGTAAATCTTGACTTACCGAAGAAGGAACATGACTGACTATAGAATGATGTTCATTAGACATAGATGAATTAGATTTAGGACCCCATTGGAATTTGGTAATTGGAGATGATCATACAAAACATATTTATGAAGCAAATGAAATGAAACCATGATGCTTAAGGTGTCCAATTTTTCATTTTAGAGCATAACAATCATTGTCATTATGTCCATTAATTCAATGATAATTACAAAATGGGAGACCTTGATATTTAGCAAGATGATAAGGAGGGTAGAATTTACTAGATTCCAAGTTAATAAATTGATGATTGAGTAGGCGAGGAGGAATATCATGTGGCTTAACATTGAAATCAAACTTGAGAGGTACAAATAACAACATGACTTGAGGTTCACTTATATGAGCATATGTAGAGGAAAAAGAAGTAGAATTAAATGTAGAAGAAGAATAAGCATGAGCCTTAGAAGCATCATTGAGATGTTGGATTTCAAATTTAAGAGAAATAATTGTGATTTTCATAGCTTGTATTTTGTCTTGAAATAAATAATGTAAATCGACCATCGAAAATAACACTTATTTGAGCGGGTGGCATACTGCGAGGGAGATACATAGTGTATAGGGTTTTTGGATAACATATTTGTAATGTGGGTGCATTTGAAGCAATTGATTCAAGGAGACTTAAGGAACTTTAGGAGCCATGAAAGAGAAACCAATAGAATAGGGATCCAAATGACTGATCACGAGTGGGGTTCGCTAAATGATTTAACAAAAATAGATTTATTATTAAACCCTAATTGCAGAGTAACTGATTGTAAACAATGATATACAAGTGCCAATATGATGTAAGAAAATAAGAAAGTAAGTATGAAACCCTAAGAAATAGATATAGAATGAATGACTTAGCTGATTTATGCTTGATCTAGAAGTGCTCGGATTGGATTGGGAAAATTGTTGAACAGAAGTGAGTAGTGTCGTAAATGCTTAGGATAAATTCTAGACTACATGACTAAGTTTGGACATGGGCACCCATAACAAGACAAGGGAACCTAGGCACCTTTGAAGACCTTTTATGGGTGCATGTGACTGCAAAAAATGGTTAGAACTTGATCTTTAATGTGTCACACAAGTGTCCCAAATAATACATGGTGATCTCCTATGTCTTGTTCTTTGATCACCGAGGTACCTTTAACCTAAAATATATATATAACCTACAAAATCCCACAAACCACATTAAATCCAAAAAAATAAGATGTGTAATGAGGAGTCGGATTGACCCCAATAGTCACCCCAAGAGTGAACTTACAATCGAGCGTTGCTACCGCACTACATCTCATAATCCATATAATTGATTAAACTAAAATGGAATATGGAGGAGGTCTATTTTAGTTTAATCTAATGTACAACAGAAAATAATAGATAAATAAATAAAAGAGATGATCCAAGTAATTAAGTAAATATAAATGTAAAACCTTAATAAGAAAAGAGGGTTAGAAAGAGCTTAGATGATTCGGACGACTATTCAGGATTGTAATGTGTAGGAGATCACATGAACGAGAATGAAGGAATGACCACACTAAGGCTTAGAAAATTGCAAATTCAAGTAGTTTTATTAGACTAAGATTCCTGGAGCCTTCGATGTCTATCACGTGTATGTCGCTAAAATGTGTCAAATTCCACTACAAATCAAAGATGAAGAGAAGACCTACAAAACCCCAAACCAAGCATGAAAACCCTAAAAAAATAAATATGCATATGAAGGGGTTAGACTATCCTTAGTAGCCATAATGGTGGACTTACTAACTGAGCATTGCACTACATTTTAGACCCAAATGTAGTTCTAGGTGTGTGTTTGTAAATCATGCCCTAGGTGCTCTTGTGTCAGTCACACTTTGTGAAGTAGCGAGCAATAACTAGATGTAGAAATGTAAGTAAATGGTGGATGGAATATAATAAACTCCCCTCCTATGAAGTGTGATGTAGATGAACTAGCCTTTTCCTTTGTGATGGATGTAAATGGAGCTCTAGATTCCTTATATGGATGCAACCTTAGGTGGATGATAGTAGTGATTAGTGTTTGGTCCCTCATTATGGTCTCATAACTTTATATTTATATGGTTCTCTTTTTCTAATTTCATAATTAACCCCAAAATTCCAACCAATAAAAATATGGAAAGCTCAAATGGCTAGAAAGTGCCCAAAATATGAGTGGAAAGTGGAGAAAGGATCGGGGCACCCCAAAAGGGACTAGGGAACCTGGGGTGCCCAATCGTGGGATAAGATGAATGCGGGTAACAAAACAAACTAGGCACGTATATACGAAAAGGTTGGAAATGATGACAGAAAGAAAAATAAAATGGACAAAGGACATGGGTTAATTAGTACTTTCTTCACTCAAAAACCATATGAATAGTAGTATGATACCGAGACTAAATAATACCCAAAGTGTGTGATTTAGTGACTACATTTGCCCCCACTTTATGTTGGTGAGAAGAATGCTTGGTAATATAAAGTAGATAGAGATGCATACTTGATGTCCATGTAGAGTGATGTAGAAAATGTGCAAAGACTAGACAAAGCGTGGAGTGACAAAAAGATGGAGTATAGAGACTAAAGATGCAAAAAGCAAAAAGTGATGAGAGTGAACCTAGGGTGAAAATGTGTGTGTAGTTTCCAATGTGTATCATATACCTACATGTTGATATGAAGTGTGTGATGCCACCTAATGTTGTTACTTTTGACGTCTTCATTGTTTTTGACTACTTTTTCTCATACAACGGACCTGCAAAGGAGAAGACAATCAAGTAATCAAATATGCATGTATAAATGTAAAAATCACATATATATATATAACAATGAAAAGAAAAATGGAGGTATGAAAATGTAAAAGTAACATGTGCACCTGATCCATGATGAGAGAAAAGGTTGTAGAAGAGAATATCATGTAACTGTGAGTTTTTTGGGTGATCTCACGCCATTGTTGGCCAAAGAAGTGTAGGGAGAAAGCTGCATTATTTTCCAACCTGTAACTACTTCCCTAAGAATGTGTGAAGAGATCTTTGTATTGCCTAGTTTTTTGGGCAATCCGACACCCTAGCTAAAGTAGTGTAGGGAAGAATGTTTGTTGTATCCTCCAGCTCACTCGTAACTACTCCCTGGATGTTAAGAACAACTTGTCCTATAAAATCCATTGTGTACAAGGTTTATAGATTGGTCTAAACCCACTCATTGTATAACCCACAATGTCAAGGATAGAAAACTAAACTAAATTATACCGGTAGAGAGTAATGTGTAATGTGTAAACTCCAAATGATTCCCCCTTTTTGGGGGTGCATGTGATGTCATGGATAGGAGAATGCGGCCCTAAAAGAGGATCGACCTCATAAACTATAACTCTACCCTACAAGGGGGGGAATGTGCTTAGAGAAACCAAGGCACACACAAATAAGTGGCTAGAAATAAGTGTTAGTATGAATAAGCATGCATGTAGAAGACAAGTATAAGCTACCAAATAATGTGTAAGATAGAATGCAAGTAAACACGCATGAAGTCAATATAGACCAAAGTATTTTGTAAACATGGGACATCACTCATGATGTCACAAGACACTCAAGGCCATAATGGCCACATACAAACAAATAAGTGTGCACACAAAACAAAGGGCAAGGCCCACATACAATAACAAATAAGATATAGAAACAATAGCAGAGAAATAGATAGATAGTCATGGTAGCAAGTAATCCTACAAAAAAATGCTACACATGAAGAACCCTTTAGCATGTTAGAAATATAACTAGTATGTCAAAGGTGTGTATAACCAAGTAATGTAAAGTGCTAGGTACAAAAATAAACAATAGCACATGTAGTAGTCATATGAATGTGGATGCCCCCAAAGACCATTGTGGGGCTAGTAGGAGGAAGAATCCATGATGCATGCAAAAACTTGTATCTGCGATCACAACTAGAGAATGATGTGAACACGCATGTGTGTATGATAAAGGTAATGACATACAAGAGATATATCTAGCATGTGTAATGATACTAACATGAATAAGAAGATGCAAGAAAGAGTAAAAGAAACCAAGATATGCAAAATGTTGTGGATGGATGGAATGAAATGCAAGATGGATGATAGGAGCCATGTGCCCCCTAGGTGAATGGAATTGTATGCAGTGAGGTTCATTTGGATTCCCTCCTCAGTAGTCAAGAATGAACCGTAAACAAGAGTGCGTCATCAGAAATGGTCAAAGTGTATATTATGTTTAATGTGTTGTGATGAGTTTGTATGTGAGTTGATGATATGCGACCTAGAAATGATGTGTGTGTGACCCTATACCCGAAGCATATATCATGACAAGATGAGTGTAAGGAGTGATGATTTAGCCTAAAGCATATATCACTACAAGATGAATAGAGGGAGTGGTGATGTAGCCTAAAGCATATAACACTACAAGATGATGTGATAGGTGACCATTTAACCTATAACGTATATCACTAACCTAGGAATGTCACATGATATAAGGATGAATGATGAATGTGTGAGTATGATGAGGTCCATTTGATTTGTAAACCCTCGGTAGTCAATTATGGACCAAGGAACTAGAGTGTGTCATAGGGTAGTGATTGCAATGCGTGTGAGGAGATATAATATATGTGATAATGAGAGAATACCATGTGATGAGAAAAATATATGACTATGTGATGTGTAAAATGCAATGTAATATGTGTAGATAGACTAGCAATATGAAGGTGCACATTATGTAGTATGTAGGATGAGTAGTATATGATGCTAGACTCATAGATAATAGGAGTCCGATATATATGTGATGAATAATAACATTATGTGTAGATGCATTATGGTCAAATGATGTAGACTAAATATAGAACATAAGATGTAAGACGTAAGACATAGGACGTGAGATGTGTGAATATACCTAGTGTGCAGTGTGTGGGATTCATGTGTATTACGCCCTTAACAATCCAATGTGAACCGAAGCACAAGAGTGTGTCATCAGGTAACAATCAATGCTAAAGTGTAGATGAAGATTCCTATGCTAGAAAATTGATATATTTTGCAAATATGGGAGATGTATTGATGTTAATGTGCGGGGAATGTGGTAGATGTTATGCCAACGATGGAAGTTTTAGTCAAAATATACTAAGTAGATCAATGTAGGGGTAGTTTCCTTAACAAGCATGATTGAACGCTGAGGTGATAGAGGAGTGTGACCATAAATGGTTCATCATCATAGTAAGCTTCATCCGGATCCCAGTCATCAACATAGGTATGGTCTATAGCAGATGGCAAAATTACAAGTTTAACTATAGGAGGTGGTTGTTGAGCATGACCTGATGATGTTGTAGATACCTTTAATGGAGGAGTGAGCTCATTCTTAAGAGGAGTGTTTGTAATTTGACTTGGTAATGTTGTGGATGAATTGAGAGAAAGAGGTGTTGAACTGATTGTTAAAGGTGGTTTCTTATGTTGACTTGGTGATACCATAGGTGGTTGCTTAGGTGGATCTTGACTTTCCTTATTAGATGAATTCATTTTAATAACCCATTGAGATGTAACAATTGGAGAGGACTATGTGAGAGAACATTGTGCAGTGAATGATATGAAACCTTGATGCTTAAGATGTTTGATTCTTCATTGTAAAGCATAGCAATCATTGTCAATGTGTCCATTGATTTGATGATAATTGTAATATGAAAGACATTGATATTTTGTAAGCCGATAAGTAGGATAACCATGAGTAGATGGAAAGTTGATTAACAAATGTGTTACAAGCTTTAAAGAATGTCTTATTGCTTGGAATTGATTGCAAACTTGAGATATGCGGGAAGCGACCAGATTTGAGGTTCGCTAATATGAGCACATGTAAAATACATATAATGAAGATGAGATGTAGAAGGAGAACAAACATGCACTTGAGAAGCATCCTTAAGTTGTTAGATTTCAGATTTGAGAGATGTAATTGTATATTTCATAGCCTTAAATTTGTCTTAAAATAAAGCATGTAAATCTTGAATTGACTCCAACATTGGTTGATTAGATGGAGGATCATGAAGAATAGGGTCATCAAATAAACAATCAAAGATAACACTCACTTGATGTGGTTGTGTATCGTTATGGAGATACATTGTGTTTAGGGATTTTTTGAGAACAACTTTGAAATTAGGATGCATATTAAGAAAATAAGACAAATAAATTTGAGGAATTTTAGGAGCCATGATAGAGGAAAAATGAGGATCCTAAGCGTGAAAGTGTTTGGGTTCACCAAAATGATTAAACTAAAATGGAATATCTAGGAGATCTAATTTAGTTTAATCTAATGTACATCAAAATAACAGCTAAATAGATAAAAGAGATGACCCAAACAAATAAGTAAATAGAAATTTAAAACCCTAATAAGAAAAGAGGGTAAGAAAGAGCTTAGTTGATTTGATGATTGTATGGGACTATGTCGCAGAGGAGATAAGATGAACATAATGTAGGAAGGACCACACCGAGGCTTAGAAAAGTGTAGATCCAAGTAGTTTGAGAAGACTAGGATGCCCGAGAGAAGGATGGGGGCACCTAGGGCATTGTGGTCCGAGATCCGGGCACCCTAGTCCATGCAAGAGGTCCGAAACCAAACTTGCAGGTCACTAGGTGATGCGGAATCTTCACTTTCTATCATGTGTATGTAGTTAAACTGTGCGAGATATCATTGATAATCAAAGATGAAGATAAGACCTGCAAAACCCCAAGTGAAACATCAAAACCATAAAAAATAAAGATACATATGAAGGGGTCATATTTTCCTCTATGGCCATAATGGTGGACTTATTAATTGAGTGTTGCACTACATTTTAGACCCAAATGTAGTTCTAGGTGCGTGTGTGTGTAAATCGTGCCCTAGACACTATTGTGCATCAAGCTTTGTGAAGTAGCGAGCAATAGCTAGATGTAGAAATGTAAGTAAATGGTGGATGAATTAGAATAAAATACCCTCCTATGAAGTGTGATGCAGATGAACCAGCCTTATCCCTTGTAATGGAGCTAGATGGATGCAAATGGAGCTCTAGATGCCTTGGATGGATACAACCTTAGGTGGATGATAGTAGTGACTAGTACTTGGTCCCTCATTATGGCCTCATAACTTTATATTTATATGGTTCTCTTGTTCTAATTTCATAATTAACCCCGAAAAGGTTGACCACTAAAAATATGGAAAGCTCAAATGAATAGAAAGTCCCCAAAATATGAGTGCAGAGTGGAGAAAGGACCAAGGCGCTTAAAAGGGACCAGACACACTGGGCACCCTAGTACTAATTTGGACTCCCAGTCAAGGATAAGATAAATGCAGGGGTGAAAAAAATTGGGCGAGTATATGCTAAAAGTTCAAAAATTAAAATGGCCAAAGCACATGGGTTAATTAGTAATTTCTTCACTCAAAATCCTTATGGAAATTAGTATGACACCGAGATGAAATAGTACCCAAAGTGTGTGATTTAGTGACTACAATAGTTCTATTGTGTGTGTAAGAATCAGTGCCTAGGATTTCATTGTGCAAGTTGCACTTGATAGTGGGTTTGTAGCTAAATGCAACAATGTAATAGAATGTTTGGATGGAAAAATGAACTTACCCTTCCTATGTTGTGTATGCAGAGTTACACCCTTGTCTCTTGAGTGTATTGTTAGGTGGATGCCTTTGGAGTGATTTATGTTCCTTTTGGATGCAAGCTTAGGTGATGTTAATAATTCTTAGTGATTGGTCCTTGATTTTGAACACATGCCTATGCATTTATATGATTCCCAAGTGTTTGAATTCCTTAATTGACAACTAGAAGGCTGACCCATAAGTAAAAAAGATGCCCAAAAGATAAAAGAGAACTAAAAAGAGCGAGTAAGGTGGAAAAGGTTCAAGGGTTCCCATAGGGGACAAGAGTGCACTCGAGCGCTACTGCTTTGGCTAAGCGCCGGTGTATGGACTTATAAAAGATAAATCAATAAAATCCTAACTAGGCTATAGGGTGTGTAAGACCTAATAGAAAACAAGAAATAAATAAAAGAGGCCAAAGATAGTTTTCAATTATGAGTTTTCTTGATTAGGAATCATGTAAATGCTAGCATGCTTTTAGAACCTATAAATGTACCCAAGTGCATAATTTTGTGTCTAAAACAATAAGTAGAATAGATTCATTCAAGGTAGGTATAATCTTGACAATGTTATTTTTGTTTGGGAAAGCATGGATTGGGTAGATTCTTTGAATAAAAACTTCTTTTTGTGAAGATTAGTTTTGAGAAAGCTTATGATATAATAGAATGGAATTTCAATATTTTCATACTCGAATCCCTTAGTTGTGGACCTCATTTTGTATGTTATGTCAATATGATTTTTCAAAATGTAGGAACATGTACCTCTATCAATGGAGCACAATCTTTCATATTTGGCCTCTCTTTGGATCCATAAGACAAGGTTTCTCTCTCACTCCATTTCTATATGTTTTAGCTTTAGAGAAGGATTCAACTACTTGCTAGCCAATTATTTCACTAAATGTTTGGTGAAAGGCATCAAAATTTCTCAATCTAAACATTAATTTGTAGATGAATCCTTCCTTAATTAATCGAAAAGAAGATTTAGTCAATAATGTCATGGAATTCTTAAATGGTTTTTTTTTGCTTCAAGTTCTTCCCTTTAATAGGAAAAGACCCAATTCTACAACAATACCTCACTCCCAAGTATCCATGGTTAGAAGGTTATTAATGGAAATATATTTATCTTTGGATCTACTTTAAATTTCATATCCGTCTAATTTAAATTTCTTAGATTATTAAGCCCCTCTCTCATGTAGGGAAATTCCAAATCTATTTTAATGTTTTGGATGCCACACATGTCTACTTTTATTCTTGGTGGGATCCTTTTAAATAAGCTTATGAAAAATTGTAAAGAATTCACAAAGAATTTTTATGTGATATCTATGAGATCTATAAAGGGTTCCATAGAATTTTATGAGGCATTTCCTACACATCTAAAATAGTAGGATAGTTAAGGATTCTTGACATCAAGCTCCAAGGGTTCACCACAAACGTCAAATGGATCATTTGAAGCCTTGCAAGGATTTGAGTCCTAAAAATTTCTTCTCAAAAATTAAATCAATAAAGGGACACCTTTGGTCCATTAAACATGGTGAGGAATGGGGTTTAAACCCTCCTTTCACATGTGCAAGTGAATATATGTGACACTTTTATGGCTAAAATTATATAGAAACCTTGGGAATTGGTCTAACCCAACCTCATATGGGTGGGGAATAATTTTATATCAGGAATCCTATTTAACTCTCTCTCTATTTGGTGGTCTCCCATTCTTAATTTCCACAATATCACATTTTTCATGTTTCCTTTGATTAAAATTCTATAACTTTTTAAGAAGGGAATTAGAGTAATTGGCAACAAATTTTACAAGGCTTCCAGGATTGGATATCATGGGATATTCTTAAATCTAAATCAGTAGCTCAAAGAAGAGAATGCAAAGTCTATTTTTAAAATTATGAATTCCATACCCGATACTTCCTTCATAAAAGGGGATTTCCTTTGATGCGCTCTAGTGGAGAGATTGGAATTGACCATCGACAAGCCCCTTTTGTTTCTACGAACCCCATATCAGCTACCACCTTATTTTCCTAAAGAATGTTCTTGGTGATTCTTTAAATCATGATTCAAAATTGAAGTGTATGGATGGAATATTGGCTACAAGGGTTGAAAAATATGGAAAGCTCAAATTTAGCCTTAAAAATCCCACATTTTATGGTTCATTTTATATTATGATCTACTTATTTTAGATAAACTCAAGCTCATGGGAATTACAGATCTTAAATGTTCTACTTGTTAAAAACCACAATCAATCAAACATCTCTTTTATTTTTTCCTTCATGCTCAATCAACATGGAAGTGGATTTATACCCTTTTTCAACATTTCATCCCTTAATTTTTCACTTGGAAAATGGTCCTCCTATGGGATTTTCCACACTCCCTACAAATTTAAACCATTATTAGCAAATGTTTAGAGCAAATATTATACTTCATATAATTGGAAAGATAGAAATTTTCTTATTTTAACAACACTACTACGGATAGAGATTTCCCGTAGCTAATAAATTCAATGTGATCTCAGGGGTTCAATTCAAGCCACCCTCCAAAAATTATTATAGAATGGGTGGCGAATCTCCAAAATGGACTTTCAAAAAATGACAAATACCAAAAAAATGATTCTTAGAAAAGTTGGAGAAAAAGATATGCAACCATACACAGATGCTCGGTAGCATTATGACAAGATAAAAAAAAGCGGGTGGTCATGAATATCAAGGTAAATGTTTGGTGTTTTGTATGTAGATGCTCAAATTTGAATACAACCAGATGACTACACATGTAAACACCTAGTTGCATGTGTAATCGGGTGGTTACATATGCAAACACCCGACTCTGTATAACCAAGAGTCAATATATGAAGGCCCTTGGTTGCACATGCAGCTACCTAGTGTCTACATAATTCAACCAGAGTCTAGGTGTTTGGATTAGCTAGGCTTCTAGAGTAAGCAACCGCGCATTTGGAATGGTTGGGCATCTGGAATAAACAACCGGCATCTATAATATGTTGTTGGGTCATGTGTCTGGCCTATGGTGTTATCGAAAGAGCAGACTCTATGCTTAAGATGTATATGCTAGCAAATGTAACCAATTTATGTTTCGATGCATTGGGGTGATTATATGTATATATATGAAATTTATTATAAACACTAGGTGATCCGACCCACCAAACTAACTTGCACCCAAAATTTTTAGGTGAAATGTTGCTCCGCAACTCTTCAAAATCGTCAAATCCAAATTTCAAAAATGTAAATATTCATGAATTAGCAAAGAATCACCACTAAAATTTTCCCTGTTCAATCTCTAATGTTATGCTTCGATATAGGTTCAAGCACGAAAAGTTATCTTAGAGGTATAACACCTTAAATCCCTACTATTGCATTGAGGTAATTACTCGTGTGTTGTTAGGTGGGTTCCTCCAAACTCTTTGCACCATCATTTTCCCTCTCAAAGCCATAGTTAGGGTTTTCACAGGTGGCATTCAAGAAGCTAGAAAAAATCCTCTCCCCTTGACACTCTCTCCCCACCTAAATCTCATCATCTTTCTCTCACTTGTATTGGTGGTGTTTTTTATTAGATCGGAAACACTAAAAATGGTGGAAGTGGGTGGGGTTCCCCTACTTGGGGAGATTCCTATGATTACTAGTGGTCATCTCTCCCCACCACCAATCATAACAAACTAAAGAAAAATAACAACAAAATCAATGTATGATGAGTGGGATCCCATCCCGGACATGTGTTTAGAAAATAAGTATTTACATCGAGTAAAAATTGTGTATTGTTATTTTGATTAAATATGGTAATGTAATGATTACTATGTGGTTAATATGTTATACCCGTAAATTTATTTAAATGGGTTATAATTTATTATTTGTTATTTACTTCCTATTTACTAGAAAGTTGTTTGAGATATATAATAGCCAACATATTTCATATGAATACAATACTAATTATTTTTGTTGTGGTTATATTGTTGTAATCTAACCCAAAATAATATTTGGTATGAGAGAAGGTATGAACAAGTGAGTGTTATTCCACGTAAAAGACAAAAAGCTTCTTGATTGCTCTATCCATGGAGTGATTACCTTGTTTGGAGAGGTTACATAATCAATATTATTGCTTTTTTAGGGATTGAGGCTTTTGTGAGAAGGCTAGGAGAAATGGGCTCTACTAGGGTTTAGGTTTTAGCTATTTGTTCATGTCCGCCACCATTCGTAAATCCATCATACCACAAGTCCCTTAGGGAAATCTGCAGGATTTTCAATTTTTTCGCTCATTAATTTTGTTGCATGGGACTTTACCCCATCCTTAAGGAGGCGTTAGCCATTTTTAATGGCCTCCATGTTGACACCCTCATCTATTGATGCAGGGCTCATTAATGGTGTGGCTTCCAACCATGGCTTTGAAGAAATCTCAGAAGTTCGTCCCGAAGGTATTCAACGAGGTAATGAGTCTAATACTCTTTGTACCTGATGTTGTTCTTGATTTACCTACTTTTGATAATGCTTGTAATTGGTTTGAAAATTACACATTGGTGGCATATTTTGTTGGTCGAGTCCCCCCTGAGATCCTTTTGAAGCAATGGGTTCACAATCACCTAAGAGCCATGGTGTGAAGCTCGAAGGCATCCAAAACCTTGGAAAGGGATTTTTCTTATTTCATTTTTCAAACCCTGAACATTGCAAGGCCATTGTTAACCATGGTCCTTGGTTTATCTCATAACTCATTGGTTGTTTTCTCTCACTGACTCGAGACTTTCAAGTCTCGGAACAAGTGAAACTCAAGGTCCCTGTCTGGATTGAGTTTCCAGGGTTACCTTTGCCTCTGTGGTATTTTATAAGGGATCTTGTCAAACCCTTGGGATAGCTCATTTACAATGAGAAACCCAATTTTTCAATGCTCACCCTCAACACCATGTGTGCGTTGAAGTGGACCTTTCAAAGGATCTTAAGGAATCGATTGATATCCGGTTGGTGAAAAAGGGTTCATTATATCAATATGTCGAACACCTAATTTCATTTTCAATCATTTGAGCACATGATTCGTTAATGTCCTCTTATGGCAAACTCACATCCTCTTATAGAAAAAACACTTTCAAACCCTAAAATTTCGTCCGACGGATGGAAAACTATGACTAATACAAAGGGTGTTTCAAAGGTCCCTACAAAACCGCAAACTTTTGTTTCTCGTCCTATTTTCAACAATGGTGCTAGTACTTCCACAACTCTTTCAACCAAATAGTCAAAACCTGCTAAGTCGACCCACCTATCTCCCGCTCACGTGTGGTTGCCACTGTTATTTCCTAGGTTTCTCTACTAGACAATCCCTTCATCGGGGTTCTATGCGGTCCTTGAAGATAGAAAAACATGTTCTCATAGCCCTTCCCCGTGGAGGATGGTGAATATGTGTAAGACAAGCATAGACCTGGACCTTTGGAGAGCATTTGAGCCCAGTTCTCAACCAAACCTCTTTTTCTCCCAATCAATATGAAGTCCTCTCTATGTTAGACAATGAGGGAAATATGAATTTAGATATTTCTCAATGATTGTGTACTCTTGGAATATTCAAGGACTTATTGAACCGACTTGATGTTATCTAGTCAGGGATAGTTGTCAACACTTTAGCCATATGGAAATTTTTTGTCAGTAGAAGTTAAGCTTTCTGGCTTTTTTACATTCTGCAGCTCATACTATTTGGCCGCAGGCCATTTGTCACACCTCGAGTCATGAGTAGGGCCATGGTGGGGTTATGAATTTGATTTCTCCTGACATTTCCCAACATGTGATCTCATGGGGTTTGGACCCCACGCATCGTGTGGTGTGGACTTTGTTTGATTTTGACAGTCATATTTTTGGTCTTGCTAACATATATGCCTCTAATGATGCGGGGGAAAGGGCTCTTTTTTGGCATTGGCTTGCAAATTAGTTGCTTGATGCTTTGTGGGTGGTGTGTGGTGACTTCAACATGATAGAGAACCCAGAAGACAAGTGGGGTAGACTACCAATGAGGTGGTGTGTGGGAGAAAGGGAAGCCTAGTTTTACTTCAGGCATAAGATGGGCCTTTTTGACCCTAATCTTCCTTACCGCCATCCTTCTTCAGCTCCTTGGTTTACTTGGTCCAATTTCCGAGATGGGTAGGGTCGTATTGTTAAAAGGCTTGATCGTGCTCTTATGCCCTCTCAATACTTTTTCTTCTTTGTTCATGTCTCAATGCCGACCTGTGGCGATGGCCAACACTACGCTTTACTCTCTGAACACTCGCCCATTTTCTTCAATATTTCTTGGAATCAACCTGTTAAGAAATAGAAGGGCATTTCTCAATTTTATCTCAATACTGCTCACCTCAAACATGCCCAGATTGTGTCTCACATACACCACATTTGGAACCTAGTCCCTCGACCTTCGGATTCCTCTGGTTGGATTCAGTGGTGAAATGATGCCATCAAGCGCACCAATATTCTTTTGCGCTTATGGTAAAACAAGCTTCCATTTTTAGAAAAAATGATCATGCAACTACCTATCATGAGTTTGAAAGAATCTCACACAAACTTGAGGCTTCTCCTTCAACAAAAATTTACAGTCTTAGGTTGTTGTTTGGAGGCATAATCTTAAGATTCATGAAGCTTACAATGCTCAGGAGCTCAATTGCATGCTAGATTGCATTGGCTTAAGATTGGTGATAGAGCTTCCAAAGAATTATTCACCATGCTATGTTCCAAGCACTCTTCAGATAGGATCAAAGCCATTTTACATGATACTGTAAGGCTAACTGCCTTACCTGATATCCTTCAAGATTTTTCTAACACTATCATGGAGTTTTTGTAGCTCAACCTACTACTCTTGCTAGAGAGGAAGCTCTTTTGAAATGTCTTCAAGTGGTTCCTTGCAAAGTCTCCCACTCTCATGAGGTCTACTTGTGATCGCCTTCTTTCACTCTCTGATATGAAGGAAGCTACTTTTCAAATGGAAGCCGACAAGGCTCTTGGATTTGATGGTTTTCCAGTGGAATTTTACCAAACCCTCCAGGGACACGGTAGGTCCGGACGCCACCATGTTTATTTGGAAGCCCTTGATTCCAATTCCTTGGGAACCTCATTAATCAAGGAAACATCAAGTTCATACCCAAAGCAGGGGATCCTGAAATCATCACCAACTGGAGACCCATCACCTTGCTTAATGTTTCTTATAATATTATTGCTAAAGCTTTAGCCAACATGATTTCTAATCTCTTGCCCTTAATTGTTAGAAGTGAGAAAACTGGATTCATTAAGAACAAATTTATTCTTGATAATATCATTGTTTGTTTGGGAAGGAATGGAATGGGCTCATCAATCATCACATCAAGCTCTCTTTGTTAAGATAGATTTTGCTAAAGCTTATGATAGGATTGAGTGGTCTTTCATTTTAGCCATGCTCCAGGCTCTTGGATTTGGCCCTATTTTTGCAGTCTGTTCAAATGCTTTTTCATAATGTTGGGGCTTGTATTACTATTAATGGGGCACAATCTTCCAAGTTTGGTATCTTCAGGTCAATTCGCCAAGGCTTCCCTTTGGCTCCTTCCTATATGTGTTGGCCACAGAAGGGTTGAATTATGTTCTTGCCTATAGAGCTTCTCAAGGACTTGTTAAAGGTATCTCGT
Organism: Taxus wallichiana var. yunnanensis; assembly: GCA_018340775.1. Lineage (NCBI taxonomy): Eukaryota > Viridiplantae > Streptophyta > Pinopsida > Cupressales > Taxaceae > Taxus > Taxus wallichiana. Next base: position 304,059,685 of record CM031237.1, read on the forward strand.
TACCTTCAACTTCTCAAAGAACTTATCAATGGTCATTTTGTTGATGATTCATTTCTCACTCTCTTGGAGGAAGAACAATTTGTGTGTCAAGCACTAGATTGTTTAGACATTTTTCGTCTTGCTTCAGGTTTATTATTCAATGGGAGAATACATAAATACAGTGCTAGTAGCCTCAACTACCCATGCCTAATTGGCTTGCAGAGATGAAGTGGAGTTGGATTGAGCTTGGTGTGCAGTTTAAATTCCTTAGAATCCCTTTTGCCTTCCAAACCACATCTGCTTAACTTTTTCGGCATATGTTGTTCAAGAGTTGAACACAAAATTTTTATTAGATCACTAAGACTCGCTCTTTAGTAGGTAAGTTTCAAATCTGCTCCAAAGTGCTAGTTGTCACACATGTTTATTATTCTTCTTGTTGGGATCATTTTATTGTTGTTTATGCCAAACTTGAGAAATTGCTTCGGGACTTTTTTTGGGCCAACGATGAAGGGCATAAGGGTTTCCATAGAGTGACTTGGGACATCTGTTGTATGCCTAAAGAAGTTGGGGCTTAGGTATGATTGACATCAAACTCCAGGGAAAAGATCTTTGTATTAAATGGATTTTACGTAGTTTAGAGGGCAATGAAGCTTGGAAGCTACTTATTTAGCATGACATTTGTCATGGGGTCCATTTGGTGCACTCACTTAGAATGGCCTTGATTTCCAATCTTTGTTGCTTTGTCCTATGGGAGATTCATTATCTAGGCAATATCCTAGCACATGCATTCATATTAAGGTAATTAAAATTGATAAAATCAAAGTCAATATACCGGTATACATTAGGGGTTGAAAGAGTTTAATTAATTAATATTTTGAATTAGGTATTGGGGGTAGGTTACAGATGTGGGCCAGAGAAGAGGTAGGGTTAATTTTAATATAAAACTAAAACATTTGAACCCTAGTTTTAAAAAATTATTACCTTAAAATTACAAAAGGATTTTGGTTATAAAGTTAAATTATAATATCTTTTTGAATAAGGAAATCTCAATTAGGAGATTCTTAACCAAGAAATAATAAGATGGTAGGAAACTGGGATTGAGTATGCTTTTCAACACAAATGATATTATTTTAGTATCTTAATTATTTGAAGAACTATTGATAAATGATTAAAGTTTAACATTAAGGTAATTGGTAATAGGTCTCAAATGGCTTCAAACTCTCTTTCTATAGAAAATGTGTATTAAGAAAATAATCATTGAGTGGGAAACATGATATATTTTATGTTTCATATATTATGGTAGAAATAAAAAGGGGTAAATAAAATTGTAATGGAAAAATGGGTAAGGTACATGGAAAAAATAGGGGTATTTTCATTCTAATAATATAACAGGATGGGGTATTATAAATTGAATAATTAGAGTTAAAAACTAGCATTAAGGGTATTCTTTAATACCCTTTGAAAACACGTGCTATGTAATACTTTTACTAAGTGAACCCTCGTGCTTTGTCCAGTTTTTGTTAAGGTTAAAGGTTCATTTATATTGCAGAGTATCTGGAAGGCCTAGGAGTTGCTCAAACCTAATCTGGTTTGGGTGGGTGATGGTTTCGTAACTAGTCTTTCTATTAATTCCTTGTCTCTTTGGTGGTCCCATGTGTTTTCTTTTCAGGACAAACCCATCACTTTAGCCCCTTGGTCTAAAGCTCTCAGATTGTTTAAAAAGGAATTCAGGTTCATTGGGGATTTATTCTGCAAACATTCCAGAGACTAGCTTTCTTGGGATTCTCTTGCTTTAAAATTTCAGCTTCTCCCTACTGATGCAGAGCCTATCCGACAATTGATTGAAGGTATTCTGATGAGTATTTGCATAAAATTGGGCTTACCTTTAGTGTTCCTTGGTGGCGTGACTAGAATTGGCCTACTACTACGCCTTTTCATTGTTACAAACCCTCCCTCGGTTATTCGTTGTTGGCTCCTAAAGTGATTGATTTTGCTACACTTAATCGACGTTGGTTCCTTTCCTCTTCGACCTCTGTTTGGTCTCACCATTTCCAGAGGGTTTGGTTTTCTCATGTTGAGCCCAAGAAATCCCATTTTTTTATGGTGCATCCTTCATCAAGGCCTTCCGATGGCACTTGGCTCATTCATCTAGGGTTTAATCCTATTTGTTTGTGTGTTGCTTTAGCCCATAAACTATTAAGCACATTTTTTGGTTTTGCCCTCGACGTAAACGACTTGACAATGGATTTATACCCTTTTCCAACCCTTTTCTCGTGGATTTTTTCTCCTGGAAAATGGCTCTTCTAGGGAGACTCGACCATGCTACTTGCAATTTACAACAAAATTTGGCACATCTTCAGAACTGAAATATTATTCGCTCTATGGAAAGATAGAAATAATGTAGTTTTTAATAGTGCTATGCTTGATTATGATTTCTTTGTTACTAATAAAGTGGTTGTGATCTCTAATGTCATGCTTCGATTCAAATCAAGCCAGAGAAGGTTAGGCTTAAGGTGGAGCATCTCCAGCGCCTCCTCGACCACTAGGGTTTGACCCTTATCTTTGTCATTAATCGGTTTCCCGATGCGCCCCCACGCTTATCGTTCGCCATTGTTGCGACGTCGCTCGCCGCCTCCGCCTCACCGATGCGGGTGGGAGCGAGCTCGCGTCGCCCACGAGTCTTTCTCCTCGGCGGAGATCTCCCCGCTTTTGGCCGCCTTCCCCTGTGCTTCCTCCGATGGGTGGCTCTAGTTGGTTTTATCCTAGTCAGGGCAAGTTTCCTCGGCTCTCGCTAGCCATTTCTCCCACTCGACCTGTTGACACTTTTGATGATCAACAAGTTAATGGATGGGATGGGTGGGATCCCATTTTGATGATGCTCACCCCTCTGACTCAAGTTGGGGCGACAAGCCTGACAGTCCCCCTCCCCCTTGCCACCTACTTCCATGTTTGTGGTTCTTTGCTTAGTTGTGCTCTCTTTTTTTGGTTGAATTTCACATTGTTTATGTAGTTGTTTTGGTGCTATGACTTGCCTCTCTCGAGGCTTCTTTTAGCTCGATGTGACTTTTGGCATTCTGGGGTGTGATTTTTCCACCAATTTTATACGAATGACGTTGTATATATTGTTCTATTAATATAAAAGTGCGCTTTTCAATAAAAATATTATAACTTTTTCACACCAGAATATGTATCCATGTGATTCTTCGCATTCGTTTGGAGACATGCATTCAAGCCATTTCCATTCATTGGGAGTCGAATCTAAAGAATTTCAGGGTATGATTATTCAGGCGATTCCATTGGAAGTTACGGATTTGTAAAAATAAAATAAAAATGTCTCACTTAGATCTGTGAGTTATTAAAGCCACGATTTTGTAGTGCAAGTTGTATTATTTTAGCAGTCTTGCTCGCTGTAGACTTCTACAAGTGCAACTAGATAAATAACACGAGTTTCTTTCCATATATGCAGAGGAATATTGTAGGAAGTCTCCAGATACAACTCCACCGATTTGAATGGTGTGAAATGAAGTTTCCACGCCTGCTTCAAAGAGTTATACAGGTGCCATATTTGGCTCTCTGCCAGCACATTTCTTTTTACGCCGATAGGCGTTTCTTTACAGTGGAGATTTTTCTGGACTGTTCATATCAACGGACCACACTTTCTGCTGGGCATTGCAAGACCATTGCAGTAATCTTCTCCGTTGATCCCCTGTTTCGTTTAGCCTACGTCTACCCTGTTGCTGGAAATGATGTGCGCATTAACCTGGCAGCCCTTTCCGTCAATCATGTTTGGAACTGTTTCAAGTGCGCGGATTTCAAATGGGCAGTTTCGCTCACCCATACTTGATTAATACGTGTTACTACACATGGGCGCCAGAGACTGTGCACAGCGGGCATTTATTGAAATCCATCTTCTTCTTGCGGTGGTAGAGGGGCGCTGTTTCGAAACTGTGATGGATTGAATAGTGGACAGAGCCTCTTACCATCCTCGATCAATGACTCCACGCCAAGGGATTAGTGCCGAAAGGTTTGTTGGTAAATGTGCGGCAACCCAGAGTATTAACAATATTTTCCTTTGTAGAGTTGTGTGAAGAAAACTTGTTCTCCAATGCGTCTGAGATCCGGTAAGAGCTCCCACTCTCGGTTTGCAGTGTTGTTATGGAGTTTCTCAACTTTTTATTCAAAATATATCATGTCTGCTCATATAATTCAAATTTCTGTTCACTGTGGTTTTTCCATTTGAATGGTGGTTTTACTCATGATTTTTGCGCATGGTTTTGTGAAAACATTTTCCAGTGTTGACCCTGTATTTTTGGGCTTCTTAGCGACTTGGATGGGTTAAAATATTAGAGCGTCGGTTTGTTGTTTTTCCCCCCAAGACGGCGACAAGAAGCTCTGCATTTTTTTTAGTCTGCAAGGAAATAACACAACCCCTCTTGTTTCCACGCTCCTCTCCTGCCAACTGTATGGAGTCGCTTATTCTCATGGATTTGTCCAATGGCCGCTACAAACTAAATACACACATGTTTTTATAGAAACGTGATAGGGAGAAAAGAGAGGTCGCCAAGTGTTTGACAAAATGCCTTGAATTGTCTGGTTATGTAGAAAGTTTACATTTTGCTTGGATGCCAATGTGTTCTGTTAGTTTACAGTCATCATGCTTTGTGAGGAGAATATGTGCTTGTTTTGTGAATATTGCAGTCCATGGGTTACCCTCTGCCTCAGACATTCCGTCAAACAGATTGATGCTACCTTCCAGTAAATCAAATCACATTGCTTTTCCATGGGTTACATTCTTTACATTTTCTGTTGTTTTTCCATTTAAATAAAAATAATAGCTTTAAACGTAAAGTTGTGAACCTTGGTCAGCTCATGCCCCGTTTCACTGCGACACTATGTTCTCACAGACACAGGTTCCAATAGAAAAAAAAAAAAAGAACCTGTCCTGTTTTTTTCCAACACTATTAGCTTCTGTTTTAAATGGATTCAAACTATATTGGAACAATCTTCATTTCTTTTCCTTATACAGAACAGATCCTCATGTATTTCTGCTTGGTGGAGGCCTGATGATTGATGTCAAATACATACTTCATTTCAAAGTAAGAGCTTAAATCTAGGTGTCCAACACAAGATAGGTAGATCCTCTGCTAGAACTGTGATGCATCCACAATATACTTGCACTCCGGAAAGTTATACATTTGTGCTGATATTCTCTTTGTTGCGCAGATGACGAAATGAAACGGAAGCCGGAATGTTGATGCACATGACAGTCTTCTTCCCTTGTAAAATGGTAACATATTTTAAATTCTCCTCCTTTTTTATTGAAAACATTGTTATAACTCCTGCACTTTTTCTTTATTATTTTTTGCTTCCAGCTGACTTTTTGACTGGTATGTTTACCAGAAAATTATTACAAATATCTATTTTTATCATTGATTGTGTATTTATCATATAACATACACATATAGAAGGTTATTTAGAGGTGAATGTGTGCGTGCTGAGACATCTCCCTCTTAATAAGACATAACATTGCATTCAAGAGCAAACATAATTCTCCAATGCTAAGTTGATGAAGGAGAAGAGCTGAAACATATTATGCACTTCTAGAGATTAGATTGTATGCAACAAATGTGGTTTACAATCGTTCCTTAATTCACAAATTTGCCCTTGCATTTAGTCAAAAATATATATATATATACATCATAGTTGAAACCATGCTTGGTAAGTGAATTGTTGGTTACAATGGGCGGAATTGCCAAGTTTTTAGTTGTGTGTGATATTCGAGTTCTACATGTATTTCACTTCTACTTTATATGATCATCTAGCATTGAGTTGTTGAGATCTTGCTCTCCTTGGTATGCAGGACCTCGTAGCTGCTCTCTCGACATGCTGGTTGGACAAAACTGTTTGACGCATCCTCAAAATGGTTGGTAGCTAATGCCTTCCTTCATCTTTCCGCTTTTTCTTACGTGTTTAGGTGAAACATGGAATCTGACCATTGCAGTTGATATCACAATCTTTTCTGCCTGGCAGACTTCATTTGGAGAAATGGGGATCTGCATCTTCCTTCTCGGACATGCATTCTATCTAACAAATACAACTTGCACCGCGGCACTTCAGTACAAATATGTAAACTGAAGTGGCAATCTTATAGGAATTCTTAGTCTTGATCAACAATTACATATTTACAAATTTTACTTCTCAACTTCATTTGGATTAACTAAAAAGTTTGTCTTCGTTTCAGGTTTGTTGAAAGATCCCTAGATGGATCCTCCTTACACTTCAATGAGTTTATATATCAAACAAACAGCAAATACAGATTTATGTATTTTATATCAATTTCCCTAATGCAGATCTGGAAAATGCGACTAGGGTTTAATAGAGATGTCAATGTAAATCACACCAAATAAAAGTACTTTTGATTTCTAATGACTGCTCAGATATTTGGAGGCTGAATTACACAGAAAACTGAACTTATTACAGTCCAAAATAGCCCAGAAAAACAGATCTGAAGTCTGTTATTATTCAGATTGGAAATCTTCAAAAATACACTTCAGAAGATGATAGAAAGTACAGCGATCAGTTTACAGTATTATGGCAAACATTTGACAAATATTTTTAGATGAAAATACCTCTAGAATTGCTGCCAAACTGCTTACAACAGGCCGACCCAACTGCTGGTTGAAAATCACTGAAAAACACCTTCAAATCTCTTCACAAACACGGCTGAACTGAACCTGGAAATCTGATGAATAACGCTGGGAATTTCTGAGTGAAATCCCCTCTCAATCCCCTGGGGTTTTCGTCCGCAAGAGATAAATTCACAAGGGTTTTCGTCCTTGGAATTTCTGATAAAAGCTCAGAGCTCTTAACAATGCAAAAGATGATAATAAAAATCTGGATACTCCCATACAAGTCGACTTGTTTATTTAAAGGGAAATCAGCCCAACTACCACCTCCAAGTCGGCCAATCAAATTATTTCACTCCCCTATGCTGGTCGCATTTTCCTTTTTTGGGCTTAAGTGGCACGATTTCCCAAAAATGACTCCCAATGCAAGTCGCACTTTCCCCTTTCTAATACAATTACTTTTAATTTGACATTTTGATTTATTATTTAAACTTTATCATTTATTATATGTGTTTTTCATAATATTATTATTTTTTTAAAACAATAGCACAATATAATAAAATAATAAAGCTTCGTCACCCTAGAAACTCCCCCTTGGCCGTCGGGTAGACAAAAAGGGCCAAAGGTCTTCGTCCAAGCTTATGCGGAAAGAGGGGACATTACATTTGTTGATATTAAATCGCACGCTACTATGTGAAGCGAGGCATATGCCGAGAAGAAGCGATTGTTTTATGGTAAAATCGGCATATCACTGCCGCTAAGAAAATCGCTACGACTTTAATAATCTCTGCTTGAATTCGGATTGACATGGATGCTCTTGTTGATGTAATTACTTTTGGTTTTAGTATGCTCTATTTAACAAACTTTCCTTGAATTATCTAGTCTAAGGTTTTCAAATGGCTGGCCTTGCATTTTTTGTTTGCTTCGTGTTAGTTCATAGAATGAAATGAGCCAACTCGTCTATATCGTATTGACTCTCACACATCGTTGGGTTTGATTTACTTAGAATCGTTTGCAGTCACTTATTCTCGTATTTGTTTAAAATGCAATCCGTCAATGTTTAAGCCATAGATTCTTGAGCATTTGCGCTATCAAAATTAAGATGGGGTAACAGCTGCATATAGTGGTGGCGTAATTTACGCTCTGTGTAATTGTCTTTTACCATTCTCGATAGGCAATGAATGGGCTTTACCTTGCTTGCTGCTATTAAAATCTCTGTTCTATTAACTATTGCCAAAAGAATGGCACTGAATTGGGCTTAAATATTGGGGGACCAAGATTTACAATCAAGGAAAATTTTATTCGGACGTGAGGGCAAAAATAATGGTATGTTAAAATATAAAATAGATTAATTTGGATTCCAACTTTTTGTATTGTTTTCTGTCAAGGTTTTCCCTTTTCTTTTGGAAATTATTTCAACATCTTTTAGTATGTCAAAGTTTTAGTTCTTTTACTCCTTTATAATTGAATTCCATTTACACTTCAGGTTTATTCCTTGTTACTGTGAAGTTGGTAATGTGTAATTTGGTGTGATTATGATGTCATAGATATGAGGAGCTGGACATTGTCATCCTCATTCTCTTTTTTGTTCTCACGGTGTTGGAAAAAAATTGGGTTGGAAATTTTGGTTTTTGGATTTTGTTCCTGTTATGGTTATTTGGATTGTATGGCTCAAATGTAGAAAAATAATCATCATTTTTAATGTTACTTATGCTTATAATTATTATTTCCTTTGTTACTTATGCTTATGGTTATTGAGTCGATGTACGCTTGTGTAGGGGAAAGCCTTCTCGTCAAAAAGTTCTTTGGAAGAGTTTCTTCCAATTGGCCCTTGTTCTTTAGAATAGGGGAGCTTGTCGTGAGGCCTCCTTATGGCTGGGTGGAAGGACAAACAATTTTCACTAGGAGCATTCCTTGGAGACTCTAACCCTTTTTAGGGTGGGGTCGGTATCGCTAGTTGTAAACAACAAATGGTTTGTGTTGCTCGGTATCTTTCACGGGGAGGAGTAACATAGACTAAGTCCCACTGTTGGGTGCGCTATCAGACGTGTAGAATCTGGAGTCGAGGGGTGATTCCCGAAGACTGCGCTTGCCCCTGACTGGCCTGAGCAAGGAACTCTTCCAGTTCAAGAAAACTAGGAAACTTTGTATTTTATTATCTTCAATTATTGATTACAAATGTTTTGCTTCCAAACTTCAAATAGTTTCCATTTCTTTTCAAATTACAATAAATGATTCCTTTGCCTTTTACATTTATGTCCTTTTGCCTTCATTCCTGTGTTTCGTTACGCTACAACTTGAAATTCCTTACATGCACCCCTATCGGTGTGTCCATTGTGCCTATCGGTGCAATTGCTAGTAGATACTTGTACTTATGATTTCTTATCCATGAGCGTCTTTACAAAATATGAAGAGAGAATAGCCCATCAATTCACTTTCTTGAAAAATCTTGTCTAGTGTTTCGATGTAAGCGTCCATTAATAGTCATGTTATTTTTAGAGTTGTAACTTAGTTATATTCATTGTTTGTTCTAAAAAGTCAATTGTCTCATGTTTAAATTTAAGTATCTTTATGTCTCTTGTTTTTGTGTTTTTATTCTCGGTGAGATAATTTATGGAATCATGGCTTATTAGGTATTTGTTTTAGTCATATCAATAATAGTTTTTGTATGTCAAAAGGTCACTATAAAATAAGTGTAGTTTAGAGTTATTTTTATGTAAAAAAATAAAATATAAATAGTTCATTATTTTGGAGTAAAATATCTATGTCGTTATTTTGCGTAAATATGTCATTACTAGTTATTGTTGTAAGTGTCATTGTAAGATGTCCAAAATGTCAATAGAGTTATTGTCTTGTCATTGTTTAAGTATAGTCATCTTGTGGATTTATTGACAATTTTGTAAAAATAACAAAAAAATTGTCTCACATTTAGCCGGATGCATTTTCGTATAACCCGACGTTTGAATTGAGGGGAGAAATATACGGTGAGCTTCATGATCAAATCCGGTTGAGCCGAAGCATGATACCGAATGATGGAGGTAATGCACGTTGATCGCCAAGCTCTTGTCGTCAGCACCAACGTAGAGGGGCCACACTTCTAGTATGGTGACTTGTTTTTTTGTTGTGTGGTGTGGATTTCAATATTTCCGCTTTTCAATTTGGTGTGTGGTTGTGGAAAAATAAGCTGTATTATAGAGCGTGATGATTGCAGAGATCCTTTGACTTCCATGTTTCATTGGAAGATGATCATTCCTTGAATGTATTCATTGATAATGGTGATCATGTGTAATAAGATCTAAACAATAAGATATGTACAATAGTATGTAGTATGATACGACTTGCTTTTCGGTGTTCCTATTTGGTAAATAAGTGGAAGTTTCACATTATGGGTAGGAACATGAAACCAATGTTCCATTTCCATTATGCGCCAAATTGGCGAAAGTCAAGGGCACCTTCCAAATGGCGTGGTTGTGGCAATTGTCTATGATATTCGAGATTGAGTGGCAACAATTGACAATAGTGGCTGCAATTAAAAACATTGAGATTATTATGGCATCTAATGTGAAATATTTTTGGTGTGAGTATTCTTGTCCAAATTTGTAATAAGCGAGATGTGATTCATATATACTTCCCTAATGTACAAGCATAGTGGCGAAGAAAATCACCAGAGTAAGTCAATTCATGGATCTTGAAAAGGTTTGTGGGGATCTAGAAAACCACACAAGGTGGACAGTTGATGGGGCATGTTCACATCAAGGTTTGTGGTAAGCTTTGCTTAAAATCATGAAAGGAGAGAGCCTTTTTTTTTTTGTATCGAGGTCATGAATCACATAGTAGGACATGCTTCACAAGGGTGATCGCATCTTGTAGATGAGAGTGAATGCTTTTACCATGTAAACACTAAGGGGGAATGTTAGGAAAATTAGTATTTACATGAGGTAAAAATTACTTATTGTTAGCATGAGTAAATATGGTAATGTAATGGTTAGTAGGTGGTTAGTAAGTTATACCCATATATTCATTTAAATGGGTTATAATTTTTTATTTTTATTTACTTTCTATTTACTAGGAAGTTGTTTCAACTACTTCTTTGGCTATATAATAGCCAATATATTTCATATGAATAAAATACAAATTATTTTTGTTGTGGTTATATTGCTACAATCTAACCTAAAATAATAACATGGCCCATCCCTTTGCGAATAGTGGTGGGGGAAGCACTGGATAGTCCTTTGCCTCTCTACCTCCTTTGACCACCATGTTCATTACTGCATTATAATTTTTCATGGGCCTCTGTGTTCTTTAGTGTCACTTGTTTCTTTCACCTTTATTTGTTTAAAAATCACATTTTTATTATGTATACATGTATTTTTATGCTCTCATGAGATGACCTTTTCTCGAGGCCTTATTGGCTCAATGTGACTTATAACAAACAAACCATGAGTAAGAGTTCTCTTAAGACATTTTTCATATCTTTAAAATTATTCCATTTTTCCAAAGGATTTTTATTTTATTAGTGGAAAAAATTAAAATCTACCAAATAAATAACACTTGAGGAAGTAAAAATGAGGGAGAGGATTAGAGGCTATGAGGAAGGGGTTGGAGGAAGGGGAAGTATATTTTGTTCCACTATATTGTCTCCATATTACTTGCATTGTTCACATGCATTTAAAAGGGACAAACTAAAAAATTGGGGAAATAAAAAAAGTTCCATTTTTAGACCCAACTGAAATGCTTACTTCTTGGATCACTTTGTAGCCCCCTTTTTAATATAAAGATGGAGTAATTGTAGGAAAATAGGTAATGTGTGAACAATCGTTGATAATTGAGTCCCTCCAACAGTTGGCCATACATGTATGGCAAGCAAATGTTTTCAAATGGGACTCCATTATTCATATGAATGTAATTTGATCTTAAAGTGGCCAAAATTTAAAATTGGGAAAATTCAATAGGTTCCAAGGTCAAAACCCAACCACATTGCTTTCTTCATGTAGCACTTTGTAGCCTCACTTTTTTAGTTTTAAGCTCGAGTGAATGCAAGACTAATTGTAGGAAAATAGGCGATGCATGAACAATCATTGATAATTGAGCCCCTCCAACAATTAGTCATATGAGTGACAGGTAGATTTTATCTATCAATTGAGATTTTCTATTTTTATTTTTATTTTGTATGTTGTCAAGGTTTTGAATGGATGGCATTTGATTTGTTAGAAAAGATGAAGACATCAATGGAAAGATGGAAATGAAATAGTGAAATCTAAAGACCTAGATGTATTGCACATTTTCCACTACTCAAATTGTAAGATCAAATAATATTTGTTATATGTGTTCCACTTTATCGCCTCAATCTTGCTCACATTATTCACATGATTGCAATTTGTGCTTAAAGGGGTCAAAATAAAAAATGGGGAAAATCCAATAGGTTTCAGGTCGAAACCCAAATGCGAACGATGTTAACGTTTTCAATTGGACAATGTTTGATTTGTTTGATAAGACAAAGACATTAATGGAAAGTTGGGAATAATAAGTGAAAATCAAATACTTGCACGTATCACACCTTTTCCATTGCTCAAATTATAACACCCAACTAATATCCGCTATTTGTGTTACACTTTATTGTCTCGTTCTCGCTTGCATTATTCACGTGAGTGTAATTTATTATTAAAGGGGCCAAAATAAATAATGGGGAATATCCAATAGGTTCCATATTCAAACCCAACTGAAATTTTTGTTTCTTGGAGCAATTTGTAGTCCCCCTTTACAATTCTAAGTTTGCAAGTGTGGGGAAATAGACGATGTGTCAAAAAATAATGGTAATTGAGTTCACATTATTCATGTGAGTGTAACTTGCGCTTACAGGCGCCAAAATTAGAAAATGGAAGAATCTAATAAGCTCCATGTCCAAAACCCAACCGAAATGTTTGCTTCTTGGAGCATTTTATAGCCCCCTTTACAGTTCTAAGCTCGAGTAGTTTTAGGGAAATAGGCGATGTGCAAATAAACAACTCAAATTAGAAGACCAAATAATATCTGTTATTTTTGTTACACTTTATTGTCTCAATCTTGCTTGCATTATTCACATGAGCGCAATTTGCGCCTAAAGGGGCCAAAATAAAAAATGGGAAAATCCAATAGGTTTCAGGGTTGAAACTCGAATGCGAACAATGTCCATGTTTTTGATTGGGCAATGTTTTATTTGTTAGATAAGATGAAAACATCAATGGAAAGTTGGAAATAAAAAAGTGAGAATTAATTGCTGTATGCACCGCATCTTTTTCCATGGCTCAAATTGTAACACCCAAATAATATCCACTATTTGTGTTACACTTTATTGACTCGATCTTGCTCACATTATTCACGCGAGTGCAATTTATGCTTAAAGGGGCCAAAATAAATAATGGGGAAAATCCAATAGGTTCCATGTTCAAAACCCAACTAAAATGTTAGTTTTTGGAGCACTTTGTAGCCCCCTTTACAATTCCAAGCTCGAGTAAGTGTAGGGAAACAAACAATGTGTGAACAATCATTGATAATTGAGTTTGTATTATTCACGTGAGTGTAATTTGTGCTTAAAGGTGCCAAAATAAAAAAGGAAAGAATCTAATAAGTTCGAAGTTTGAAACCTAGCCGAAATGTTTACTTCTTGGAGCACTTTATAGTCCCCCTTTATAGTTCTAAGCTCGAGTAGGTGCAAAGAAATAAGCGATGTGCAAATAATCATGGATAATTATTTGTTAGATGTTTTCCACTTTAGCATCACTTTGTAGTTCCCCTTTACAGATATAAGCTCAAGTAGATGCAGGGAAATAAGTGAAGTGGAAACAATCATTGATAATTATTCGTAATTTGTGTTCAATTGTATTGTCTCGATCTCACTCGCATTATGCATATGAGTGCAATTTATTCTTAAAGGGGCCAAAGTAAAAAATGGGAAAATCAATAGATTCTAGGTCGAAACCCAACCGCAATTGATGTTAAGGTTTTTGATTGAATAATGTTTGATTTGTTAGATAAGACAAAGCATCAAAATCAAATACCTACATATATCACGATCACACTAAAAATTGTTATTTGTGTGAACCACATTATCGACTTGATCTCACTCGCATTATTCAAAGGAGGGGCCAATCCCGACACAAATCAAAGCCTCATTAGCTCTCCAGTTGCTTCCACACATTGTGTTTCTATTCCTCTTGAACAATCCATAAAACCTAGAAATCTCCCATCAAGAATATGCCACAAATTTATTTCACCCTTATAAGCCCCAATCTAGAAACAATACAAATGCATCCTATTATGATTGATTAATTAAAAATAATAAGAACACAAAGATTAGAGCGAGGAAAACCACTTTATTGATTTGATCTCACTCACATTATTAAAGCAGAGGAAATCGCGACCTCAAAAGAAATCATTAGCTCTCCAGTTGCTTCCACACATCTTGAATTCTATTCCTCTCGAACAATCCATAAAATGTAGAAATCTCTCATCAAAAATATGCCGAGAAATTTGTTTCACCTTAATAAATCCCAATCTAGAAATCCTATTTTGAATGAATAATTAAAAAATAATAACAAGAACATAAAAATTAAGTGAGGACAAAACTTGTTGCATGAAAAAGAACATTTTTGAGAGTTCCATTACCTAGAAAAACAAGTGTGATTAAAGGACAACTTTATACACTTAAAATAACTTTACAATTTTAGTTATGAATACCTACTCCCAGTACCAATATTTGTATACCCGGGATTTCTTCTAACAAACTTTGATCTTCTCATCCCTATTTAATGCAAGTCAAACTTAAAACTGTTTCACATAACCGAGTTCTGCGATTCCTACCCACACTCTCGATCCACATCTGTAACTCAAATCCCGAAATCCCTGCACTAAACAACTATACAAACTACTTTCCCAAATCATACCGAGGTGTATAATCCTCATCCAAATCAAACAAGTCTATTCCGCATTCCCACATCCAATCGGTACGCAGTCTTGCAGAGGAATTCCATTTTGTTTTTAGTAAGATCTACCGTGTATGCCAATTTCTAAAACGGCATTTTTATTCGATATATTTGTTTAAACATGCCATGTAAAAGATTTGATTAACGCGCTTAATGGAATATTGAAAATCTTACTCACTAGATTTATTCATGACTAAACATTTACAATCGAAAAACACACAATGATAACAGATATTGCAGTAATATATGTTCATCAAACATGTAGATGGAAAGTGAGAAGCAGAATATTGGAATACTTACTCATTGTCACTGATCAGCATACGCCCTATAATATTGGAGACACACTGGAGTGTCGTCTTCCATTCCTCGAGTCTCTCTGAGGAATATTGCGTCGTAACACAACCCCCTCTAGATTTTGTCCCCCTCCAGTTTCAAACCGCAATTCACAAAATTGCTAGAGCAAATGATAAATAACAACCCCCAATTCAAAACATGTAACTATCAGTTCACTCGGTAATTTGGAGATTTTACCTAAAAACACAAAAAAACTATTAAAAACATTTTAGAAGTTAACTTTAAAATAATTTATCTAAAGACTTAATATTGATCAACCCATTTATAGATATTATTGTATAGTAACATAAATTTTATGCATACGAGATAAAAAAAAGTTTTGTTATATTTTTCAAGCAAGTAAAAAAATCACATATTTATAAGCACATGATTTTTTTGGTATTGTTACCCATTCTATGATGTAGCTCCAAATTATGTAGGTGTGTAATTTGTTCTAGAAAAAGGTTAATGTATTTTTTATAATGTTGTTGGTGTATCTAGTAGAGGTGAGTATAATTAAAGGAAAAAAGTATTTAATTTTCTATTCTTAATTTTTGGGGAAATTTTCTATTATTTTGTTATGGAGGAATCCGTAGGCCTAGTCCAAATACGACTCTTCACAAAACCATGGGAGCTACATAAACGTTTTTGTTTCTTTGCAAAAAAATGGTGCTTTATTTCAGGATAGAGTTCATGTCACCTACTTGATAAGGCTAAATCAGACTTGTAAGAAGCCTTGTATAAAATATTGTATTTTTGCATTCTGAGCATCTCCTACGATTAATTTTTTCCATCCATAGAATATTTTTCATCCTTCCGTGATAATTTAATAATATATTTTTATTATTATTTGATTATGACCATGATGTAAATTTAAAAATACAAATATATAGATATATTCTATTTATTTACTTTATGGAAAAAATATTAAATAATTTTTGAGTAGGCGCCCACTCAAACTATTGCCTAGGTGCTCCAGACCTTTAATTCGGCCATGTATTTGATTGAGCTTAAACTATTGAAAAATATTTATCTTTATATTTAATTCATGCTCCGTCACCTTTTTCGCCCAACCTAATTAATTTTATACCTTTTACCTATATAATAAATAATATTTTACTTTTTACGCCGAAGGCACTTTACCTATGGGAAAAGGCTTTGCGGACATTCATGGGACTGTCAAATTTGGATTTGTTTTGCTATTTTTAACAATTTTGTTTTTCTGATTTTGCATGTTGCTTTAGCTTTACTATTTTTAAATTTTATATTATAATAAGCCTAATTTCTTTGTTGCAAAAGAAATAGCTTCTTTATTTATTTTGGCTGATAAGAAATGTTTGCAGATAACTTGTTTGACAAGATTCAACAGTCCCACTTTTATGTAAAATAAAGATAGGAACAAATGGCCTAAAGAGGGTGTTTATTAAATTATCTGATTAGTATATAATATCACAGTTTAAGTAATGAGCAATTGGTGGATACCAATGCGTCAACATAAATATAGAGATTGACAACATAGATATCATGTTTCACAAGGTTGCATAGTACGCTTTCAAAATTAATAGTTCTACTTTTCTGTAAAATAAGACAGTGAATAGAAGAAGACTCTTATTAGTTACAACAGAGCACAGGTCAGAAGTTGAATCGACAAAAATTAATACAGCTCCAAAAGAAGAAATTCTTTAAGAAATTTCTCTAAGCTACAACTTATTGTAATATTCTTCTGTACTCAGCATTGAATATTTACCTATGATGAATATCATTTCACGACTACTTTAATAAATGAAAGTCGTGCCATGCATGCATCGTCATGGTTGTACAAACTTAGTATTGGAATTGAGGCAATGGTTGAAGACGATATTATTTTAGCTATTTTCTCTTGGTTTGTTACCTGAGAATAGTTGTCACAAAAGTGGATGTTGATAGTCACTATGGCCTCAGGTTGCTTCAAGATGTATGCTACTTGGGACTTGTTCCACTATAAAGAGTTGAGTCAAGGACATAACCAGACAACCATGAAAGGTGGCAATAATAAACACTGACACACAAGATCCCTATTGTTGTGATTCTTCCCTGACTAAGGCTATCATGATCATCTTAATCTCACACAAAACTTAGACCAAGCCAATTATGACATTGGATTACATGAGCTTACATGAAGGAAGAAATATAGGCACTCACATTGATTGCAATGGTATCAATTATGGATCAATTCCTAAGATGGAAACAAAATATGATTTCATTAGTGTATAGGGGATAAAATTCCATGGTAAGTCTGTGATTTTTCAGAATACCAGAATTTAATTCTGCAATTTTGTAATATATATTTCTCATTTAGATTTTCTGTGATTCTCATTGTGTCATCGTACATGTCAAGAGCCATGTCCATGTGCAATATGACCAACCTTGGAGAACCTAAATGTAAGAAATAGATGTGTCAATAAAGTAATTTTTATACGATGTTGCTTTCTAATTTTGTTATTCATCTGTGTCATTTTTGTAGTTGGCTGCATGCTAAATTTAGGGGACTATGCAAACCACAGACTCTGTAGGTGTGCATTTTGATTTTGTAGAGTTTCTTTCAAAAATTAACAAGGCTGAAATATGTGAAAATCATATCATATTAGCATCATACCTTGGTTGAAAGACTGTTCAAATCGGTACCCCAAGAATTATAAATTCCCGCCTAGGTTCTTCCCCTTTGCATTGTTAGGCTTTTCAGTCTTGCAAGCACACCAAGACCTTAATTGTTCAATTGTGTGGTCACATGGGGAGAGAGATGTGACATAACATGCTGCTCTGAACCATATTGGTTCATTCCCTGCAGTTGAAGATAGAGAGGGAATGGGTAATTGAGGGTTATAAGTCCTCGTGAAGGCAGTGAGGAGAATAAGAATGTTGGAGATAGCCTTATAATTTTTTTATGAGTTTCATAATTAATGAATAATTTTTTCCTTTCAATTGTAGCTTTTAATTGGTTTGATGTGTTGCTCAAATAATTAGTGTATTGTTCCTTGTTGCCGAAATATTGTTTACAAATATGTGCATTTCACCTCCTTTTTCATTCAAAAATGGTGCACGCACCAACACTTGGAGCAAAGAAGAAAGGAGGAGTCAAGACTACTATCCCTCAACCCTTCGTAAATACTACCCTCTACTTTAATAGCACCTCCACTACTACTTTACTCAACATTTCTTGTATCCAAAGTGGCATTGTCGTTCAAGGGGTATCAAATGTATTCATGTTTACTAGAAATAAAATTGCCCACAAAAGGCTACCATTCATGATATAAATTTTGCAAATGTACGGTCTTTATGTATACATGTTTAGTTCAGATGTCGCGATATAAGATTTACAACTGAGTATGTACGAATCTGTAGCAAATTTAAATGTACACATACAACATTTCAATGTAATGTTTCATCTATATTCCTACACTACCACTGTCAAAACCACACCTTATTGAGTGTACGGAAGACTTCATGTATTCATGTTTAGTTCAAATAAACTACCCCACATAACGCAACCACTCATGATATAAGATTTGCAAATGTATATGTACGAATTTGTAACAAGTTTGAAATGTAGAGATGGAACCTTTAAATGAAGTGATATCTACACTTACAAAATCAATCAAACCCCTTATCAACATCAACTACAAAAGTAATGATTATCCCTCTAAATCAAATAACATATACCATTCGACGTTCACATTGCATTGTACACATGCGATTGCTACCTAATAATAATATAATAAACCCTAAATAAATAACATATATTTTATTGTCATTACATTCCAAAATTTAACGTGATTAGTCTTCATGGAGTGTGTGGAAGGTGGTTTTTTTGTTGTTTGGTTTGTGTATGTTTTTGTGGGGAGGTTTAGTTTCTGCTCTGGTAGATGCCTAAATATATTGTCCGTTTAAATATGCCAGTAAAAAGATACGAGTAAGGAAGCTAAAACCTTTTTCTAAAGGCTTCCCTCGTAAACGACGAACTTCATAATTCAATGATTGATGGTCCCTGCAAGAAATGTCAAGTGAAGGCAAGTTTGAAATTGTTTCATGCAAATGAGGATAAACGGTATCGAACAATACTAAAAGATTCCAGGATTCTTCTTTTGAATCAGAGTGCATAGTTGAAGATGCAGTGGATCGTGTGAAGGTAAACATGTCTACTATTGTTTCCGCACACCGTCTTTCCACAATTAAAGATGTTGATCTGGTAGTAGTGGTGAAGAATGGGAAAATTACAGAACAAGGGAACACCTATTTAAGCAAGACAATCAACAGAGGCATATGATAATTGAAGAAGAAGCCAATGTGCTGCAATGTCATTGTGAGAAAGTTGGCATCAAGTAGAAAAAATCCTTTCCTATTGAGTGGCGAGTCTCCCACACCTAAACAACTGGACTTGCTAGGGAGTAAGAATAGTTGATTAAGACCAATAAAAAAACACATAATGTTTTAGATTTTAGAACTCTAGATTGTATGCAAAGTGTAGTTTTATCATCATTTGGTATTATACACTAACAATAAAAGGCTTAATTTAATGAATATACTCACTCAGGTTAAAAAATGGGCATTCATACTATATTGAAGAATGCAACATGGTAGTTTGAACTTTGTAACTCTCTATAAATTATATCCAGCAATCATTTGATCTTATACAACAAAAATGAACAACACGGTTTAGTGAGACTCCAAATCACACGGGTGGAAAGATAGTCATTCACGTTGTATTGAGCAATGTAACTAAAATAATAATATTTGGTCTTTAACATACCATGAACAATATTAATAAACTTAAGGCAAGATCCCTCTTCTTCGTCAATCTTGCAAAAACAATCCAGAATCTAGCATTAAAAAATTAAAACCAAAGAAGCAATATTGCCTCACCTACATAGTCCCCCATGAATAAATAATTAGTATCAGGTGCCTTGCCACCAATCCGGAAAAGCTCTACCAAATCATGGAACTACCCATGGATATCACCGCATACTGTGACCGGGCACTTCACTGGTTGCACATTCCATTCTTCAACTAAAACAACCCTGGCCTGGTCACAGAGATTCTTTACCTCCAACTCTGCCAACGGCTTGCAGTCTAAGAGCTGCTCAATCTGTCTATCCAGATCAGAATGGGAAGGCATTTCTGAGACTCGTAATACCTCTTCAACACACACAGATGTACCTAAAAGAAACCCAAACCACAGTGAGTTCATAATCAATCAGAATTCAAACACCAGGTGAATTTTTTTAAATGTGCATAAACACACACATATATATAGGCTTGATCACAAAGATATTTGAAATCATAAACTTGTATATGAAATCTTAAATCAAGACAATCAAAGAAGGCTTGGAGAATTTGTACTAAAACTGGGCACCCATAAAAACAATCTTCCAAACAAGTGAATAGGTGCTATAGACCGATTTGGACAGCCGAAAGGTGAGAAAAAGTCACCTCACCTCATCTCATCCTACATACTTGTAGTACCTACATGAGGACCCACATCAAGGGTACAAATCCATTCCTACGAGATATGGGGCTGATCTTGAGCCGCCATCCAAGCACGAATACCTTCGTTCAAGAGAATATTTTTTGTGTAGAAAGTTTCAAATTCAGGATCTTCTGCCGCACGAATCTCCTGAGAAACAAATACGATTGCCAAAGACTGATCCTTTTGATTGAACTGAGATTTTTCCAATATAATCTTGCTAGACCAGTAATGTATGCTAAATAGTAATAGGAAAAAACAAATAATTCTGACTTCAATAACAACAACACCAGATCTCCAAATAATATCAAGTTCTTTGTAAGTTGTAACTGTCCAATAACAAGTTATTTGTAACTGGCCAATATTGGTTGCATATAGCATTAAAAATGTAACCCACAAAACAACAACCTGTCTCCAAAGTTTAATTATATCTTTCATTTTGTGCATCACTTGATCAAACACGTCTTATGTAATATGAAGACTGATCTAATATGACCATTCAAGCATTTCTTTAGTTAAGCACCTTTAATCTCATCTCAAAATTTCATGTTTTACTATTTACAGGGCATGGATGGTTCCATTTGTGATACATACATACCAAATTGTATTTATACTCAATCCCATCTCATAAATCTAAAATCTTGACATCTTAACAAAATAAGCATCCATGCTTTAGAAACAAAATTAAAATCTAAATAAAAGCATTTTGATATTCAAACTCATAAATACTTGCTGCCGTATTTTCAAGATAATTCTGCAATGTAGGCATACAAGTATTATTACCCTTCTCCAAAGCAAAAATTTTAATTGATACACGTAAATGGCAGTGCCATATACAATAAGGAAAAGACAATAATAACTGTGATAATATTGTTCCAACTCCTAGAAAGGGAAGAATGATGTGATGAACAATATAACAGCTGATATAGGAGATGTGTCAGCTGTGGATATACATGATGTTACATTAGGTGTAGTATTGTCTGTCCTTCCAGCACATGCAATACCGTCAACAGACCAAGGGAGGATTCATACCATGGTAAACTCATTACACAACTTTTGTAGTCTTTTTTTCTTGTCTAATTTGGTTGACAAGTACCATTTGCCTTTGAAGCTGTCTCGAAGCTTGAATTTGAAACAACAAACACTGTAAAAAAACAAATCACAACATCAGCTGGTTTAATCAATTAAGGGGATAATAAGAAAGGCTAATTTCAGTTGGATTTTTGCTAGCATCATAAACTGTGCAACTTAACTAAATTATCAAAAAATATATCATTTCACAAAGCTGAAGGTGTAAATTATGGTTTCATCAAGATTCAAAATTGAATGTAATTCTGACTTACCACTGAAATATATGTCTGATGTTGAGTTGAAATCTAAATCTTTTCATGAGAGCATTCAGCAGGTCGTATCCTCAGCATCACTCCACCCAGATTTTTCCTCCCAAATTGAATGTAAATATGGGATTTTATTGGAAATTAAGACGTTTACACTGAATAATTTGTATTGTAGTTTTAGTGCTGTAAGAAATGAGCAGTAATTTAATTTATTTATCCATTCAGACTCTTTCATCCATTCCAATCGCGTGAAACAATGACACTTTCTATATTGATGTGATCACTTAAAATGATATTGTATCGGCTGCCCTACAAGCTGTTTAGAGTCTCTTCAAAATTAAATCTGAAGGATGTCAAGGAAAAGAAGATGTATAGAACATAGTCTATTTATATAAAATATTATTAGAGATTCCATTACTAAATCAATTAAATTTTTGTTTTTCGGTTGATGCACACATTCTCATGTTACGAAATCTAAAATTCAGATCGCAGAAATGGCCATTGTATAGCGATCTTGGATCCATTAGGAGCTATTAAGATAACAAAGCAAAATGTTTATTTCCAGTTAGTGGGGTAAAGAGTGATGTTTATTTAAATGATTTTTTAATACCTTTAAGTAAACATCTACGTTGATATCATTTCTTTTCAAATTTTCAAAAACTTTTAAATTATATATTCTTCTTAAAATTACTTCTATGTCCTTCAACCATCATTCATTCATCCATCCTAATCATGAGAAATGACAATTATCCACAGAAACCGCTACTCTTTATATTGGTGTGATTATTGTATAATGATCTGATGTGTACCATATCCTGCTCCTCTTACACTGAGGTGGGCTGTTGTAAGTGAGTTATTACAGGCATTAAACATGTGATAAACAAGTCAAATTATCTGCAGTAGTAGAGTGGCTGATTAGTATTTAGTATTTATCAACAGGTGGTATACAACCAGGGCTGCAATGCATTACAAAGAATGTATAATCTATTTTCTCAAATTTTTTTATCTATTTAGATAATTAAAAAAAGATAGAGCTAGAAATGCATTGATACAGAGAGTCCATACAGGCACTTAATCTAATGAGCATGGAGAACGAATTAAAAATTGTGACAAACTAAACTGCCAAATACATAAACAGAGTATCTCTTACTCTATCTGTATCCAGCTAAGATAACACCACCCCAAAATTAAGACCTCTGCTACTAATACTAATTGCAGTTTTTCCAAAAAAATTGGCAGTAAAGGATATCTTCTGCATTAAATGATAAAATACCCATAAAATATGATTATACAACATTTACATTATGGTTAAGTTGTATGCCTGAGTACATGTAATTGGTTTATGTCAGATATAGCCAGCACAGAAATAACCAAAATTTTGCCCAACAGATGGTTTTTGGGGAATAGGTGAATTTGCTCATTTTGGATTATATTAAAGATTTTGATGATGCCATATTCGAATTACCAAGCGCAGTCTGTAATTTTTGCAGCACCTCTTTTATAGAGCAGAGTAAGAGCTTCTCTAAATGGACCTTTACTTGCTTCCAATTATGATAGACAAAGCTTTATGTATCTTTGGATTATGATTAATGTTGATTACATTGCTTTATCTGCCTATTCATTATGTGAGAGAGACTTGATGAAAAGAAAGAAGGTTGAATTCCATACACATGAATAATAGTTACTTGAGAGGAGTTAAAGATATCTCTGAATCCTTTGAAATGATGCATGAATTATATACACGATCTTGTTTGAGCGTGAATTGATAACCTTGAAATAGAATCGGGGAGAGATGAGATTAAGTGGCATGATGGTTTTTGGTTTACCTTTGTTCTGTTTGCTGAATGGGGAAGAGAGTAGAATTTAAGGGTGAGACTTGAGAGAAGGGATTATGCTTTCCTCCTCTCCCTCTTGTGTCTAGTGAAATTTAGAGATGGTTCCGTGTCAGTAAAACTAATGGTTTTACTTCAGAGGATGTCTTTAGGTATTGTGTAGTTGGAAATTCATTTCTAGCTCGACATTCTTTTAGTAACTGTTTGTATTCAAGATTACTTAAATGCAAATGATGAATTGAAAGCCTCCTGCATCCATACTGCATACAATGGTTGGGTTGATTCTTGTGAAGATGTGTCTGGATCCCTTTTGAAGCTATAATGCCTTTAAAAAATGCAGATCTCAAAGAAGATTATACTTAAAAACAGAGTGGTATTGTGTAGCAGATAGGAAGAGAGAGATAAGGAGAGGACTGTATGGAAACCAGAGCTTTTGGAATGCATTCAGATTGGGCCTTGGATGAGGATTGAAGCAGGCTTAAGATGGAAATTGGCAACAGTTATATAGAAGATAAGTTCAATTAATGGATTTCAAGAGTAGGTGAAAACTTTCGTTTGTGCATACAGAAAAGCGTCTAAACCACTCTAGAGTTTTGCAAAGCTTTGACTTTGAGATGTGGATGGTGTTTTAGCCTTGATGGAATGCCACAGTGTTTATATTTTCACTGTCTTTCTAAGAATATAATGCCACCTGGTGTTTACATCTCGCCCTAATAAATAAATATATAATGTTCGGTCCCGCGAGCCTGGTTATTTTTAGAGATTTGGATAGTAAAATAATTGTTTTGTTGAGAAGGAACAGATTGAATCGCTTGTCATGTAGAGGGTTAATTTATTGTTTTTTTTTAATCTTTTGTTATATAATGGTAGAAATAATGGTGTATTGTAGGAATTTGAACCCACCATGGATCTGGGCACGTATTGTAAAACATGGCTCGTAATTGAACAAAAACCTTGAGCTCGTTTTGGTGGGGCATGAGCAACAATGAAATCCCATTTCAGAATGCAGCTAGAGGTACAAAGATCTCAAACAGTGAGATCTACACGTGCTGGAAAACCAGGAAATCCACTCACACAACCCAAAAAGTAGAAGATACATAGTTTTGTCGGAAAGAAAAGTAGCGGCCATAGTTGAGAATAACCAAAAAATAGATTTTCCAGGCCATAATATCCAGAGTTTTTTTCCTATAGACAAAATGCCTTTGTGGGATGCAAGGTAAAGAACTACAATCGTTAAAACATTGCGATTTACCAAAAAAAACTATAGATGAAAAACGTAACAGATGAAAATAAAAATTGTAGACAAAATACCTTGATGAAATGGTAGGTAAAGGACTGCAATCATTAAATTGTTGTGATATATGTTTAAAAGAAAATTGTAGATGGAAATCCTAAAAATGATGTATTGTTGAAGACCGCAATGATTTGTTTTTTGGCCATTTCTCTACAGAAGCGGGAGCAGAGGAAATGTTTCGGTGCAATGTAGTAGTTGTCCATTGGACTGTGTTGACTGGTGTAGCCATTGTCAAATAAAAGACCTGGGATCAAACCCCATGAAGCTAAGACCATCATAAATATATATAAACCATCAAGCTTATAAAAGCATTGCAAGATAGTTTTGAGTATATTATTTCAGTTCCTCTGGCGTACAAGATTGGGTCAATTTTAAGTTTAGAAACAACTAACACTGTGCTATCCACAAATATTGTTTGAGATATCAAGAAACAAAATAAAAGGAAAACTGAGCAGAATAAATTTACTTGCCTGGGTGCGCTGGTTTCTAGAGCGATGGTGATCCTCAACAACAAGCTTAATAGCATAATCTGGGAAACACTAAATGCAATATAAATAGTTTGCATGGATTTACTCATAAATTTAAATGGAGCAGTATATAGAAAATCGTATGTTACCAAAAGCTAGCATTAATCAATAAACATAAGTTACACAAGTAAACAAGAAACCACATAGTTTGGGGTATGTACAGTGGGGGTTTTGTTGTTATGGGGAGGGGTGGATTTATAGAACTCTATGTAAAAATTTTCTCTTAGAATGTGGATGGTGTCTTCACTGGCTATGGATGATTGTTGCAGTGCAATTTGTGCTTGTTGTAGTTCTTGTTGGGTATGCAACATTGCAGAGATTGCAGTGTGTCATCTATAGTTGTGGCTTCCATGCATTGTTGTTCGACACATTCAGATAGCAAATTGTATGCGAGTACAATTTGTTGTAATTCACGCTGCTACGGTGTCGAATGTGGTTGTCATGTTTAAAGTCCCTGTAAAAGGGGGAGGGTACGCAGTTCCTATTTGGCTCCTAATAATCAGATTTTCTCCATGACTTGTAATTAGTTTGTTTACAATAAAGTTTAGAGTATTCTGCATGGTGTGGGTGTGTTATAGCGTGCTCAGTTTAATTTAAAGATTAACTTTGAAAAGTATCTTTGCATTTAACTTCCATGTCATATTTGTGATAACTTTACTCCAGAATTATAGATGAAGTTGAATAGATTGTTGAATGTTTTGAAATGTGGAGATTCAATTGGATTATAAAGCATGTAAGCAATCATTAAGCACATTATAACACAACATTTAATTTGAAACAACACTTTATTTATAAACCACATTCAAGCAATGTTTGTGTAGCATATATACAAGCCAAAAACCAGACACCTTTACTTGTGTTGGTACTGAAAAGAGTAGATATGTACAGGGTTTGAGGAGTAAACATAAGTATATTATGTAGAAGACAAAATGTTTTTTTATGGGCTACTGTTTTCTGTAGGCTATTGTTTCTAGGGCCCTTTTAGAAGGTAAGAAGTGAATGCCTTATTTATGAGTTTTTGAAACATGTCGTTATAACCTTTTGCTTTCATTTTCTTTTGTGCATTTTGGGCAGCTACAATTGTTTGTTGCAATGTTTGTTGTGCCTCTTCAATTTTATTTTGTGTGGAGTACATCTTTGTAATGGTAGCTTCATCCACCGTTGTAGCCGTTTGGTACTGAGAGTCCCCATATGCGCATAAGCAGGGATTCCAGAAGATTGGCATCAGTGGAAAATGTTGAGTGTTTTTTGTATTTAATATTATTTTGTACATTTGTTTAAAAATTAATTTCTATTATGATAATTGTTAAATTTATGATATACAACAATGTTTCAGATTTTTGTTGTGCATTAGTACACTCATCCATCCTTGTGGCAGTTTTTAATGGAGAAATAAAAAACCTCTTCGACCCACTTTGTGGCTTAAGAAAAGGGGACTCTTTAAGCTTGTAACTATCATCATCCTCGGCAAGCTTCCCTCTAGACTGTTAAACTCCAATAGGGAATGGACCAAGAATTCAATGCCTACAAGTCCAGTATCTTCTTTATGAATGTCCCAGTTTGACGGAAAATGGTAATTATCTTCATCGTACAATTCAGCGAAGGGTTGTGCCTTACAAAAACTTAGGCTTCCGACTTAAGTTGTCGCATGGTATGTTGGATATGGTCCATGGATATGTTTTTAACTTTTTGGAATTTAGTTGGAACGGCTACCTAGCTTTAGCATGGCTATGAATGTGTTGGTCTTCAACACCACTTGCAATTTGCAAACACATGAATTAAATACATTTTCCCAGTACACCCACATAGTGCTGCACAAAGATAGAAAATGGAATTCGTTTCTTTTCCAATCTGCAGATGTTGCCTATGTTCCAAGACTTGCATATGTATCGAATTATTTCTAGATTGATGTCAGTTGAAGCGTGGCTTCTGATGCTATTTATGTAGACAACTAACTCTGATTTAACAAAATGGTGCCAGAGATATGCTTGTTTCTTCACAATCCAGACCATGGAGACATTGAAATATGATCTGACCATGGAAGTAGGCATACTAATCTATGTTCTTTTGTTCCTCTTCTAGTTTCCATTTGTTTGATTTGCTAATTGATTTTGCAAACATTCCTACCAGGGTTCAAATGAAAGAGGTTGGATCTCAAGCGACCTCATCAATCTTGAGGACAATGTTAGGAGCTTCAAATGATCTAGATGCTTCAATTTCTCCCGATCCTTTGCCAGGGGCACATTCTCATGGGAAGACTCTTCGTAGAAAGAAACAAGGAGATGATACTAAAGCTCAGCCAAGTCCTCGTATTGTTGGAGGCACACTAAAGAGTGTTGCCACTGTTGGTCGTCAAGGTTTTGGTCTTCAAGATAAGGTTTCTTACTCCTTCAAAGTTTAGGAGTTCTTCTAACCAAAGTGTGGTACCTGTGGAAAGGTAGCAAGTATACCTTTCTTGGTATTTTTATGTCCTATACACTGGACTCTATGTTAAGCGTAACTTGTTTTTCTTTTGCTTTAGTTAACACTTTCCTTGCCTGATGTGTGATTTTCTATTGTTGTTTTCCTTTCTTTCATCCTGAGATTTAATAATTGTAATGTTCCCACAGCTATTATCTATATATACTACTGGTAATACAGTGCCAATCCCATTTTCCTTCCCATCATTTTTTAGCTTAAGCATTGATACTACAAGGCCTCTAAACAAGCTTGAAAAGTAGTTATGGTTTTGATAGTTTGAACCACTTAGAGGAACTTAGAACAAAAATTAGATGATAAATAAAGTACCTGGCAGCATCAAACAAATTGGACATGGAGACATCCACAACTAAGGGAATGTTGGTGGGTTTTAGTAAATGCTAAACCTCTAATGCTCAGTGGTTAAAAATTAGCTGAGCTAAAATTTGCAAAGTGTTTGAGAGAATAAGAAATTGTCTCATTCTTTCACTTGGTCAAAATCTTTACGCGCATCTATCAAAACTCTACTAATCTTATTCTAAGCAGCCCAACATTTGAATGGGAGATTCTTACTCTTCATCTGCTCTTTGACACAGTGATTGAACAGGTTAAATTGCATTCTAGTATGTACCCTAACACTATAGCTCCAGGGTCTACAAATGCATAGAGTAATGTCACAAAGAGAACCCATTATAAGGGAATCCACAGACATTCAACCTGGAAAATAGCCCTAAAACCACCCAAAGCCAAAGAAGAGATACCAAAAAAAGAGCAATTCTAGCCAGCGTTAGAGATATCACTTTCCATTTAGAAGTGTGTTAGATCTTCTGTGTAATATTTTTTTTTTTTTGCGTAATCAGTACCCTAATTTTGGATTAATTAGGGTCTTCAGAAGCATTTTAGTTGTTTGAAGGTTTCCGCACCTTATTTCAGAAATTATGGAATAAAACGCACTGTTAAAACATTAATTCCTGGTCTAAATTTAATCTTCCTCGGCTTGAGTGCTCCTCCCAGCATCAGGTAGTATCTTCTCCTAAAATATCTTATTCAAGGGGTGATCTCCTCCCAGCAAATTTTATTGCTCTAATTCCAATAACATGTTCCCTAATTCTGCTAGTGTGTTCCCTTATTCTGCTAATTTGTACCCGAATTGCACTAACACCACTAACGTGTGCTCAAATACCATTGGTGTATGCTTTCCCAATGTGCCAGAAGTCTGTGCCTCCTTATCTCAAAATACGCAGTTCCCTGATAGGGTGGGGAATGTAATCAATCTTTAAGTGTTGCTCTTGAACCCCCACCTTAAAATTTTTAAACCGGGGCCTTGGTTTTGCTATTACCCAAAAATTTATTCCAAATAAGGAGATCATTGTTAACCTTGAATTAAACTGTACATAATTATTTATTTGTTTGACTTGCCTGAGTGGGCTGTTTCAGAAGTCTACCAAATGGTCCATGAGACCACATTTCTTTGAGGCATTCTATCAAACAGTTCATGGACCTTTTCAACAAATCCATTTTGTGCATATCCTGCAACCATGGCATTTGATCAAACACTTCACGTGCCTTGTCTATGCTTTCACATTTTGCATACATGTGTGCCAGGCAGTTGCAACTACATCAGTCAAAATTCCTCTATCCATTATGCTTTGACGGATGTCCATACCCTGTTCCAAAGCTCCCATTTTGGCACAGGCAGCGATGATGCTAACAAAGACATTTTCAAAAAACCCATTTTGGGCATATCCTGCAATCATTACTGTCCACGATACCACCATTTTGGCACAGGCAGTGAGGATGCTGACAAAGATTGTGGAATTTGGCCTCACATCTACCAATTGCAATTGCATGAATGTTTCTAAGTAATTATAAGAGGCATTCTGTCGAACAGTTTACGTGCCTTGTCTACGGTTCCACATTTTGCATACATGTCTACCAGGACATTTGCAACCACATCTGACAAAATTCCTCTATCCTTTATGCTTTGATGGATGTCCATATCCTGTTCCAAAGCTCCTATTTTGGCACAGGCTGGGAGTATGTTCGCAAATGTAAACTGATCGGGTTGAAGACCTGTTTCTTGCATATGGTGAAACAGTGTAACATTGCAGAGGATTTAACCAGCGTATCAGAATCATAATCATGCTCTTAAACGCAAAGATTGTATTAGAAACTGTAAGCTTAACAAATCCTATTCATGTTGTACTATCAAGGCGCTCCTGCTACATGTCCCAGGTAAGTAGTATTTTGGGTTTAGGGCACGTCAATGAATGATACCCTAAAAGAAAATAAACAGCATCGAACATGAAAAAACAGGGGCGCAGAGCAAAACAAACCACACATGCAAGCGGAGACCATGAAGGTTTGAAACAGGACAGCTGCAGCAAAAACGGACACACAGATCAGAACCAACACGCCGGCAAAGTGATAATACAAGACAAGAATAGAAGAAACCACTCAATCGAGAGTCAAAAAAAATGGACACACAGATCACCAAAGATTTAGATCTAGTAAACAAGCCTTAAGATGGACATGAATAAAAATGGTTATTGGTCCATTTGTCATTAAATTAAAGGGGCTTTCAACTTCTTAGCTTTATCCCATTTTATCTAATTTAATTTACCTTTCAATAGGTTAGGGAATTTCTTTTGTCTTTAATGATCCTTAATTTTTCTTTTACTCCATTCTTAACAATGTTCGGTCCTTCACCCTGTTTTGACTTACTTAAGATATGTCTAATATTTTGCAGGAACCTTTCAGTAGTAATTCATATTTGGGGAGGCTCTCCTTTCTAGGCATGATTTGCAAACTACAATCTCCACTCCACTTTGTCAAGCTTTTGGTTAATGAAAATTCAAGACTAAGAAATACCTACATTGGATGTTTGATAAATGTCTAGGAAAGTTTTATCTTGCTTGCCTTATGGAATCAAATGTGAGGTACTATAGTATCAACATCATATGAGATTAACTCGATTAGAATAGATATTTAAGGACGGTGAATGGTGAAATATAATAAATTGTGTACAATTGATACTTTATATTTGAATGAATAGATAATTCTATTGTAAAACATTGTTAGTTGTTTTAAAATTATTTGTACATTATTTTATACACAAATTTGAGATATTAAAGTGTTGTTTTATATAAACTATAAGATTAAGAAAAAACATGCATAGACTTTGTAATTTTAATAAAGGATTAGCCAAACTCAAGCTCCTTGTAAATTACTATTGTAACTGTAATATGGAATAGTGATGTGTAGAGTAACACAAATAACAAGATAATGTATTGGAAATGTCCAAATAGAATTAAGACAAATTTGTAAATGGTCTTTTCTATTATTATATATTGATAATGCATGATAAGGGCAAGATGTAACTAGTTTATATATAAGATAATAAACTATTTACTCTATCTATGATTGTTTGTCAATTTAGCATTTCAAAAATAATGCATATTATTAAAAAATCAATACTTTATTTAGGTGAGTGTTTGCAGCTTTAATATAGCGAACCCATATATGGGTGTAATAAACTATGAACTTCGAATATTTCTTTAAAATCTTTTAGTCAGTAGACATACTCATTAAAAAAATGCATTTTGTATTTTCTCTCTGTTACAAAAGTACAAATTATTACTTTTCATAGAATAAAAAAAACGACTTTATTCTCTAGATTTAGCATAAAAACAAGCAAACAAAAAAATTTAGCTAATGGAAAGGTGTCTCCAAAACCTCATTAAATTTTTTAATTTAAATAAGTTTTTTTGGTAGCTTTTTATTGTGATTTGAACCATGTTAGGGTTAAAGTATTATTATTATTCTTAATTGACTATTTGAAGTTTTAAAATAATTTGAAATAACTTTAATGACGCTCAATCAAACATTAAAATTAAGGTTTGAATTATTATGTAATAATTAATTTGGTGGTTAAATTAAATAATATTCAAATTAAATAGTATAATTAAGTGTTTGTGTACACAAAAAAATAGTGTTTATCACTACTCCTTACTACCATTTTAACACATTCACCAATATAATAAACGGAGTAATGTTATCTTTTTCAAACAACAAATAATAATTTCTAGTAGAAATCACACTTAACCCTCATAGAATAACTATTAGTTGGGATATAATTTTGAATGATTGCTAAGGGTTTGTCCTATTATAAAAGTAATAAGAAATGGGGAAATATTGATGTATATTAGGTAAAACAGAGGTACCCAACTAGGTTCTAAATATAGGGATCTAATCTAAGACTGATCATACTATGCAAATATAAAGTTATTCAGGGAGCAAAAGAGTGTTGTAATTGTAGAGGATAGTAACTCAGCCCTAAGATAACTATATTTTCTAAGACCTAAAATATAATAAAGATAGGTATCTTACTAGAATTCAAAAATGGAAGTAACAAAGGGGTGAATAAATCCAAACAACATAATAATAATAAGACAATGCAATAAATCAAAGTAAACATACATCTACTCTAGCCTACAACAATGAATGACCAACATACAACATACGCATACAAAAATAAGAGACTAAAGAGGATTATAAATAATTACTTGTAGCGTTTGTGTAATTGTAAACAAGTGATTGTAAAGTAATTGTATATATTATAGGTGGTGGTTTTACAAATAAAATGGTCAAGCATATATACTTGATACCATCACCAATGGGTGATGAAATTGGCTATGGTAAAACCAAAATGACACCATTACCCATGGGGGATGACATCATCCTTGAGGAAAACCCTAAGGTCAAAGGGTGAAAAACATGGGGAATGGAGGCTAGAAGATAAGTAAGGTTGAGTGATGAAGGTGTAGGGTGACCGAAAGTAAGGATGATAGCCTACAAGTAGAAACTTGAGTGAACATAATGTGATAAATATACATGATGAGTGCAATGTGTGAACAAAGGGGAGAAACAAGGAAAGTATAGGATAATTGAGGCTAATAGAGACATCTCTCGATGCTTTGGTGTATCCCACATGACCAAGTTCGATCACATCCAAATCTTGGTAGCTAACAAGCATCAAAGATATGGTGTAGACATATACCCCAAATAAATATCATTGTAAGTCACAATAGCGAAACATGATATGGTCTTGAAAAATATATATGTAACATGAAATTGAAAGGAAATGTTTTGTAGTGCCCACTTCCCTTCGACACCTTTTTGTTATTGATTTCGATATTGTCGACTACACTTATGGATATATTGTAGCTTTTTATTTAACATGATATTAGATGTTAGAGATATTGGACTTGTTGTTGATTTCGACTCATATATGATGCATGTGGATTATTAGAGACATTTTATATTGATGTTGATATGTTATTGACATGGTTATTTATATATATTTTTGACATGCGATATACTTTCGTCACACTGAGTAGGCTTTGATAATTGGATTAATGTTGTGATCATTTTGACATGGATGAAATGTAGAATAGAAATGTTGCTAGAAATTGTAAATGATATCGTATTTTCCTAGATGATATTTGATTCGTATATAGATGATTGTGGATTTATATTAGATGTTTTTAATGCGACCACGAGGCCGAAGGAGGTATTATGTGTTTTGCAGGTAAATATATTCACAACAAACAATGGGGGATTGGAGACCAACCACATTGGAATTCTAGGTGAATTCAACAAGGGTCACCATGGCAACATGTATTTGTGTGTGTGTTTGAATTATGGTTAGGGGAAATTGTGACCAAGGGGTTATGTATTGTCTTTTATTTAGTTTTCCTTTAATTGATGTTAGTATGTGATTTTAGTGATGTAATTCATTGTATTAATTATTTGGAATTTGGTGTGTATTTTACCCTTTATTATTAATGGGTTGTAGTGTCTTAATTAAAGCTAATTTAATCTTGTCCTAAACTAATTAAATATGTGACCAAAGGAATTCATTTATTAGAGTAGATTTCTCTTGGATTTTGTGTTGTAAGTTGAGTGCTTGGGGATCTTGAGTGTTGTACACTCTACCCTTCATGGAAATTCGAATTTGGCCTTAGGGGCCAATTTTGGAGGCTTGTGGGACAAGTCAAACTTGTCCCACACCTCTTAAATTGCTATACCAACCCTACCTATGGGTTGGGGGTCAAAATTAGACCCCATTAGGTGTTTTGGGAAGATAAAAAAGGTAAAATGTTTATTGCACTTTCTTTCTTGTAATTAATTTTGTCCTTAGGGGGTGTGGGCTTAGATTGTGTGTGTAAGTAAAATGTCATTTCTTCAACCACTTATTAATTGTGCTTTGGAGTATGGGGTTGACTAGGGTGATGTGGAGTGGAGAGGAAATGAGGTGGCATCCTACTTGGAGCCACATCATCCTCCTCTCTCCCTTTTCTATTTATTGAAGTTATTTTGCTTGTTTGGGGGTTACTTCATTATTTTGTGCTCTTGCATTTTTGGGGAGTTAGAGGATTTTGGAGAGCTTGTGGTCTTTGTGGGAGCTTGTTGGTGATTGCTTGGTTTGGAAGGAGCTTGGAGATTGACTCTTGGAACAAGCTCTACTATGGAAAGGTAGGAGCTTTACTCTTGCTTATGTTTTCCTTTATTTGTGTATATGTGCTTGTTATTTTTGAGTGTTTTGGAATGCTTGTTGGGTGCTTGGGTAGATTGCCTAAGTGTGGTGTAGGAGGGGACTATGGGGAGAATTCATGTAGGGAGGCATAAGATTTATTTCTTGTTTTGGAGGGAGTTTGGGTTGGGTGCCCCACCTGTAATATCCCTTATGGGATACCACTTAAAAATGCACAAAATATGTGAAATTTTGTAGCCAAATAAAATATTGATTTATGCAGATTTTTTTAGTAAGGACAACAAACTAAATAAAATCAATATCTCCCAAGATATCCACTTGAATTACTTGAAAATTTAAAGAGAGTTTGATATTATTATAGAGGACATAATAAAACTATTTTTGGAATGTTACACAAATTAAACTCGCTTTGCGTAAAAACAAAGATGCCCTAGACAACTGGAAAACTTCTGAGGTTCGTTACTCTCTAAATACAAGAGCAAAAATAAGGGTCTCTGGAAATAACATTGACAGATATAGGAAATAATATTTCCACCTTCAGATCTGAAACGATCGACTGAAAAACCCCCAAATAAAGGCTGCAAATCACCTCGCTTGGAATGGGGTCGAAAATGATGGAGATGCCTTCAATGTGTTGCCACGCCCTACCCAAATGGCTACCGTGAATCTAATCAAAGCCCTCTATTATCTTCCCCAAATGCCCCCAAAAATCCTCAAACCCTTCCTCTGAACCCTCTATTATTATCTCTGTGACACAACCCTGAAAACGGCTCCAAAAATGATAGACTAGGGTAGATCTCTCACTACCGAAGAATGCCCTGCTAGCTAGGGACGAGTCTCTCACCACCGAAGCTAGGGTCCCTGTGGGATTTGACTCCACAAGTTGTAGATGTGCAACAACAGCAGCTGCACGTGAAGGAGGCAAAAATGTATGCGACAAAAGTGCCTTTTCTTTCTCCTGGCTCCTTATATACTTCTCCTCGCCAACGAGCCCCCATAACCCTAGGCACATTTCATTCCATGGAGGGGCCAATAAAATAAGAGTAACTATAGTTACTTTTTCCTTTTTGAGTCGCTATGGTCCAAAAGTGACCCCCAAATGCAAAACTTGGATATTAAAACTACAGGGGCCCCTTCCCAAAAGCTCCTAGCGTCCATGCACTACCTGGGTCCGACCACGGTTTGGACTCTACTTGGCCCTCGGCCATTTTACATAGGAAAAAGGGGACATTACACCATCTTGGACAAGGAATGCTTGCATTTCTTACTTGTTCTTGTATGAGGGAGGCATAAGAGGTACTTGAGGGAGGCATAAGAGTATGTAGGGGATTTGAGATATGCATTGGAGGTTTTAAGGTGGGCACCCATTTCCCTTTGGGAGGCATAAGTGGCCTCCCCATAGGTTCTTGCTCTTTTGGCTTGCATACTTGAAGCCTTGTATATTTTTGTTGTTTTCCTTTTATGTGTTTGTAGTGGAGTTGGTTGTATTTTTGGAATGGTTGTGAAATACTTGGTTTTGTGTTGTGGAAGCTTGTTTGTTTCCATGTGTTGGATCCACCTTTCATTGCAATGTGGTTGGGGCTCGGGGGCCAATGAGGAGGATGGCTTCTCCTCCTCATTGGATATTTTGGTTGGGTGGAGAGTGTTGCCTCTCCCCATTTTTGTTGTGGATCAAGCATATCATGAAGGAGCTCTCTTGTTGGTGTTGTGAAGCTTGGAGCTTTTGGTGGAGTCCCTAAGAAAATCATCCTTTGTAATAAAACTTCCTTAGTGTTATTCCCACTTAGAGTGGAGGAACTTGTAATATTGTATTCCATTTTTAGATTATATTCTTGTATGATTTCCCACTTTAAGTGGAGGACATTGTATTGATCTTGTGAAGGAAAGTTGCATTCAAATATTTGTTACTAAAGTGTATTGTATGTTGAAAGAAACAAAAGAAGAAAGATTTGTGTTGTAAAGTTAGTTTTGTGAAATAGAAAAGAAAGTAATTCTCTTTATTTGAAGTTTTGGTTGTATTGTGAGAAAGGAAGTTACTTTCATTATGAAATTGTTATCCCGTAAAATTGACAAGGAAATTTTACCGATAACCATACCGAGAATTTTGTTTCGCTCCTCGTTAGGGATCCCTCGCGTCGAAACGTTGCAAAATCCTCCCCGGAAATCTAGTTTTTGAACTTACTCTTTTTGAGCCTTTTTGGCTGGGCGCATGGTTTTGCCTCTGAACATCAAGTTTTGATGCGCCCCCTTAAAAGCCTTTGCGCATGGTTTTCCATGTTGTCACTCCTTTCTGGTGCCAAAGGATGTTGAATCACTTTTGGTGCGCCAAAGGCGCGCGTAATATCCTGTTACACCAAGTTTTGTGCGCCAAAGGGCGCACATAAAATCATGCCGATAACGCATTTCATGCGCCAAAAGGCGCACCTTTCCCCGTCGTCGATCCTTCCATGCGCCAAAGGGCGCACGCTTTCCCTTGTCGACAGTTGTTTCCATGCGCCATTTCAAAAGGTTGGTGGCGCATTAATGATAGGTTTTTCTATAAATATCCGTGCGCGCCCATGTCATTTTCATTCTTTTGTCAAGCACGTGATTGCTCTGGATTTGTCAGCTCTGCTCTGTCGCTATCTCGCCCTGTGGACCCGCTTTCCAAATTGTTTGCTATATTTAAGGTAAGAGGTTCTCCCTCTTCTCTGTTTTATGCTTTCATGTTTTGGTCTGTCTTGGTTTGCTGGTCGGTTTGCAATGGAAGGTGTTTAAGCTAGCTTTTTCCCCCCTCTGTGCTGTCCTGTTTTGTTTCCTTCTTTTCTTCTCTTCTTCCTTCCTCCCTCTTTCCAGATCTGCTGGGAAAGAGAGTTGTCTTGTCCAAGTATCTTTTGGGAATGGAAGAAAGAAGGAGAGAGCTTTTGAGCTGTTAGTTTGAGTGAGCTTATTTCAAAAGGCGCATTGGCGCGCCTTGTAACAATAAAGACAGACGCGCCCCACGGCGCACCTACCCGCCATGCAACATGCTCAAGACCCGCGCCCACGGCGCACCCCGCCATCCTGCTGCATCTTGAATCCATGCGCCCTCGAAGCGCGCCCTTTTCGCATGCTACAAGTCTAAAACCCGCGCCTCCTTAAAAAGCCTTTGGCGCACCCTTTGTCCATGTTGCATAATGTTTCCATGCGCCAAAGGGCGCACTCAGCTTCAAAGTAACACAAGCCTTCTGCGCGCAAGTATAAAGATTACAAAGGCGCGGGCGCACCCTCCATTGCAGTAACATGATGTTGAGTAAACCCTCCATGCGCCGCGCCATATCCCTTTGGCGCACCATTTGTTAATGTTACACAATCCATCCATGCGCCAAAGGGCGCACCGAACCCCAATGTAACACGCATTTCCTGTGCGCCCTGCTATAAAATGCAACCTGCTTCATCCATGCGCCATGCGCCTTTGGCGCCAAAAGATAACCTCTCTGCAACATTCCTTTTCTGTGCGCCTTATCTATTTGGCCTGTCAGTTGCATTTTTCCCGCGCCCTGAGCCTTTAAATCTCTAACTCTTTCTTCTGCTAGCTTTCCAATGGAAGATCAAATGACTAATTCAACCTTTTTGGATTGGGTCTCACTTCTTCTTCATGCAGATCAAAGAATCGAGTTCGAAAGAACACATGTCTACGCAAGCAAGAAACCCACCAAACCAAGAGGAAAGGCTAAACTGATGTAAGAAGAGATGAAATACAAATATCGAGGGTCGATGCCCGAATCACGGTGAGTGCGCAGTATGGATGTCGAGACTCAATCGGGGTCACATCGACATGGATGAGTTCCCGGGTTAGAACTCAAAAAGTTACAAGAAGTCCATGGATGGACAAGTTAATAGCAATGCTCGCATTTCGCCAAGCGGAATCCCGGCCACGTGTGTAAACAACGAATTCATGATGGTGGTTGCCCAATGTTACAACAAAGACACAAGATGTGTCGAGAACAATAAGGGCGAGGTAGTCATAAACCTCACTGCTCGTCATTTTGAGTTAATGCTTGGCATCCCTCACCACCGG
Source organism: Taxus wallichiana var. yunnanensis (assembly GCA_018340775.1). Taxonomy (NCBI): domain Eukaryota; kingdom Viridiplantae; phylum Streptophyta; class Pinopsida; order Cupressales; family Taxaceae; genus Taxus; species Taxus wallichiana. The sequence goes on from CM031237.1 coordinate 304,098,126, forward strand.
AACTACGTGGCTATTAGCCAAAGAAGAATGCATCAAGGCCTCGGGAAGACAACGAGGACCAAAGCATGCGAAATATGAATGAGGTCTACCTAAAGAACAAGAAGGTGGTGACCCGGTGGCCTCAAACTATCCACCAAGTGATTTCTCGTAGGAACTCAAAGGTGACACGATCACCTTCCCGAGCAGAGTCTTCGGGCTTTCGATGCCCACTATTTCCATAAGTGGATCTTCATGGTACTGGAGACAATGAATAAGAATTTGCCCGATCACGCTTCTCTGGGGGAAATAATAAGCAAGACCATCTCTCGGCAGCTACAACAGCTGCCCACAACCGGAGTATTTCATATGAACTCCTATGTAGTCTACGCTGCAACGTCGGCAAGGGATTACCCAGGGCTGAACCGAAGTGGAGTATGGCCTCAGGCCAGGATATTTGATTACTACCCAGAGCTGAGGCTGGAGAATAGCATCCCTCAATTTGCTAAAATCAATGATGCATTCTTCTATCACGTCATCTGCCTGCTGAGGCCCAACATGACTCATAGCCGGACGACCAAGAACATAGTAGCAGTCACAGAGAAATGGGGAGCCTTGTTCACCCAATTTCCCGTTCACCTATCTAAGGGTCGGCATCGACTTTTTGGGAGAGCCAACCAGCTACCAAGGTATGTTGGACCAAAGTTGATTCTCTTCCAGAGTTATCAAGGCAGCTGGTCACATACCATGAAAAGTGCCTCAAAAGAAAGAAGGGCGGAACTCCTTTCCCCCTCACGGTGGGCCGGTACACATGCTCCTCCTATCACAAAGCGAAGGAAATGTTCGCAGAGCTGGAGTTGCTGAATTTGAAACATGATTTCCCAGCCAGGCCTACCTTCGATCCTAGGGGCTGTCTGCCAAGGGCTAAGCTGGATCCGATCCATGTCCCTCAAATTGAGGATATTTACATTGACGTTCTCCATGAAGTGGAACTCAGAAGAAAGGATCACTCACGCTTGGCATTAACGGAAATCATCCAATACGGAGTGGCCATTGTCCCCAAAGGCTTCCAAACTACGGAAGACGAAACTGACAAGGTGTACAATGACACGGAAGGGGATGATTGGCCTTTCCCAGACATTGACAGAAGCAAAGCTCCTCAAACAATTGAGGAGAGGGTCAAAGAGACTATGCGGAGAACAGAACATTGGTGCCGCATGAACGGACTAATCTACCTCGGGGTAGATTTCACAACTTCCCCTTTGGGCAACGCACCTCCAAGGTCGAAGAAGCAGCTGAAAGGCAAAGGTGCAGAAGGTGAACCCAGCACCATTCAGGAGGAAGCCCCTCAAAGTCCTCTTCCTTCAGAGCCTGAACAAGTCATAACTCTTGATGAGGGATTGACAGAGGATAGTCCTATACGCCCATCCACCCAGGATGTCGGCGTCGCTACAACTTCAGAGGTCCCTTCTATCCCTTCTTCTTCTCTTCCTTCCCCTCCTCGAGTGACTCAAGCGACCATCCCTTTGGTCGCATCCTCTGCCCCTTCTTCTACTCTTTCCCCCGCATCTTCGTCTATCTTTTCCTCCCTCGCTGATTTGTCTTCCTCTATTTCTTCCCTCATCTCCGAGCTCCCTTCCCTTCCTATCTCTTCTCGCAGCTTGCGGTTTCCCTCCCTCCCGTGGACACTTCTTCTGGCTATTCTTTCAATGCGCGCCGCATGTCTCCATGTTTTCCCCTCTTCTACCGTTCTTGCTGCTTCCCCTCTCTCTCTCTGGTCCTTCTTCCATAGGACCACTTGATCTCTCAAAGCAGCCTAAGCCAACAAAAGAGGAAAGTTCCCATCGCTCCGATGGACTTTTCGGTCATTCCGGCTAAAGGAGTGAAGAAGCACAAGCCGGTTACACGCTTCTCAAAGAGCGCTGCAGGTGAGAGAGTCATGGAAATAGCATACCCCAACCCCCTCAAAGAAAAAGAAGATCTGTCTCCAACAGATTTCACCGTGACCCAAGTCACAATGGGGACATCCTCAGAAAGTCTCCAGGGGGAAGCTCTTTCCGCAGTGGATGCACTCTGCAAAAAGCTTCAAGAAACGAAAGAGGAGAAAAGGCTACTGAAGGAGCAGAATAAATATCTGCTTCAGGCCTTACAGAAGATGGGAAATGCACCTCCCACAACTGCCGCCGAGACTCCTGAGCTGCTCAGTCAGGAGAAGATCAATGAGTATTCTAAGATCGGCGAGCAAGGTATGGCTGTTTCTGCTTGGAGGAGCCAAATCCTCAAGGATAGTGAAAAAGTAATCGCCGAATATATCAGTTTATACCTGAACATCGAGAAGGCGAACAAGGAACTCCAAGCATTAGCAGGTCCGATATCAGAAGAGTTGGAGCATGCTAGACTCCAGCATGAGGCCTTCCAACAAATGTTCGACTGTTCAGTCGAAGATCTGGTCAAGTTCGGAGTCTTCGGCCACCCAAGGGCCCTCAACAAAACTATGTCCACTCTGGACTATCGGATAGATCAAACAGAATTCTGCTACGGAAAAGATAGACAAGGTAAAGGAAGAGGCCCTGGATGCAATGCATCAAATGGAGAAAATTGTTCTATCTATGACTCCAGGGTTGCTCACTCCTTCCCTTACCTTAAGATCAGCTGATGACACTATCCGGATTTTCAAGGAGATAGCCTCTCAAGGGACAGGGCCAGAGGTCACGTTCGATACTGAATCTATCAACAACCTACTGGCCTGTAGGGACTTCATCGGGTTCCTTATCGAGGCGGAGAAAGATTATTCCAAACTCCCGGAAAAGCTCATAGATGAGCGGGAAACTTGCGAAGCAATCAGTGAACGGCACAAGGATCCATCACAGGATCAGTTTGGGCCGATGATCAGCAAGTTCTTGGAATACCGCGCTCAGTTCCACATCTCATCTCCTGAGCAGCATCAGAAACAGGCGACCCCTTTTCGGCCGCAGGATGATGATGATGAATAGTTTCTTCTTCTTCTTCTCCTTCTTCCTCTCTCTATTCTCCGACTTTCTTTTCGTAATATCTGAAGTAAGTTGATACAAACGATGACATCATCCATGTTGCATCATGGGATGATGTCATCTATCGGTTGTCAAAGTCAACATGACTTTTAGATATTTTGTAAATATTTTTGTAAATAAGTGGTTGGCTCCATTTTGCCTTCTCTCTCCCTCATCTTCTATAAATATGAGAATACTTGTTGTATTCAGGGGTGAACATTTTTAGATAGAAATAGAAGTGAGGAGAGAAAGACTTTGAGCTTTCTTAGAATGAGAAAGAACAAGAATACAATTATTCGAGACTTTGTGCTAAATAGTCATTTGTGTTATACGTTAGATCTTTCTTACGTTAGATCTGTATGTGTTTAATACATTGGATTCATATCTACTTTTCCGTCATTTGTTTATCGATTGCTTTGTTTATTTATGCAAGTAGGTTTGGCTCACATTTTCTACCAAACTAAAAACATAAATCTTTCGACCTTTCGCTTTGGAATTCATTTCTTTTCTCCTTCGGATCTGCTCTTTCTCTTCTCCCTCTTTCATTCCTTTCTTTTCGCACTGGAATACTCTCTGGGACGAGATCCCAACCCCCAAGGTAGAATGCATGAGACTTGCATAGGTTCTGCTAGTAGAAATAGCAATAAACCGAGTTTCGCTTTTTGTCTCAAAGAGGGGCTAAGCCCTCGCACACTGCTGTTGGCTCGTCTATCCATAGATCTGTCCGCGTGATGATTTTGGACCAACAAAAAATCGTATTATAAAAGAGAAAGAAGAAATATAGAAGTTGTAAGATGTTAAAAATGTATGCATAGTAAACTTGAATGTAAAATAAAGTTGTTGTAGTTATTTTGGATATATGAGTTGTAGTGAAGATGAAAGAGACAACAAATTTGAGATAGGGAATTGTTGCATTTTGTATTAAGAAAATAACAATGTAGAAGTAGATATAAATCTTTTATTTTACTCTTGGAATTCAAAGAAAATTAGTTGAACAAAATGGAAATGATCTTGTAAGTAGTTGTGCTTTTATTGGAATTGATAATGCTTAAAATGAGTAGTTTTAACTAAGAAATGATCAAATGGAATGAAATCTCAAAACTGGAAACTTTAGGTGCATAAAATCAAGTTCAAAATGTGTTTTAGAACATTGTAGTAACTTTGTTTTTGTAAAAATCTCGGATTTTAGGTTTTGTTTTTAAGAAACATGGTGCGATTGATCTTAGTTGTTATCTAATTTATCATGTTTCCTTATTACATGTGTTTCCAATATAAACTTATGATATGATATATGTGATGATCTATTCTTGAATGTTTACTTTGATAACGGTTATTAATGTTAACATCTTGACAAGAAAGCATAAAGGAGGGACTGAAAGCTTAACATGCTTTGGGTGAGCATTCGGTTTTGTCTCGAATGAGGTGTTAACACGCATAAGCAATTGAGTACAAGTAAATAAAAGACTACACTCAAAGAATTAACTAAGGTAGTGAAAACCAACTATTTCTCAAACTTACTAATTTTTAGTAGGATACTTGGTAGAGACTTACTAAAAATAGAAATTGGTCTTTATTTGGATCGAAATGAAATTTATCACGAAGTTTCTATTTTTCCTTAGATGATTTACTCTAATTTTTAGGCAATTTGGCTCGTTGAGTTTCCGTACACCTAAAAAAATGTTATTTATGCCTGAAAACTTCATGTGGTTGTACAAATGGCTGATTGCATTAATGGAGGAAAGTAAACATTCTTCTCAAATTTGTTTTCATGAGGAATCTATAGTCAAAATCTTGTGACAATTGGAGTTGGGGTTTACAGTTATGAGTAAAACAAGATTTTGATGACTAGGGCATAAAAGGAATTTTTTTGTGTTTGAAAGTGGTGAACCAAATTTAAAATATTATTTAATGGCAACCAAGGGGTCACTTTATGTTTTTAAGTTCATTTTTTATGATTTTGAATTCTGGTAAGTGAATTTATATTTCTTGACTCATCTATAATTACACTGTTAAACCAAGGTTAGAATGGAGGAGTGGGAGAGTGAGAGATGTGTGATGGAAGTGAACATGGTGAAATGGGGGGCATAGGGGACATGAGGGACACCAAATTGTGACTTGGGAGATGGAGGAGGTCGTACTTTGTTGTCCTCGTTGTCCCCATGGGGACAGAGGGGAAACCTGGGACACTTGGGAGCCAAAGTGTGACTTGGGGGAGAGGTTTAGGTCACACTTTGGTGTCCCCTTTGGTAAAAGGGGACACAAGAGTGTCCAAAGTGTGACTTATCTATATTAGGAAAGCATATTTTGCCTTGTATGTCCAAATTGGGACACCTAAACTAATTTTTTCACCTTGGAAGCTTAGAAAAGTGTTTTGGGGTCAAATATTATATGATTCTGACTCTAAAACACATTATAAGATCAATGGATCCATTATTGAGACTTGATTCTACTTGAAAATTAAAACGTTTTACCTATTCCGACTTGAACCAAGAAGGAAGTTGTAGAGTTTTGAATCGACACAAGAAATATTTGATCCTTAGAGAAATTTTGATGCTTTCATGTTGTATAGGATTCCAATAGATTTCCCGATTCCTATTTTGTTTCTTATTAACTCCTTCTGGAACTCCCAGAATCATATGGAGAATTTAATTTTCATCATTAGTACGTTCATTCCTTACACCTAAAAACCTAGTCTTGAATGCATTTGTTCTGAATTAGATTTTCTTCCCAAAATTTTCCTAATTTTCCTTAGACACCTTCAATGTTATTTGAAATAACCCTTAGATTATTTATATTTTCCCTAAACACTTCTGAAGGGTGTTTAATTAGCCGCAAAATGACCAAATGGCCTTTTAAGGCATCCTAAGAAGTTGCCTTTCATCAAAAACTCATTGAGTTCATCAATAATATTAGAAAATATTCCCTACACACTGAAACACACTTAATTATCTTTTTAGTACTTCCTTTTGAGCTTGGGTGAGGGTTGGGCCGAGGGCAGCCGGTTGCTGCAGAGGAAGGATGCACAATGACTAGGAACCCTAATTTTCAATTAGGGGCTTAGTTGTCATGTTTAAATTTTTCATTTTTTTATGATAGCTATTTTCCATGACAACACAAGTTATAGAGGCACTACATAATTTACACATGTTATTGTGAGTTTACATATAATGTAGAGGTCCATGAGCACGCACATATAAGAGCCACACATATAGGTATGAAAAACATTTGAAGTATGAAGCTTCATATGTTTTTTCCATTACTTGAGGGTTTAGTGTTGGTTATTTTTAGGTTTTCTAGAAAGTGGTAAAAGCAATCCATTAGTAGTTAATCCTATGGGAAAACATTGTTTTAATGAGGCATCATTTGGGTGGTGTCGTGGCATTGTACTCACACTTCGGTTCTTTAAAAAACATTGCAGGTGGTGCAACCAACATCTATAGTGCATTATCCCACGCATCCTCCTCTTCCTTCCCCATTTTTGTTTAATCCTTATATTATTCATATTTCTATCCTTTTCGCCCCGCACATTACCCCTTCATAAAATTTTCCCGATTTTCACCGTGTTTGTTATTTTCTCCTTCCAACCCCCTTTCCCATGTTCAAAATTTTTCATTTCCCCCTACCCCACAGAATTCATTTGACCTATGGTAGACTCCCCTTTCATCCCTTTTGATGTTTCCATTAACGACCCACGTGTGATTGCTAATCAGTACCCAATTTTCATCTCATGTGCTAGGTGGCACACTCCATATTTATGCCACATCAAAGCATATTCTTAGCATACCACATGTCGATTATTACTTGACTAGAGAAGATGAAGCATCTTGCAACCATTTCTCCTGTAATTATTTTTAATTGTTATTACTTCCTTTGTGAATGAACATGTATAAATATCAACTCATAGAGTAACAAAAAATTGGGTACTAGATCCCATAACCATATAGTACTCATATCTTGTAACCACCACGCCGCTCTCTCTATCATTCCATTTTAAAAACATCGAAAAGGAAGATTCATCCCTTCTAATCACGAAATATTACATATCTAGTTTTACTTGAGCATTACGCACATTTGTACTTATTTCCTATTTTTTCCTATTCAATAAAAGTTGTGTTTCCTACATGAACTTTTTATCTTATTCAAACGTATTTGTTATGATATTAGCTTTAGTCTACAATTGCATATTCTACAATCCATAACTTGTGTCTAAATGTTGCATTGTTCCCCACAAAATGGTCTTAATCGATGTATTTTTGCATTGTTCCCCACAAAAGTGTTGCCTCATTATCTTTACAAAATATCTCCTCATGGATCTACTTCTCGTGTGGGTGACCTATCACATTTATTCTAATCCATTACTCACAAAATTTACATGCACGATGTTCAACCCATCTTTCATAACACTTCATCCTCGGGATGTACCTCTTCCATTATTCCCTTAATAAATTTAAATGAATCACACATCACACCCATCGCAACCTCCTACCCAACAGAGAGGCATTTTGTGTTAGCAAGTGATTACTCCATACATATACGCTTCACCATCCGAGTGATCAATAAATTTTTTTCCACATTGTTACTTTTTATAAACTTCTTTGGTGAAGGAGGGAAGAAATTTCTCGGATTTCTTCTACACAAGTATAAGTTGTCACCATGAAATCCAAACGTAACACACCATTGGTCCCTTTATAAATGTCTCAACTGCTCATGTCCAAACGTTATCCTCCATTTTCAAAAGCCTAATATTTAGTTTGGAAACACACCATTGATTATGCAGGCATAGATTGTCTCCTTATGTAAATAGAGATCCACTCAAATATGTAGTTAGGAAATTCGAAGAAAAACACTTTGTATAGGTAATAATATAGGATCATATCCGTTCAAACTACAATATTTATATGAAGTTTCTTTCTCCTTTAGTGAGATTTAGGGTCCTCAATATTATCCATGTGTTTATATTAACTCATGAATCTCTAAAACATTTCAACTGACCACCAAAATTATTGGAGGTTCACAATGAAAAAATTAAAATGTTATCTTATTTTATGATTTGCACAATTAAGACCTCTACTCCAACCATGGAAAGACCATCTTCTATTAGAACATCATATCTAAATGAATCGCTCACCCAAGGTACACAATCAATTACTTGGAATCAAATAATTTCTTATCAATTTTATAAGGAGAGATGAAATTAATAAACCATACTTGTAAGAAAACATGCTAGCAATATCCATCCATTTGTAAATACGAACAAGCTCCTACTTCCATCCATCTCGAGATTTTTCATATAATCTTTTCTTATGATCGTTATCTAATTACATCCAAAATAGTACTCTCTTATTGATTATGAATCCAAACCACACACCACTTTCATTGGGGTCGCCAACAACGTTCAAAATTGCCCTGTCACATGCCTCCTTCCGAGGGCTTAACTAACGTCGAGAAGGGCAAAAAGTCAAAATTTGGTAAAAAAAAAATTCAAAACCTATAAATCATTTGACAAATTGTAAGTGTAATATTTTATTCAAATTGTCAAAAGAAGGGCTGTGTGGAAAAATGGTCGTCAACCACTGTCATTTTAATTTGTAAATCCCGATAAAATATTTAGTTGGTAAAATGGAAAATTTGGATGTTGGGCACTGGGAAAATGGGATTAAATATACTACAAACATAAGTATATCATTTTTCCAAATTTCCATCCCATATATCAAATCATGTGACAAGTGATGATGCAGATATTTAAAACACGAGTAAAGTCCATTAGAGTTTGTCATTGTAAACAACTATTTGCATAGCTTAGCGGCTTCTAGGTTCTAATATTTATAGCTTAATAGTCACTAGCTAAATTGGTAATACATCAACAGGACCATGGTAAATTTTAGAGCTTAGCGGTAGCTAGGTAACTTTGGCTAGACCATGGTGAATTTTAAGATACAAGCAAATTCCATTAGATTTTGTCATTGTAAACAACTCTTTGCATAGCTTAGCGGCCACTACCCTACAACCATAGTGATATTTAGTAATGTTATATATATGTAGGTGAATTTTACAAATTTTAATTTCTCGCTAATGGCGATTTGAATTAAAAAATTTGGTTATTGGCGTAAACGGGTGAAATGACCCCTAAAAGTAACTTGAACCTTTAAAATTTAGGCGAATTAGTCATACCCATATACCTAAAATTTCACAAAATTTTAAAAACCAAAATATTCGTGAATTAATGAAGATTCGCCACTAAAATTTTCCCTAAGTGAAACCCAAAACCTATGAGATGGAAATAGTGGACAATATCAATTAACCGTGAAGGCTCAAAGTATAAATTATATAAGCCAAGGATCATATCAATGTCGAGTCAGAGGATCACTACATTGGAACCTATTGGCTTGAGCCTAATATGAATCAAAGGGATGTTCTTCTCGTTTAACATGCACATTAAGCAAAGTGAGTTTGAAAAGATAGTGGAAGGTGCAGAATAATGGCATTCATAGAGGTGGCATATAGAAAATCAAATCTGAGTTTGAGTTAATAGTTATGGATAGTTTGCTTTTGTTTTTGTTGTCTAAATGCTTGAGCGTCTAGAGGTGCATTAACACACCCTAACACATTTAGACCAATATAATTGATCTTACTCATTACTTGTGTGCTTAATGTTGTAAGAAACAAACTATTAAGCAACTTTTCAAAGTAAATGAGTTAATTAATAGATGACTTGTTTTAGGTTGAGTTTTAAAATAGCGTTATAATAAAATAGACCCTATGTAGGGGGTATAGATATTGTTCTTAGATGTGATTGATGTAAAATATTATATTCAACACCTAATTAATGTTCTTAGTTTTTATAAAACATTCATTTAAAAAAATGAATCTCTCGATTAAAAAATGTTCTTAGTTTTAATAAACATTCATTTAAAAAAAAAAAAAAAAAACTCTCAATTAAAAAATGTTCTTTATTTTTGTGACGTGGTTACTTAATCTACTCTTGTCATAAGAAGTGCGAAATATTTATACTACTTTTCATCATCGAAGGGTTGGTCCAATATTTACCCTTCACATTGAAATTCAGACCAGCCCTTCAAATTTGATCACTGGTCGCCAACTTGACTAATACTTTTCCTTGTTTGGTACGTTGTTTCGCTCCCATTAATGCTTTGACTTTAGGAACAATAATATTTTCTTCCCATAAATTCATTGACTTCAATAACAATATCTATAACATATTTAGTCTTTTGTTACATTTGCTAAAGACGATACCCTTTTCTTTCCATAAATGGCGTGCCTTGACTAAGTGCAATGTCTTTTACTTTCCATTAATGCTTTGTCTTGACTGGAAAACCTTTTCCTTCCCATTAATGCTTTGACTTAAACGAACAGTAGCTTTTCCTTCCCATAAATTCATTAACTTCAATAACAATTATCTATCTTTTATATATAGCTAAATTGTGTGGAATTTTTAATGGGGCAATTCAGTTCTCCTGTTTGGTAATCTAGAGAAGCTCCACAGAACGAAGCTCTAATACAAAACCAGGAAAGTTTATTAACATTAAAACAAAACCAAAAGAAAATTCATTTACTTTTCATCAAAGAAAGTCTGAGAAACTCCAAGCAGAAGTTCAGAGCACCATGATTATGCTCCAAGCTCCTTGTAAGATCAAAGAAGCAAATAAGCATAAATCTCTCAGACATCTCAATCTTGACATCTTTCTTCACACACTGCGATTTACAGCGCCAAACCATGATCACACAACCGATAACCAACGCCAATCCGCCCACAATCACCCCCACAAACCCTAATATCATCACACCTCTACCCTTCGAAAATTTTCCGGTGACCGTGTCATTGAAAACTTTTATAAAACCAACCTTATCCTGAGCAGCCACCTGCATCAGCGTCGGCACGGCGGCGGGCAACCTGGTAACACCGCTTCGAATTGTTGTAAAATACAGCGGCCGCGCAGCGGCAATCGCTTCCACACAAATCAACGCACTCTTTTTCCGATTCGACGCTCGCGAAATTGGCAAATTGTGCGTACGGCAGATCGACCCCTGTTATTCTGGCGGCGGCGGCGGCGGCGTCGCCACAAAATTCAGGGTTTGAGGTCGGCACAGGCAAATGCAAACAACCAGATACACCGTCAGCGGTGAGACAGGCGCAGCGGTTTTCCATCGTACAGAAACCATACGCGCCGCAAAAATTGGGGAGGTTGCAGATGCTCTGCACCGCCTGGAAATCCACTTCCCAGACTTTGCTCTCATTACGCCAATAATAACACAGGAGATTTCCGTCGCCGTCGATTTTCAGCCTTCTTGAGATCCCGAGCTTGCGGCGGTAGGTATCCAGCGGATTCACGTCAACTAACTGAGATTCGGACTGGTACATGGCAATATATCCGTCGGCTTCGAGGCGGGCGTAAATTTGGCCATTTCCAGGCACAATCTGTGCCTTTTCCTGCATCGCCGCTCTCCTCCAGTAAACCTGGTTGGAATTCCATCTCAGCGCCATTCCCGCCGCTTCCATTTGCAGAGAATACGCCTCTTCCGCCGCAGTAAGCTTCATTGACGCCGTAAAATTTTGCCCTTCCAGAAGCGTATCGGTCGGATGATCGAAACTCTGCCACTCCACTTTTTCATTCCCCTGTAGTTGCAGGTTTCCGGTATCTAAAAGCGCCAGCACCGCCGCCGCCTGTACATCCACACGCCATACATCCCTCCCTCGCTTATCCTGCAGAGCAACGCTTCCGCTCGAATCCTGCATGAAAATACAGTCTTCCCCTACTGTGTCGTTTCTGTTGGCACTCCATACAATTTCCTTCATTTCTGCTGCGTATGCAACACTGAGAAGTAAATTATTTTCCTCGGCCCTGTAAAATCCCAACGCGAAAACCCCACTGGCACTGAACAGTATCGGCTGAAACTCGTCTGAATCGCGATTCGGGGAAAGGCGAAATCCTCTGGGCATTTGAGCTTTGTAGAAGCAATCCACTTCCAGTATCTCTCTGAACACAATCAGGGCCACCATTAACGCACAGTGATTCTTCATACTCGCCATGCCACCCTGAACAAGAAAAATCACCAACCTACATTGCTAGGTAAGGCGAGGGTTTGCTCTGCATTTTCAATGTCAACGGTAATCAGGTTGTGCAGGTGGGGAGTTGTACCAATCAATTTATCCAACGCCATTTTCATTATTTGTATAATAGTTTTATATTTTAGAAGGAGACGGGCATTCTTTCCACGTTTCACTGGTCTCTGTGTCTTTGTCACCAACTGAAAGGGCTTTACTGCTTTCAAATAAAATTTTAAAACAAAAATTCCCAAAATCAATAATTATTAATTAAATTGCTGGCACATTAGATTGTCAAACTTTTTATTTTTAATGTGCCTTTTATTGGAAAAGTCGTCGAGATACTTCAATTTAGGAAAAAGGTGCAATTTAGGAAGGTTGTTACCTTTAGTATATGTGAAAGGGTTTACTTTAGTAATTGTCCCTAATGTGCAACAGTGCAAGGATTTATTGAAAATGACAAAGTTAAGAAATAAATATAATACGAAATTTTAGGGTGTAGGACTCAATATTCATGAACTCTCTATTATTGTTTAATGGATGTATTATATGAGACTTGAAATATGTTAAAAAAAAGAAGTCAACTTAATAAGGTTATTGTGTTATTTATTTATTATTTTTTTTTTCACGTTTTTAATTGTAAAAAAAGATTTACTATTCATGTATTTTATGTTTAGGGTCTAATAGATGTATCACATGAGATTCAAATGGTATACAACAAAAGTCGATCAATAAGATTATTGTGTTATTTATATATTATTTTTGTTTCACATTTCAATAGGGAAAAGTAGATTTTGAATTAATTTACTACAAAAAGAAAGCCCCAAAACTTGTGAACAATGTTCCAATAATTACATAACCTATGTGACACATTATGATTGGATCATATTGGTTTAAAAGTTAGAGATCTTATTAGAAGTTGAATCACCAACTCACCCAAACCCCTTCCACTATGTTTTAAAATTTGTAGTATAGTAAACACATCGTATGTCATTTCGCACTTATTGGGTCCTATCTTGTTGGAGACACGAAAACATAAACAAAAGAAAGTTGAAAACCTTTGATTTCAAAACCTAGAAAACACATAAAGTAGTTTGATATATGAGCAAGTAGGGCCCTACCTCAACAACTACCTACTCACTCTTTCAACTCGAATGACTTCTCCATCTATCACTAAAGCCTCCCTTCCCTTCTCTCTATCATTCTTGGTAGGAGAATGGAAGAGAGTTGAAGCTTCAGACCTCTTCTTCCATAGTTGAAACTTATGCTTTCCACTCTATACCAAATGCCTCTTCTTCTCATGGCCATGCATATGGATCTTTCTTCCTTTCTTTGAGGTGGCTCTCTATCCTCCATCATTCATAGTTATATTTTTGGGTAGTTTGAAATTGTTTGCAACATAGGTGTGGTTTTGACTTCACCAATCAAGTTGGTTGAGAGGAAGAAACAAAACACATTTTGGATAGATATGTGACCAATTCATGTTCATGACATTTGAATGACAATGATTTGATGGTTTCAATGGTTGAGGCCTTCATTGAAAGCAATAATTTCACCCTTCTATTATCAATGCCTCATTCAATCGCCTAACAAAAATGGCATTGATAAGTGTGACTACGTCGTTTTGTAAATCTCGGGCCCCATAAAGCCTTCTCATTTTACCTTCCTTACTTGTGGCTTTAGGGCCTTCTTTTTCGCTTGATCTACCTCTTTCAAAGTAGTGGATTGGATTGCTCCTTCAAGTCCATCCCTTTTTTTCAATAGGGGGTCACTTAGGGGTTTTCCCGTGTCTTTACTCTTATAACAACTTCTCTTTTGGAAACCCTTTTCTTTTGGATTAAAACCCTTCATTGGCGAGGACTTGTGTTAAACATGTCAATTTAATGAGCAACCCACAACCTCGAGTGCAAAACCAAGGTTAACATATTGGATTCCTCTTTTCCTTCATCTCTTCTAAAGTAATTGATATTTTTTGGATCGTTGAGTCTTAGGGATGTGATGTTTCTAGGTTTCTTCTTCATTAGGTTTATTCCTTCTATGCTATTGTCACTTTTATGTTGGTACATTAGAATATGAAGGTTTTTTTATGGCAAGTTTTATGGACTTAAATTTTGTTAGACCCTTCTCTCTACATGTTGATGAAGCATCAACTGGGATTATTCTTCTCATCCCTTTGTTGGCCTTTATCTCCTTGCATTTTGAGTCTTTGTGGATGTATGGTTGGTGGTTTATGCCTTTTTATTCTTTTGTTCTTCAACTCTCGACAAAGGCTGCACGATCTGTTATTTTCAAACGATGATGTTTATAGGTGCTCTCTTCCACTTGAGGATTTTATTTGCATGGAAGATCTCACCACATGTTGGTTTCCATGGAAATTTGAGGGTGATGTTTGAATGAGGTGTGAAATATTTGATTTCTTTTCCTTTGGTGGGTGATTTTGGATGATTCGTTTTTCTCCCCATTCTAGGCATTTAAGAGGTCGAAGAAGTGCTGAAAAATACTCTCTTCTTCTACTTTCCCTTGCAAACATTAGCTCTTGGGTGGTTGTATGGTGTTGGGAGATTGGCATTTAGGATTTTCCCCTATTATTAAACTTGCACACAACCCATTGTGTTTTGTGAGCTCCTCTTTTCCTTGGGGTTTGTGGGAATTGTTCCTCCTGGACCCTTTCTCCCCCTTTTCTTCTTTTCCCTTGGTTTTATGTTGATGCATTGTAGTATATGTAGCTTGTTATGGACATAGGTCCTATTTAAATATGGGTGAGGGGTTCCAATAGAATCCCTTGATTTACTAATTAAAAAAACTAGTTTAATATAAAACATGCCCATGCAAGATGTCTACTTAGTTTGAAATTTGAAACCCCAAAATCATTTCTTAAAAATGAAAGTAAAATATACATTGCCCAATGCCCAAAACTAAAAACTTTAAACATACAAAAATATATAATAATATAAAATACAAATATTATTATCATAAAAAAACCAAAAACAAAATCTCGAAACCCAAAATAAAAAATTGAAACTAATGACACCTTTAATGAACCTATAACTCAAAATTGTAAACCAAAAAACGTGAAACTGAAACCAAAAAATTCAACCCTGAAAATTATGAAACGTGAGTCTATAAACCTTTAAAACTTGTTAATTAATTTTCATTCCGGAATGTGGATGTTATGCATAATGCAATTACGTGGAATAATTGTTAATCATTATTCTTTTGGCCATAATTGTTAATAAGAAATTGATATCAGGAATTGGATACTTGTTGTTTGTTTGGTTGTTTACAATGCATGTATAGCCCCTTGGTGGGAGGAACAGTATTCGAAATTTCAACTTACCCTAATGATAATATCATCGAATTTATCCTCAAAAGCAATCTCCTGGTTTCCTTCTTTGACCATTAACTATCTTGGCATTAAAAAAGCAACGTGAATGAAAAAACCTCATTAACATTGTGTGCAAAAGACGATTATGTTAGTTTTAGCCACATTGGTAGCATTTATCTACATAAATGCAAAGAATGTTTACAAGATTGAATTACATTAAATTCAACCGATGAGATTCTCAAGCACACCCTAACAAATAAATACATATATTTTAAGACATTAAATTCAGTAGAAAAATTCATAAGCACAATAAAAAACAAGAGCCGCAAAGCAGCCAATTCCTACCTCTAAATTGTAATTGTAGATTGTAATAATCAAAGATGTAAAGATGAACGGACTATAATAGGCAAGAATGTGGTTTGTCTAAAACACCAAGGAAAACTTTGTAGAGTCCAAAAATAACTAAACAAATGCTTTAAACATAATTGTTTCTTAGAATAACATGTTGTTTTATGTGCTCCTATTAGGAAACACGAAGACAAGCACATACATTGTGTAATAAATAGCTTTGTTCGAAAATGAAACCAAAAGGTACATTGATGCCTTCTTTCATGTCGTGGCAAGTTCAATAGATAGATATACATTTCTAACTAGTTAGGTACAAAACTTTAGCCATATTCACATTGTGTAGTACTATCATTCCTTTTTCACTGCAGTGTTTTAGGTCCATGCTCCTTGATTGGATTTCAGTAAATGCGTTGTCCAAGGTACTGCAAATATCAAGCAAGTACAAATACTTTTTTACAAATTTTTTTGCGTAAAAATCTAATTTATTGAACTGATGGAAAAATAGTGTTAGTAGACCATTCAGTGTATCGGGAGTTGAGAGAAGAAAGAAATGAATGGTGTTAACTATATACAACATTACGAAATCCAATTTTGGAGTGGCAGAAAATAGCATTGGGTGGGCATTAGTTGCTTTAGTGAGGAGAGAATGGTAATATATGATGGAAAGGGAAGGGTAACTAAGGACTATGGATTTTTGAGATTCATCCAAAAGATTAGCAATGACTCTCTACACATAACTCATTGGAGTATATGTGCGCATTTGAGTGAAACAATGTATGGTGGCCATAATGTAAGCCATTCTTATAGATATTTTTTGTGCAAATTCTTAGACAATAGATTTTGGAATGGCCCTATAATTTGTAACAAAATAGACTTTACAATAGAATATGAGCTACACATCTAAAGACCATCTCAAAGTGAACAAAAGAGAACCAAAGAACTGACTATCTCACAATATATGGCCAAAATCATCGATGATAAGAGATATTCGTATCCCAATACTTGAACCAAAATGTCATAAAGAAACCAATACTTCAAATATTTCTATGAATGAAAGCCTTGCTTTTCACTGTCTTTTTATCTCTTTTACTACATATGAATTTTGACCAAGAGATAGCATATTTTTCATGTTCTTGAATTTTGACCAAAAGAAAGTGATATACTTATCTCATAAAGTTCAACAAGGTCAATTAAATCAACATGTTATAGATACTCTCATATTAAGTTTCAATACATTCTAACAAACTGTAAGAAGAGGGGAGGACCAAGAATGGCATTGTATGTGTAAATATATAAAATGGAAAATCATTTTAAAGATGTCTACATTGTTCTATATTTCATACTTTTCTAGTGTCACGTGTTTAAAAGATCTATAAATCTAATGTCTTTAGTTTCTTCTCCCTTATCCAAACGAGATATTTATGCCATAGCCAACTTGACATTTTTTTCTCCCCAAAGCCTCTCATATTCATATTCAAGTTTGGACCATCTTGATTTCTATGTATATATAGAGAGAAAAAGAACAAGAACACATCAATCTACAGTCGAGCAATACAATTTAAACTACTACAAAAGTTGTCTTTGTAACACCTGAGAAGGAAATAACATGATACCCAAACAAGTAAAAATGATTATTTAAGCCAACGTAAAAACATTAAACTGCATGAAAATAGCTTGAAGTTTGTTCCCCTATTTAGTAATTTTTGATAAAGGGATTGCGTGCTTAAGAAGAATAAGAAACTAGTGAAACTAAGGAGTTTTCATAAAGCATTTCAAATTAGTCCTACGAGATCTCTAGTATTGAATGCAACAACGATAGACGATCAATGATTTATAAATTATTGGTCATCACACTTTCTAAATATATCCCCAAGAAATTAGCTTCAGACATAAATTGATTAATCTACACACCATTCTCGAAAGCAAATCAAATGTCATTTTCGGGATGCAAGTGTATAACTAATGTTGACTTGTTGTCCTTTGATATATATATTTGGTCATCTAATTGCCATAATATAGCTTGATGACCGTAGTTCATGAACTGGTCTAATTTTAATTTCCTTGCAACACCAAAAATAAAGAACAATGGCTTTTCTTTGACTAATACTATTTTCACACCTATATACATACAATCAATTAAGTTTAATTTTCACCACATTGAACATTATCAAAAAAATGCACTATTTTAAACATTAAGGGTGAATATATGGAGACATGTTTTACTGTCTTGAGGCAACTACTAGCTGATAATACATCAAATCCATGGATGTGGAAGTCACATACATCCCAAAGAAAGTAGCATGGTTGTAGAAATACATTCTTATAGTTGAGTTTAAGAAAATCATCTTGGTGGGAACTCTTGTTGCATCTCGAACCCACAAACATGTAGAAATCGTGAGAAGTAATTATTGATGTAGAATCACAACACCCCTGATTGTTTGCAATTTGATGGATTGAAAGCTGTTAGTGTGATTGTATAGCATGGAACTTTTCCCACAAAGTGTGAGACTTTACAATTGGGAAATCTCTTTGGAGAGAGGTCAACTTCCTTGTCATGTATCTATCACCACTCACCCAATACAGAGAAACTATTCTAAATCCTACCCTAAATTTTCCAAGGAGATAGGGAAGAAGGATGCAAGAAAATTAAAACCTAATCTACTGGA
Organism: Taxus wallichiana var. yunnanensis; assembly: GCA_018340775.1. Lineage (NCBI taxonomy): Eukaryota > Viridiplantae > Streptophyta > Pinopsida > Cupressales > Taxaceae > Taxus > Taxus wallichiana. The sequence goes on from CM031237.1 coordinate 304,116,534, forward strand.
GGTGATGCACCAATAAGGAATGTTGGATATCTACCTTTTCCTAGAAATAAAATGAACAAGGTTGAAGAGGATGAATACCCAACACAGATCAATTACTTGTCACAAATCCATTCACCATTTAAACACAATCCATTAAAATATGCAATAACAACCATAACATGCACAAATAACATTAGACAGTAATGAGATATCAGATAAAAGACAACAACACAAAAGAGGGTTTGGAGCAATCCACATGTTTGTTTTATTACTTCACAAGTTGATATAATGCATTACAATAAGCCAAGAGGCATAAGATTGCATTACAATTCAATGGGAGGCTTGAGCTCCACAAATTTTCTTATAGAAAAGAAGAGAAGGGAGGGGAAAAGGTAAAAAATCCAACCTTTTGAACTGTGGCCCTCATTACAATTTATAGTGGAAGATTTGCAAAGGAGGAGAGAGAGAGAACAAAATCCTTAATTGCACCAAAATCCTCCAAAACTATTGTTTAATCCTAAATAAGTGCCTTTAGATATTCAAAATCTTTACCTTCATTAATGGTGTGCCTTGTGCTTGAAGAAATTGGCTGTGATTTCACCTATCATCTAGTCTATACCCCGTAGCTCAATCATGACCCCTACTTTTCCACCAACCTCCATTAATGATTTGTACCTACCACTACATTGCTTTCCATTCCCAAATTTCACAGTTCATAACCTCTAAAATATTGAAATGATGTTCCCATGCTATAGATATTTCTCTCTCATTCCAACGACTATTTGTTTACGAGAATCGAGACATTGAGAGCTCAAGAAATCACATTTCTGTGTTCGTGAATCTGCAATTTTGAGGTTTACAAAACCTCTAAAAACCCGTTTTTAAAAACTCTATTATGCCTCCATTGAAAATATCTCTCTCTCATATTTCCATTGATCGTGCTTTTGTGACATTTTGATGTCCGTAGAGCTCAAGTTATTACTATTTGAAAATAAAAGGTTTGAATGGCCCACTTGGGCTCTACAACTTCAATGATGATGAGTTGGCTTGCCATTCTCCTAACTCGGTGCTAACCATACTACCCATAGCTTAGCACCCATTAAACTTTGCACCGACTCTACACTTTACCCACTTGCTAGACACCCCATTTGTCTTGGCTTAACGAATAATTCTAACAACTTGGCGGGCCCATTGAAAATGCATTGGGTGGGAGTTTGAAGTTGGCTTCGAGTTTCAGCTTCGCCCTTTGGAATTCCACCACCAACCATATCGGATCCTCATCCTCCCAACTCGAAAGCTACCTTTGAACGAGGCACCCTCGAAACCCCGAATTTGACCCAGGGATGATGTGCATTGACTCCCGAAACCATTTAGCTCGCCACGTCGCCCACCTCCTTTCGAGTTTACGTCTTCGACATTTTGGGGCTTTTCCACTCACCTCCTCTATTTTGTCTCCCGAGTGCCAAATCACGAAACCTCGAAAGAATGAAAGGGATTTGGATTATGGGCCTTCACCTACCCCAATAACTTGACCGACTCATCCTTCGAAACTCACTCGATGCCCAGCTATTATGATCTATGTTGACTTGATGGTTGCTTACTCTTTTGCATTTTTCCACAGGCCGAGTTGAATCGGCCCCAGGATGAATTCATTCAACTTGGTCCAATCTTGTTCACCCTTCGACATGGTCGAGTTCTTGCAGCTCGCTTGAGACGTTTTACTTATTTCAACAGATGACCGCCAATCAAATTTCACACCATGCCCGAACTCGCTCCCTTCCCCTACGAATTTTTCGCCCAACCCAAACTTACTCTTGTTTTCATGGCTAATTCCATGGGATCATCGCTGCTTTTGTCACGTGGAAACCGCAGATCGATTCAAGCTCACCTTTCTAATGAACCCATCAATGATATCGACCCACAAGCTACCCCATGGAGCGAACCTAGTTCGCTCGGACTTCACACTAAAACTCGGCTTGTGCACTCAGAGATGGCTCGCCTGAGTCAAAATTTTGACTCACCCCCGATTGTGATGTGAGCTTGTTGTGTAGCTTGTCGAGCTACTCAAGCCGAGCTATTGTTGGGCTTGACTCCCTCATTGGCCCCTATAGGGCGCCTAACACATTTTTACATTCACGAGGGGATTTTTGTATTTTTGACTAAGGAAGGGGGTAATGAGTACCAAAAGTCCGAAACACCATTTTTCCCGTCACAAGCCATTTTAGTGATTTTTGGAGCCAGAGTTCACTTTTTCCTTACACTCAGTAACTATGAGCCCAGGATGCCCACGAATGATCCGGTTAAGCTTGAATGCTTCTTGAATGCGTAGAAATGCTCCCGAGACCCTAAAGACCACCTGTGACCTATTTCACAACCTCGTGGGCCAACAATTTGGTGACCCGTGGGGACATCTCGCTTGGTATATGTTCTCAACTAGTAGCCTAGGCATATCTATTGGGCACAAAGTCACTCTATACCTAAAAATTGATCCCGAGTCTCCACATTTGAAACCCATATATCACCCGTGAATCAAGTTGAAATTGAACCCCTGCTTTGCACTCTCAAATTTCATAAGAAAATCTTAAAACTAAGTTTGTGAGAGTAGATAATTTCCTTGATTGAAGATTTTCACCCATTCCTCTTTGCAACCCTGTTCCATGAGAATGAAATGGAGTACCCAAAAAATGATTCTACCAAGTACGAAGCACACAAATGATGATTTCTTGGCCTCGTATTTCACGCCGTGCACTTTTGAAAAGATAATTTTAATTTTTTTACATCATGGAACTCTATTAAATTTGAAAAAATTCTCATGAAAGTTCTCGCTCTTCGACATGACGCCGAGGACGATTGTTCCCTGATTGTAGAGGCACCAAAAGTTCACCTATGATTTTCCTCGAAGGACACAAAGAATGAAAATTTAACAAAACTCTTCCTTAACATGATTTTAGTTGATTTGCATTTGTTTTTTTATTAAGATTAACAATTGTTACTTACAATTATGAACTTCTTTCTTGTCACCATACTTTGATTGTGGAGGCACATTGAGCTACACAATGATACAACTTAGAACAACAAAACCCATGCAAATCACTTAGGAAATTGAAACATAAACTATGATAAGGCAATGTGCATACACACTTAGATGAATTAAAATCCTAATTTAATATGTAAAAGGGTGAGAATATTCCTTTTAGTAGTAATGTGTTGCACCCGTGTCTCGATCTCGGAAGAGATGAGATGTTTGAGATCACAATGGAACTGTCTCAAAGTTGTGGGATCTTGCACATTTGAGACAAATTCCGAGAAGGCCAGCCTTCCTTTATCTGCTGTTTCTACCAAGCTACTTACTCCTAGTGATGAAGGGGAAACTAAGGCGTCGATAAATGCCAAGAGACCAGGATAAAAGGATAACATGAAAATGAACCACACTATAAAGGTGATAGCACCGTAAAAGAGGGATGAATACTATCTTTTCCGAGCGGAATGAAAAGGGAACGCATGAAAGGAGGTTAGGCACAAGTAACGCGGGCCGAAAAAATGTTTACCGTGATCCTTCTCATGGAACACAACTAAATAAGGAATCATAAGGGACGCAAGTGGCACAATGAACATGCAATGTAAAAGAAAGGAAAGAAGAAGAAATGTAAACATGTTAAGACATATAATAGTAAAAATGATGCTTGTATTACTTTAAAATGCACAGAAATTTATAATGGCGAAAGAGGCCGATATCCATATGCATGAGCCATATCTAGAGATTAATAACTCAAAATATAGAAAATATGAAGTCCTTAGCAAAATGCATAAGGATCCAGAGTATCCAACATTAATAATGAGCCCAACTCTTACATTTATAGATGAATTTGTAGAAGGAGAAGAGGAGGGAAAACCCGAATTTGAAATACAACCACCAACAAGAAGCATTCAATGCCTGCAAATCCACCTAAGAATATGTCAAATGCACTTCCCTAGGTATGTTTTGGCGTGTTGGATGAGGAAGGAGGGTAGATCATATCAAATCGGGTGGTTGAAGCAATCAAATCTGCTTCATTAATGCTCATAAAGACGTTTTCCATTTCTCACCTACCGATCTACCAAAATTTGAATTTGAATGTCTAACATTATGGTTGATGTCAAAGATATCTCTGACAAGTCTAGGCACATGCTGATTATATATCTACAGAAAAAGATACAACTATCATAGGATGTCAGGGCCATTTGCACATGCAAGACACGTGGCGCATGTGATTTGGCTGAAAGAATGGCCAAATGTGCAAAATGTTTATCGTTTCTGCCACGTGTCAGTCACTAATTTGTTGCAATGATTCGGTGCCCTATTGGTGTGCTTTGGCTGGTTTGTGTGGCATACTCAAGCATGTCGAAGATGACCTAGCACGAAGGGTCAAGGAGGGTGCGAGGGAAGGGCACGTGGAAGAAAATAGAGGAAGACACAAAGGAACGCACGTGCGACACATGCGAGGAAATGAGGAAAACTGGTGAGCAAAGAATGCATGGTCAAGGTGAAACCATTACAAGATGATGTGCATGCGCTAGTAAGGGCCGTGGACTTATTTGATTGAAGCACATGTAAGGTGTGTGCACAGGTGAATGACTTCCGGGAAGAGGGTGAACGCGTAGAAGATGCATGTAAGGGGAAGATGGAACAAAGAATAAAAGGAAGGGAAGAAGGGGAAGCACACAAGGGTGCACGAGGAAAATAAAGGAATGTTCCAAGGAAATTGAGTGCGCGTAACCTCGTAATGAAGATCTCAGATCCATAAAGATGTATACAAGTTATCCAAATCACTAGGATAGTTATTTGGATAATAGCTTGGGAAAATTTCGGGCCATCTTTTTGCTATATGAAGGAGATTAGTAGCCTGAACATCCATTGGGCATGTAGTCTATTATGTAATTATTTGAAGAACTACCACCGATGTCACTTGAGGATCATTCTTGACTCGATTCTCAACCTTGTAAACAGCTTGAAAGAAGATATGAAATTTGGAAGCAAAAGAAGAGCATGAGTGGGAAGCATGTGAAAGGAAAGAAATATGTACAAACAAACAATGTGTTCGCAACACACTTAGAGGAATTGAAAATACTCTAATATATACAAAATGATGCAGAAAACTTAATGGAAGGGTTTGAGATAGATCCCATTTACTGGGATTTGCAACATGCTTCCATCAAGATGAGTTAACTCAAAAGACTTAGCCTCTTTTCATGAACTGATGATATAAGGGCCACTCCAAAGTGCATCAAACTTTGAATGACGCCCTAGTTTAGCTTTGTCAACATCCCATTTTAAGACTAAGTTCCCAAATTTAAAAGCTTGGGGCTTGACATTTATTTCAAACCATTTCTTTGTTGCTTGTTGATGCTATTCTAGCTTGATCATGGTAGAGTTCCTTAGTTCTTCAAGATTAACTAGCTTTGCCATTCTGATTTCTCTCTGGTCTACACCTTTGAATTTCAGTCGTTGGGCAAGTGCTAATGAGTTCAACTCTAGTGTCAAAGGAAGGGTAGCCTCCTTACCATAGAAAATATTGTAAGGAAAAGTTCCTATTTCCTTTTTGACTATGATTCTATCTACGTAGAGCTTGGCAAGATATTTATATGCCAAAGTGTCTTTGGTTGATGTTCATTTTGCGCTTCATGATTCTGATCAGGTTCTTATTTGTTGAATCTACCAAATTGTTTCCCTGAGGGTAATAGTTGGAAGAAGTCTTCAAGTAGATGCTCAGATTTAACACCCAATCAGTGATTTTAGTACCAAGGAAGGCTTTTGCATTATTAGAGATAATGGTTTGAGGGACGCTAAACCTTGTGACTATACCTTCAAGAAAGTCAAGGATGACTCGACTTGGTTGATTCCTTGAGCACGAAATCTTATGTCCATCTAGTGAAATAGTCCGTAGTTTGTCAAGCGCACCCATTTTGTCCAACACTTGAAAGCAGATCGATCATAACTATGAAGTCAAGACTCCATCACAGCAAAAGGCTGATCCTCTTGGATTGGTCGGAGGGGAAGCATTGCCAATTTTTTATTTCCTACAAAGAAAGTGCACTCTCTGCATTTTGTGACCCAATTATGTGCATATGTAAATAGGGTAGGCCAGAATATTCCTGCAATTATAATTTTCATTATTGTAGTTTTGGTATAAAAGTGTCCACCAGAGAATCCATCGTGAAATTCTGCTAACACTTTTTCAGTTTGTGCGCCTATTGATACATGTTAACAACACGCCATCAAGATTTTTCTTGAAGAGAAGTACATCAATCAAAACATAAGGGATAGATTGTAACCTTAGATGTCTTCTCTTTTCCTTGTTCAAACCAAGAGGGTATGCACCTCAAAAAGGAATGTGATCATGTCCTTCATCTAGTCATGTGTGCCAGGATCTATATTCTGCGCTCAAGATTTGTGCACGAAGACCTTCATCCAGAAATAATGAAGTCTCAGATTCATTTTGTGTATTCTTAGTAATTTGCCTGCAGAGCGTGCTACTTCTTACCATTATTTTGGATTTGATAGTCACATCATAATCCATGATTTTGGTCACCCATCATGCTCTCTTTTCACTAATCTCTCGCTCCCCATGATGAAGTCTCTCCTGCAAGAGTGGGAGAATAATAGCTTGATATGATTTGTGGTGAGCATACTTTTGAATATCTTGAGCATGTGCATGATGGAAAAGACTTGATTCTTTGTGTGATCAGTATACTAATTCGTAATCCTTCAGTGTCTCCAAGTTAAAGAAAGCCACTGGTCATTCCAACTCCTATTCATTTTCTTGTGTTAGGAAAACAACAACACTAGTATCAATGCCATAAGCATAAAGGATGAAATCCTTGGAATAATATGGGTTGATGAGTGTTGGCACACAAGAAATTTCTTTCTTGATTTTTTGAAGCTTTCTCTTCCTTCTGCTATCCATCTAAAGGCTATGTCCTTCTTGAGCATCAAGGTGATGGGCCAAACCAGTCTTGCAAAGTTAGGGATAAAATGCCTAACAAAGTTGATCTTACCAAGGAAGGATTACAAGGAATTTTGGTGCACTCGAAAAGAAAAGAGCTAGGATGGTTGAAACGCACTCAAGATCAATTGTGATACCATCCTTTGAAACCACATGGCCCAAGAGCTTGCCTTGCGCCACCGCAAAATTACACTTCTTGGGGTTAAGAGACACCCCATACTTTTTGCATCTCTCAAATACTTTCTCCAGGTGCATCATATGATCCATGCCCTTCTTTGAGAATACTATTATGTCATCAAGGTAAACCAAGATGAACTCATTGATGTAACCTTTGAAGGCAATATCCATGGCATGTTAAAATGTTGCACCGCGTTTGACAAACCAAAGGGAATTTTCTGATATGCATATGTTCCCCACTTGGTTGTAAACGCCGTTTTGAATTGATCCTCTTCCTTAACCAAGATCTGATTGAAGCCTGAATATCCATCTAACATTGAAAATTTTTATGTGTCATCCATAGTCCGTAGAATCACGCCCCATTGAAGGAAAAGGGTAATGATCCTTTAGAGATGCCTTATTTAAATCTCTGAAATCAACACAGAGTCTGATTTCACCGTTATTTTTGTGCATTGGAACTAAATTTGTGACCCAAGTAGAGTATTTGATGGGAAAAATAATCTTCGCCTTGATGATTTTAGATAACTCCTTTCTCATGAGGGGCTTTATCTTTGGATTAACTGGCTGCTACTTCTATCTGATGTGCTTGATACAGGATCAAGATCAATGGAGTGTTGAGAAACACTTGGATCAAAACCTTTGAGGTATTTATACTCCCATGAGAAAATATCATTGTATTTTTGACACAGAGAGATGAAGGTCCGCCTTTCATCATGTGGGAAATCCTTGCTTTGAGCAAATACTCCTTTCCACACACAATAGTGATGGGAGTAGTCTTCTTGTGTGACACAAAATATTTTTCTTCACCCTTGAACTCATCATCAGGGATAAAATTTTCTCTAAGGTGACCAACCCTTTAGGAAATTTGTTTGTATTCAGCTATATTACTTGGTCACCATAGATGTCATGTAAGTCATCTTGCATGCTTGATGAGAACTCGACTTCATTTTGGATGAATTGGACGATCTACGTGTCACTGTCAAACACTTGCCAACTGGTATTGTTGTTTGGAATGGATGGCCTGACCACCATCTTAATGTGTTGAGTGTTTCCTTTGACAAATTCCTCTGTGGAGAGAACTGTGAACCAAGAGCGGCCATTTGGTCAGCCTCCTTGTTCATTTTTCACAAGGCACCACTTGCAGTTTAGAGCATCAAAGCTCTCAAGGAGGTCCCAAAATTTGTGCTTATAAGCTTTGAGAAGCTTATTATTTGTTAAGAACTTGTTGGTAACCTGATGGATGACCAACTCTATATCCCCAAATATTTACAACGCCTTAATCTTCTTCTTTTCAGAAATCAGTAGACCATGCACCAATGCCTCATATTATGCCACATTATTGGAGCATGTAAACTGTAACCTATGCACAAAGAATAATTTCTCATTCTTGGGATAAATGAGAACAACTCATGCTCCCGCATCATTCCTGCTTTTGGAACCATCAAAGTATAACTTCCATAGACAGTTCAAATCGGTATTTCTTGAGTGCGGATGGTAGCATAACTTCTTCTTCAAGAATGCGGTAAGTTCCAATCCCGAGCCATAAGCTTCCGGTTCTTTAGCATATGGATCAAATTTATTGTACATTTCTTCCCATTCATTAAGTACTAGGTCAGGAATAGAGGTGGAAGAGGCTTCTCTTCAGGAATTGAAGCTTGTTCTTGGATTAAACAGTTGGCTTGGAGAGGGGATGGGACATATGAATCTACATGATAAGAAAATATAGGCTCAACTTGTATGGTAAACTAGGTACCATACCTTGTCTTGAGTAACATATGAGACCAATCAGAAGACAAGTAACCACCCACTTGAGCAATGAAATATCTTTATAGACATAGGGAAAAAAAAGGAGGTAAGTCAATGATTGACACATCTTGAGTAATTGTTAAACTTGGACATGCATGAAGGGTCAAATCAAGATCCTTAATGACTCGAAAGTATTTATTGAGCCATCAAGTTATAAGACTCCTTTAGACAAGGGGCTATACCTAAGACCTAGGACATCAACTATCTTCTTGGGCATAACAGAGGTACTAGCGCCTGAGTCTATCATGTAATTATGGACAAGATGTTTACCTATGATCAAGGACATATAGAAGGGAAGGGTTTTAACCACCTTACTTACTTGTTTCTCCTCTTCTTGGCAGATGTTGATAGAATCACATGACTTACGTATGGCTAGATCAACATGTGAGAGTTGTGCCAGAGCTTCATGCAACAAATCCCACTGAGATGGAATAGTCAGGGCATCCCACATTGTGACATTTATATTTGTCTTCTTCATTTGGTCAACAATGCTTGAATGGAAGACCCACTGACTTGTGCATTTGAGGAACAACATCCCTTTTTGACTGTTCAGGCGTGGAAGCAAGAGTTTTAGTTGAAGCAGGAGCTTGACCTACCAAAGGAGGGGCGCGTGCCATTTCAGGAGCCTTGCATGGGGCCTCTTGTGTAGGGACTTGAGTGCTCTTACTACCAGATTCCTTAACTTGCTTTCTTTCTCCTTTTGAGGGTCGGTCTATGTTGTTGGGAGTGTGACCTACATTCCCAATCCAACATTCTCTTCTTATATTTTGTGTTGTCTGCCACTTGGGTGCATGGTCTGCTTATATCATCTTCTACTTGGTTGATTGCACAAAATTCCTCTGCATCAAAGAACATAAAATTTTCCTTTGGAGGAGCTTCTGGTCTTCCTTGGTTTTTTTTTTTCTTGAGGAACTTGTTGGATGCTCGCAAGATGAATAATTGGATCGTGAAGGCTTGGGCGTGCGTAGCATTCACATAATAATATTGACTATGAGGCATGTTGCAAGGGAATCACCATTCTGAATCTTGTGCCAAATTGTTTCTAAACTGGAACAAGCGCTTGACTTGTACTAGGAAGAGAAGGCACGAGAGGAAATCCTTACAAGGGAAGATGCGTGTGAGCATGCCATCTATCATTTTTTTGGTTGGGTGCGTATATTTGGTTTCCATATTGATTCCACCAAGGCTAATTGTTCTAGCTATGCGCCTAATTAGAATTACCTCTATAGGATTATGCATGTTTCTTTTCTAATGATATGACTTTGTTTGATAAATTTATGATCAAAGCCTTTAATTATTCATCCTCCTTTTGTTACATTGGAGAGTAGGATGTTGATGCAATTGGTTGCGTGCTTTGCTCAGGAATAGGAATAGGGGCCACAAAAGGTTTGGGCATTTGTGAATTTTTTTGGGAACAAGGGAATAAAGGCGGTCAGGAGCTATCTTTCCCGCTTGAATACGACTATTTTCTACCCTTACCACAATACTATAAGAAGTTGGTAAGATCTTACCTCCCATAGATTGAATCATGACTGAGATATAGTTGTTCAACACCTTTAGATAATACAGAAAAGTGTGCTAGGCGTAGGTCTTACCATAAGAGGGATTTTGTCCCAAGTCTTCTCTCAAATCGATGTTGAAATCAATCATTTGCTCATTGGGTTCCTTTTTTTTGTTGTTAGTTGCTCCACCGAGATAGGTGATTAGATTTATCTTCAAAGTAATTGTAAAGAGTTGTTCCCATCTCATCCCGTGGTAATAGATCCTAGTCTTAAGCCTTGGTACTATTGAAGTGCTTTACCTTTGAAAGAGGTCATGCAAGTAATTGTATGATGAAAAAGTGACATGTGAGCATGGGAATCTACAAGTAAATCTTCCTCGCACTTTGACCTCCACGAGGTCATGCCGAGACAACCTATGGGGATGGAATATATGTGGGTGCGAGATAAAATAGTTAGGTAATCTTATGTCTTTAACACGTAATAATGGGATCTGTGAATCTAAGGCAAAGAAGGCCCTCCTAACTCCGAACCTGGTGTGATAGATCGTTCGGTGAGGATAGGCTGCTCAAAGGCTCCAATCAATATCGAGCTCTGCCGTGATCCGATCTATGGGTTATGGGATACGTGGAAGATGACATGTGGGTGCTTTGTATATATCTCCCGACAAGGTCATGAAAATGGAATGGCTAAATGTGTAGTGGATCTTTTGGTGTTTTATGGACGATTCTCTGGTCTAGTCTAGAAATATTTAGCTTGATTAGCTGCTACGTTTAATAATGATAGTTGTGTGATAATGTCTAGTGGAAGTGGAGAGGACCTAAACACTAGCGTTCGCAGTGGCATCAATGCTTGATTGATTTGTAGGCTTTGTTGGGTTATGGGACTGTGGATCACAACCGTAAGTTTGTGGTTGCTTTGTGGACCTCCTATGGTCATGTGAAGAGTCAATCCCCGATTCTCGAGTATCCAGTAATCATATGCCTTTTCGGCCTCTATATTTAGAACTAGAAGTCACACGATTTTCTCGGAGTATCTAACAGGTGTTTGGCAACTTGGATGGGTAAGCTAGTGTCTATATCAATGAGGAGATCTCTTGTGTCTGTTTTTGTGGGACTAGTGGATCACAACCGAATGTTTTCTCTCTTTCGTGTCCTTCTACGGTCATACAAATATCTATCAAGGAAATATATAGTTTGGCTGATTTGACCCGAACGTATGTGCTTTGTCGTCTTCTTTGTTTAATCCTCTTAGTTGTGTGCTGATTTCTTGTAGGTCTGCGTTGTTGTTCGGAAGACCTGAATTTTGAGATTTTGATCTATGTCGATTAATGCTTTGTAACAAGATTTGGATGAGGCATGATTGGTTCAAAACGTATTCCCAGGCTCCCTAGGTCCCATGATTGTCATACAAGATCGATATAAACCTAATCGAAACAAAATAAACTAATTATACAATATATATCTACAACATATATATATATATATATTCCTCTATTTTTTTATATTTTTGATAGAATTTTGAATAGAATTTGAAAGAGCAACTAATCTAATATATTCGAAAAATGACAACTAATCTAATAACCGAATTAAAACAAGCAAGGTAGCTCGGTGTAGCTACGTGCTCATGGCATTGCGAGTTTATCATAAATAACTAGATAAATGATTAACTTAATTGAAAGACTCTCGATCCTACCTCGTAAGTGATGAATGAATCATAGTTTCGAGAAACTATCAATCCCCACACTTCCCGGCAATATCGAAAGTGAAATTTAACTGAAATGAAATAATTTACTACTCTATTTGATATGTTTTAACTAGAACTTTGACAGATAAAACCTGGAATTTGTAGAACAATGGTGAATCCAGAGGTATGACTTTGTCCCCTCAGAATGATCTCCTCATTCCTTCATGTTCACGTGAATCCAGAAGAGCATGTATATGCTACCATCAACAGAAGAAGGTATTTGAACAATGACAACTTTGGATATAGACCGAATATAATGCGAGTAGGAGAGGGACAACACAAGTGATAGAGCTTGGCGTATGCAATTCCTAGCGGGATTTATCATGAGAATACAACACAAGTGTACCAAGAGATTCTAAAATCTACCTTCTGTGAAGAACACAACTCTGAACTCTAATGGATGCAATCTACACATGACACTACTCTACTCTAAAATAATTTGCATGAACAACAATGAACAAGACTGGAAGCAAGAATATCGAATGGCCTCTATCAAAGAAAGGAAAACTAGCATGGATGCAAAAACATGAAAACAAAATGAATTCTAAGCAAGAATTTTAAAGACTAAACAATGGAAATGAGAAGTTGAGGGCCATTTTCTTGAAAACAAGCTAGCCATTTATAGATTTCACATTCACCCAAAGGTAACTCCTATTAGAACTTTTTACCATTAAACAATGAAGAAACACTATTCCAGGGAACATAAAACATTAATACAAGCTAAGGCGGTTGAGAAAAGCTGGTAAATGTTGAAAAATTACGCAAGTCACAATCAAAGGAGCGTCTTTGGAAAATGCATCAAGGACCGCCGCCCTGCGAGGGCAGCGGTTTCATCACTTTGAAGGTCAAAAGCATTTAAAAGGGGGGTGAGGGATAAAAAAAGCACAATGAACTTGGATAAAGCATTTGGGATGCTATCATATACTTCGTGAGCTTCTCTCGATCCTCAACACCTTGCGAGGTGACTGTAACATCATTTTGGGGGTACAATACCCTACAATTTTGGGTACGTACATATTGCCCCCTCAGAGAAGCATTTTAGCCATGAAGAGGCATAAAACAAAGGGTCCAAGCATGGTGGTCCCAAACCGGAAGCTAGAAATTATACGACACGCCTGCAGGTGTGTCGAAATGCCACGATCTCGAGTTCCTTTGTACCTACAAGATGGAAAGAAGACTCAAGTACAAATAGATAAAATAAATTGAAAAATAAATACTAAATTAGTATGAAATGAGGACTTACCATTTGCACGGGGATAAGAACTTACCTCCGTCGGTGCTCTAAACCTGCGAAAGGGGCATTCAAAATGAGTCAAAACACCATATATATATAAAACAGGCTTATTTTCCTATTCATTTGCGCGTGTTGATTTGATAGTTTTTGAGCTCTGGGACCCATGGTGATGGTTTTCGACGAGAGTATAGTCGAAATGTTCATAGCGAGATAAAAATCATGCCCCATGAGCGAACCTTGACCCATGAGATCTCAGGTTAGTTCTTCTCGATTTAATGTTTTTGCACCCAAAATGTTAAAATGATGAAATCTTTGTTGTGGGGGGGTTATTTTTAGAAATGTCAGTTTTAAATGTGTCTCTTAGGGGGGACGCCTAATGGGTAGGCTTTCATTTTAGCTAAAATGGTCAATTTTTGCATTTTTAAAGCATTTTTAGGGCATGCGACCCGTTTGTAGTCACGGAGACAGACCGTCACCTTTCAAGGCAGCGGTTATGGAACCGCCGCCCGCTTCAGGGTGCTTGGTTCTCTTCATAGTGTTAAAACAACACTAATTTGAACTTATTTTTGCATTTTTAGTGTTCCTAATTGCTTTAATGATTTTTCCAATGCAATCTTGATACTAACTTGCTTCTTTTTACGTGTTTTTGGGTGTTTTGTAGAAGAAGGAAGAGTACATTAGATGGAGCCGAGAGAGGGAGTTTGATTGGCTTCCAGCAGTGTTAGATGCACTCTCTCAGCCGAGCGGATACTCTTCGAGGACAGTATATTGAGGATCGCACGGGTCCCCCATGTTGCACTTGCCAGTCACATACTATGTGACTTATTTTCTTACTGGGATGCAGATCGGAACACCTTCCGATTTCCAGGTGTTAGGGGTGAGTGGACTATCACCTTAGAGGACGTCTACTACATTTTGGGAGTCCTAATTATTGGGAGGAGACTTTCATTTGATACAGCGAGCCAGAGATCAAGTGACTCGGTGGGCCCACCGATATGGGAGACACAGGTTGTTTCTACTTGGTTCGAAGAAGGGGGTGAAGGTCCGTTCTATTCTTGGCTTGCCCATCCCTTTGATCCACCAGGCCATTATGGGCATCCTTGCTTCGAGATTGATCGGGGACAAGGGAGGGGATACTTTTCTTTACTACTAGGCCCCCATCATTGCATAGATTGAGGCACATGGTCGATTTATGCCTGGGGAGCCGATATACTTGGGACCACCTATCACGACTTATACAGGGTGGTTCGATTACAGGGATAGTCGCTGAGCCATCTGACCTTACTTATGAGCTGGGTCTATGAGCTCATTATCCCTTATGAGAGAGCATAGAGGTGGGGATCCCGGGGCCGTGAGGGTAGCCGGATGGACAGAGATGACAAGTGCTTAGAGATGACAAGTGCTTCCCGACTAGTGAGGATATGGAGGCCGCACCCTACCGAGGCCATGGCGGGGTTATGGGGTGAGGAGACCTTTACTTTGATTTCCTACTCTACTATAGGGTAGCTTGTGGACAGGACAAGGAAGGTAGAGACACACCCCTTCGATAGAGTACCTCAGCAAATCAACCTTGCTTATATTGATATGCTTCCCCTAGTGGTGCTAGTGTTCAGATCAGTTCGGGAGGCTAGGGGAGGTCCTAGAGGTGAGGTTAGACTATTGTTACTCCTAAGCATCCCTATTGCACCTATTAGGGTGGTACGTGCTCGAGAGAGAGTTGGTGCTCCTCGGGCACCTTTACTTGGATTGCCGCCGTTCTTGCCCATAGCAGTGATGATCCTATTGATATAGACTCCGAGTCCGAGGAGTTCATAGGGGAGAGGCAGAGGAGGAGGCGAGGAAATGGAGATTAGTGAGTTGGGTGGGGAAGAGGATAGTGACCCCAGTGACATGACACTTAGGAGATCCTACGAGTCGAGAGGCGGAGAGCGGAGCGTGGAGAGGGTGACTCTAGTCTCAGAGGAGTTGCTTTCTAAGGACCTAGGTGGAGAGGATGAGTCCGTGGCAGGACACTATGTTGCCCTGGACATAGGAGAGGGACACCGGTTAGCGGCGGTGTCTGTGGCGGTGTGGATCCCAGAGATCCGAGTAAGTTGTCCACTGTTCTTTTGATATTTGTTTGAGCTAGAATTGCCTTAGTTGCTACCTCTCTTTTTGTTCATCCTTGGTTTCACCTTTTGATTATTTTCTAATTTGTTTTCTTGTTTACTTACGAGACTAATGCGATGAGTGGCGAGACTTGATTTTCCTGTATGTACTTGACACCTGTTCATCCCCATAGAGAAGACTCGTCTTGAGCTACAAAAACAAGTCGCATGCCCTAAAAATGCTTAAAAATGCAAAAATTGACCATTTTAGCTAAAACGAAAGCCTACCCATTAAGCGTCCCCCGCTAAGAGACACATTTAAAACTGAAATTTCTAAAAATCCCCCATAACAAAGATTTCATCATTTTAACATTCTCGTGCAAAATCGTTAAATCGAGAAGAACTAACTTTGAGATCTCGCGGGTGAGGTTTTGCTCATCGGGCATGATCTCTATCTCGCTACAAACGCGTTTGACTATACTCTCGTCGAAAACCGTCACCGTGGGTCCCAGAGCTCAAAAACTATCAAATCGACATATGCGAAATGAATAGAAAATAAGCTCATTATATATATATATATATGATGTTTTGACTCATAAAACATTAATACAAGATAAGGCAGCTGATTGAGAAAAGCTGGTAAATATTGAAAAATTACGCAAGTCGGGATCAAAGGAGCGTCTTTGGAAAATGCGTGAAGGACCGCCACCTGAGCGGGCGGCGGTTTCGTCACCCTTGAAGGTCAAAAAGCAATTAAAAAGGGGGCGAGGATAAAAAAGTTGTGTAAAGCATTTGGGATGCTAACATATACTTCGTGAGCTTCTCTGGATCCCGAACACCTTGCGAGGTGACCTGTATCATCATTGGGGCATGTGTAACATCGTTCCAACAAAGATATAGTACCCTATAATTTTGGGTACGTACATATTTCCCCCTCGGAGAAGCGTTTTAGCCATGAAGAGGTGTAAAACGGTGGGTCCAAGTATGGTGGTCCCAAAATGGGAAGCTAGAAATTATACCGACACGCCTATGTGTCGAAATTCCACCATCTCGAGTTCCCACTACCCGAAGATGGAAAGAAGACTCAAGTGCAGATAGATAAAATAAATCGAACAATAAATACTAAATTAGTATGAAATGAGGACTTACCATTTGCGTGGGGATAAGAACTTACCTCCGTCGGTGCTCTAAACCTGCGAAAGGGGCATTCAAAATGAGTCAAAACACCATATATATATATATATATATAAAACGGGCTTATTTTCCTATTCATTTGCATGTGTTGATTTGATAGTTTTTGAGCTTTGGGACCCATGGTGACGGTTTTCAACGAGAACATAGTCGAAACATTCATAGCGAGATAGTGATCATGCCCATGGAAAGAAACCTCGACCCACGAGATCTCAGGTTAGTTCTTCTCGATTTAACGTTTTTGCACCCAAAATGTTAAAATGATGAAATCTTTGTTGTGTGTGGGGGGGTATTTTTAGAAATGTCGATTTAAATGTTTCTCTTAGGGGGATGCCTAATGGTTAGGCTTTCATTTTAGCTAAAATGGTCAATTTTGGCATTTTAAAGCATTTTTAGGGCATGTGACCCGTTTGTAGTCACGGGACATGACCACCGCCTGAGCAGGTGGCGATTCAGAACAGCCGCCTTCAAGGTGTGGTTTTGGAACCACCCTTGCTCGTCAGAGGTGGCATTCTCTTCGAGTGTTAAAACAACACTAATTTGAACTTCTTTTTGCATTTTTAGTGTTCCTACTTGCTTTAATGATTTTTCCAATGCAATTTTGATAGTAACTTGCTTCTTTTTGCGTGTTTTTGGGTGTTTTGTAGCGAAGAAAGAGTACATTAGATGGTCTTTGAGAGAGGGAGTGTGATTGGCTTCCCGTAGTGTTAGATGCACTCTCTCGGTGAGCGGATACTCTTGAGGCGGGCGGTATATTGAGGATCGCACAGTCCCCCATGTTGCACTTGCCGAGTCACATACTATGTGACTTATTTTCTCTTGGGATGCGATCGGAACACCTTCGATTTCTAGGTGTTAGGGGTGAGTGGACTATCACCTTAGAGGACATCTATCACATTTTGGGAGTCCCGATTATTGGAAGGAGAATTTCATTTGATACAATAGTATCTAGAGCTTAGGTGACTTAGTGGGCCACCTATATGGGAGACGTAATTGTCTCTCTTGGTTTGAAGAAGGGTGTGAAGGTCCATTCTATTCTAGCTTGCCCATCCCTTTGATCCACCAGGCCATTATGGGCATCCTTACTTTGAGATTGATTGGGGACAAGGAAGGGGATACTTTGCTTTACTGTTGGGCCCCCATCATTACATAGATTGAGGCACATGGTTGGATTTATGCCTAGGGAGCCGATATACTTGGGAATACCTATCACGACTTATATAGGTTGGTTTGCTTACAGGGACAGTCATTGAGCCATCTTACCTTACTTATGAGTTGGAGTCTATGAGCGCGTTATCCCTTATGGGAGAGGTGTAGAGGTGGGGGATCCGGGGCCGTGAGGGCAGCTAGATGGACATAGATGATGGTGCTTAGAGCACCCCACCATCCATTGCTTCCCTAACTACTAAGGATATGAAGGCCACACCCTACCCGACCATGGTGGGGTTATGGGGTGAGGAGACCTTTACTTTGATTTCTGCTCTACTACAGGGCAGCTTGTGGATAGGGATGGGAAGGTAGAGACACACCCTTTCAATCGAGTACCTCAGCGCTTAGCCTTGCTTATATTGATATGCTTCCCCTCGTGGTGCCGGTGTTCGAGATCGAGTTCGGGAGGCTAGTGGAGGTCTTAGAGGTTGGGGTTGGACTGTTGTTACTCCCCGACGTCCCTATTGCAGCTAGGATGGTGGTACGCGCTCGAGAGAGAGTCAATGCTCCTCGGGCACCTTTACTTTGCATTGCGCCGGTCCCGCCCATAGCAATGATGATCCTATTGATATAGAATCTCAGTCCGAGGAGTTCACAGGGGGAGAGATAGAGGAGGAGACCGAGGACATGGAGATCAGTGAGTCGGGTGGGGAAGAGGATAGCGACCCCGAGTGACATGACACTCAGGAGATCTTACAGGCTGAGAGGGCAGCGTAGAGTGTAGAGAGGGTGACTCTAGTCTAAAGGGAGTTACTTTCTAAGGACCTATGTGGAGAGGGCGAGTCCATGGTAGGATGCTTATGTTGCCCCTGGATGTAGGAGGGGACACCGGTTAGTGGCGGCGTTCGTGGTAGGCACGGATCCCAGAGATCCTTCTTGGAGGCCTGGAGATCCAAGTGAGTTGTCACTCTTCTTTTGATATTTGTTTTAGCTAGAATTTCCTTAGTTGTTATCTCTCTTTTTGTTCATCCTTGGTTTCACCTTTTGATTATTTTCTAATTTGTTTTCTCCTTTGCTTGTAGAGACTGCTGATGAGTGGCGAGACTTGATTCACCGGGTATGTACTGACACCCTATTGCTCCCCACGGAGAAGACTCGTGTTGAGCTATCCGTGGATGCAGGGGAGCCTTCAGCAGCCGGTAGGCATACCGATGTTTTTTCCCCTGTCGGCATGTGGCCAAGATGGTGACTTCCCTCCATACCAAGGTAGTTGGGTATAGGGCTGCAGAGTGCCTGATGAGGAGGAGCCATTCTCATAGCGAGACTACAACTATTGTTTGGGACCGTGAGCCCTCAGTGCACTCGGAGCGCCGGCGTAGTTTGAGTCCTGACGTGGTCATGCGCCTTCTGAGGGATCCCATAGGGATTGAGAGGCCACTTGGCTCTTTTTTGTAGTGACTTTGTTATGTTGTTTATACAAGTATTTTGTATTTTTGGGCTCATTGAGCGTTTTGACCATGCCTAGTGCATGATGGCATTGTACATGAAACCTGATTATATATATATATCTCTTTGGATCTAGACTCTTAGTATCTTGAATTTTGTGACTCATTTTCTAAATGTGTTTTTAGATGTTCTTAGAACATTTTCTTTTCATGTTTCCGAATGTATGCAATGGACAACAAATGATAGTAAATAGAATGCTTTACTCTATATGTTTTTGTAGTGTTGATATGATGAGATGATACTAACATATTGTATTATTGAACTTTTGAAATTTTTGGGTAGTGTTTGTAATTCCTTCTTATATTGGAAAACGTGATGAATGCATAGTGATAAAGAGATGAACTTTCCCCAATCCCAAATCCACACAACTAGTAAGATGTGAGGGCTCAACACCAAGAATTAGGAAGGGCACAAGTTGTATAAGTTTGATTGAATGGAATGATGAGAGATAGAAAAACCAAGAAGAAGAACCAAATTTGGACCTACACACCCACCCTACCGAACTACTACCAAGCTTAGAGGGCCACTTACTTTTCAGTTTATCTAGACTTAGATTCATAAATGACAACCTTGTTGACAAAATCTGGTTTTGAGGATTTGATCTCTTTGGAATTTGGATACCCGGATATTTGCTTTCTCTTAACATAATTTGACTTGTGTTTTTAGCATGCCAAGATTTGTTAGTTTGTGTGACTGGACCCCCACACCTTGCCTCACGCCACTAGTAAGAAGCATGGGTTTTCACCAAAGGAAAGATACAAAGGGCGAGTAAGGGCACTTCCTTTATTTCCCAACCTCACATCACCAAGAAGAGATGTGGGCTTATCACCGAAGGTTGATGGGGCAAAGAAGTGTGTAAAGTAAAATATTATGTTTGCTTGGTGCTTTTGATTTCACTTGATTTTGACATTTCGATCTATGACTTTGGGATATCCTTTCGTTCCAAGAGATTTTAAGAGGGATAGATGTGACACCAAGAAGCTTCTAGAATAGACCGTAGGCAAGGACAACTTCACCTAGTAGAAAGAAAGAGCAAAGCCAAGTATGCGGGTCTTGGTATGGTTTCCGTCAATGTTTGTCTGTCGAAATTGATGAGAAGATTTGAAAATATTTGATGATGTTTGAAGAAATGTGATATGAATATTTTTGCCAATATCTTTAGAAATTTATAACAGATTGTTTTTAAGAGTGAGCTCCTGGACTATCATTTTTATGAAATGGACAGAATGAAGTAGCTAAAAGACTAATGCAATGTAGGTAGCTATAATGTACTAGCAATGGCTTTGATATTTTATGCGTAAAACCATTTAAGGTGCAAGGAATTAACAGTTTCATCAAATTCCTCACCTTTTAGTGTGCACAAGATATATGCACCATTTTCGTAGTCCTTCATGACTCGGTATGGGCCCAACCATTTGGGCTGGAAATTTCTTCCTTCGCCAGTTTTCTTTTCGATTCGGCTATCTAGTGTTAGAACTAGATCTCCATATATTTCTCGCTCATAGAATTTTTTGTTATACTACCGGCACATCCAAATCGGCGCATAGGCTCTGTCTTTGTTGTTCGGTGTTTAACCTAGCCTCGTCAAGGATTTCTAGTTGAGAGAGGCATGCCTTCCTATAAGCTTCTTCGTCCAAAATTCCTTGTAATGAGATGAAGAGACGAGTATTTCAACCTCAAGTGGGAGAACTGCTTACTCCGAATACCGGCGAGAAAGGAGTTTCTCCTATTGGTGTTCTTATTGAGGTTCGGTGGGCCCACAAGGCCAGATATAGTTTTAAATGCCAATCTCGTTTGTTCTCCTTGACTATTTTGAGGAGAATAGATTTCAACGTTTTGTTTGTCGCTTTAGCCTACCCATTGGCTTGAGGGTAGCAAAGAGAGGCCGTGTGATGGTTTATCTTGAACTTGCTACATAGCTCACGAACCTCATCATTTTTAAAGGACATGCCATTATCTGAGATAATGACTTGTGGGACACCATACCTACAGATAATTTGGTTCAAAATGAATTTGACAATTACCAGAACAGTACGGTGGTGAGAGGCATGGTCTCCACCCATTTGGTAAAATATTCAATGGCTGTGATTATAAAATTATGGCCATCGGTTGATGAGGAGAAAATTTCCCTATCAAGTCCAAACCCCACGTGGAGAAGGGCCACCGAGTTCTTTATTGTTTGTAGGGATTGTCTTTGGCATGTGAATCTCATGAGAGAATTCTTGACATTTGTGGCATTTATGTACAAATTCCACTACATCATGTTCGAGAGTGGGCCAAAAATAGCCCATCCGATGTATTTTGTGAGCGGTGGCGTGACCACCGAAGTGGCCCCACATATCCCATCAGGATTCATGAAGAATCTTCTTGGATTCTTCTATGTCGATGCATCTTAGAAGCATGCCATCAAAGGCTCTATGATAGAGTACTTGGTCTAAAATAACATATTTAGTGGTAATAATGCGTAACTACTTTCTTTGTTGTGACATGGCACTTTCCGGTATGTATGGTCCATGATATAATTGATGATATCGTATATCTTTTAGGGACATGTAGAAATGGGGGCCTAGTTTCGACAAAGTATACACACTCATCGGGAAAGTCTAGATCTACTAGCTCACCTCCATCTAGTGGATTGTCAGCTAACCAATCTACAATGATTTGTCCTTTAACGGATTTTTGGTTTACGAATGTTCACTCAAATTCTCCCATTAGGGTTATGAAATGACCAACCTTTTTAGATAAAGATCCTTGTGTGAGAAATGTTCGTAAATGGTCTGTCTTTACAATGACCCTTGTTTCCTTGTTTAACATGTAATGTCTCAAATGTTTTGTTGCCAAAATTATGGCAAGACATTCTCTCTCGGCTTGTGTGTAACGTGTCTCATAATCGAGCAACGCGTTTGGCTAATGAAATAGATCACACGTTCTCGTTTGTCATCGTCTTCTTGTGCCAACATGCGAGGCCAACGAGACATGAGTGGCTCGTGAGTATAGGATCAAAGGAAGTCGGCTTGGGGGCATTAGCGTGGGTGGTGACAATAAGAAGCACTTAACTACTTCAAAGGCCTCATTGCAATCTTCATCTAATTGACGCTATAATATTTCTTAAGTAGATTGTTGATTGGATGAATGGAAAAGCTTAAATCTGGGATGAACCTTTGGATTGTACTGAGTTTCCCAAGAAATGACCTGATTCCAGACTCGTCCAAAGGTGGGATCATTTCAAGAACAACCCGTATTTTGGCCGAGATCAACATCAATCCCTCGTGAAGATATAATGTATCCTAGAAGTTTGCCTCCTGTTACACCGAACATACACTTCTCTGGGTTTAATGTGACACCATACTCAATTAGTCATGAGAGGATGATACGGAGCACTTCCGGATGATCACAATGTTTCTTGGCCTTGGCCAACAAGTCATCCACATATGATTCCACAATTTTATGGATAAGATCATGGAATATATAAGTCATTTCCCGCTGATACGTAGCACCGAGCGTTCTTAAGACCAAATGGCATGACAACATAACAATAAGTTCCCTAGGGAGTTATAAATGTGGTTTTGGCTTGATCTTGTTTAGATATTTTAATCTGATTGTACCATGAGAACCCATCCATGAGGGACAGTAGTTCAAATCTAGTTGTTGCATCAACGATAACATCAATGGATGGTAATGGGAAATCATCTTTGGGACAAGCTTTGTTAATATCCCGAAAGTCTATACAAATGCGTATCTTCCCATTCTTTTTGAGGACGGGAATGATATTAGATACCCATTGTGAATAGTCAACGGGCTTGATGAATCCTACTTGGAGAAGTTTTACTACTTCCTCTTTTACCATGAGAGCCACTTTTGGCTTCATTGGTCTTGAATTCTGTTTAATTGGCTTCACATCTGGTTTAGTGACGAGATTATGTACAATGAATTGTGGTGCAATGCCCATCATTTCTTTATAATTAAATGCAAAAGCCTTTTGATTTTTTTTTAAGGATTTGGGTGTGTATTTCTATTTATTCCGGAGTTAACGAGGATCCCAACTTCAAAATTCTTGGTTCTTCCTCCATTCCAATATTTATGTCAATGGTTTGTTCTATCAAAGAAGCGTTACCTTCTTCAAATTTAGGTGGGGCTGTAGGTAGTTCCAAGCTTTCTACATTTCCTATCTCATAGATATCGAGATCTTTCTGTGGAGGAGACTCTACCGTGGGATTTCCAAAGTAGGAAGAGGAGTGTGGTATTAGGGAAAGATCAACTATACGGTGAGCAAGGTGTAGCTCTGCATAGGCATTTAGATATTCGAGAGTGACTTTATCACTATCAACATGATGTAAGATAGAAGACTCATTCTCAGTTGCATGTGTTAGAAGAGGGTTCGTTGATATTTTCTTCACCAATGGTTCAGTGTGAAGTGATACCCTAAAACTTGTATCTTCCAACTCATTGCTTGGGTAAAACACAAAGTGAGGTTTGCTATTGAATCTGCGAGAAGGTTACTGTTCTCACAAGATTGCCTCAATGGATATGAAGTTGAATCTTTTGCTTAGATCTAATACCATTTGTTTTATAGAGTGTAAGTGCTCAGCTCTAGTCTCATATACTTCAGAGACTTGGTTTGCAACTAATTGCGAGTCTCCTAACACTCTGATGTCATTAACACCGAGCCTTTTGGCTATGATGAGGCCAAGGAGGAGGGCTTCGTACTCAATGCCATTGTTTGTACATTCAAAGTTTAACTTAAAAGAAAAAGGTAGGATCTTTCCCTCAGGAGAAGTAAAGATCACACCGCCCTTGGCTCCATAGCGACATCTAGCTCCATCGAAGTGGAGAGTCCAATATTTACTAGGAAAAATGGATGTTGGGACATTCTTTGCATTTGTTTCTTATGTTTCGATTACTTTTACCATGCAAAGTTCCTCTGCTGGAAGAGAACCAACACCTAGGGTACATCCCATACCACATGGAATCAAATGATAAGAAAATTCATAGATCTTGTTCCAGAATTCAACAATTTTTGCAGTAGTCCCTAATGACACTTGTTTCTACAATGTTAGCTTCATCCTCGACGGCTGGGATGCTCTTGACTAGGTTCGTAATTTCTAGTTCTTTGTAGGTATTAATGTCTCTTCCGGTTTTGAGTCGATTGGTTTGTTGGGAGTTCAAACTCGAGTGAACGCTTGGTCTTTCTTCGGTCTGCTTTAGGTGTATGTCGAAGGGTTTTGGGTCACCTTTTTACGAATATATTTCCTAGGTGTAAGAATCTTATTTCCTGGAATAACGTAAAGGGATTGCTTTCATGCGATGAATCCATAGTCGATGAGGATCATATATAGTTGGTTTTCCCGATCTATGATATAGACTCGGTGAGGATTGTCTTGGGTCCTAAGGTGACCGGTAATATTATAGTCCCAATTGAAGTAGCTTTAAGGCTATCATAACCTCTTAGCGTATTTCTTGTTGTGGAACAATTTTTTCTCCATATCCTAGCTTTTGAAGGAAAGAGAAGGGGACAATGTTAATCGCTGCCCCATCAATCAACCATTGTGTGTTTAACATAATTATTGTAAACCCACACCCGTAAATGTAAGGTTGGATCGCCTCTACGTGTAATTTTAGCATCTGTTGGCATTTTGTTTATGTCGTATATAAACTCGATATCCCTATCTGGCTGCCCCGAGGGTGGATATCAAAGTCTATATGGTTTACTTGTGTTTTGGGAGGTGGAGTGATGTTAATTAAATGACCAAGACCTAGTGCTTCTAAAAGAGCAGCCCTATGGGTAGGAGAGTTTTTTAACAAGTCCAAAAGAAGATGTGAGAGAAGGTCTTTGTTAAGTCATTAATTAAATCATAAGCACCCACGGGTTTTACCAACGTTTGTTGAATGTTATCTGGTTATAGTGGATAGATTGGATTTGGTTGAGAAGAATATTCTCGTGTTCTTGTTATGGCTTCTATGTGCGAGATCAACATCTAACTCTACTAGACCAACTACCTTAGTTCGTGGCTGATTTCCTAATTGTGGTGCGACAATTGAATTTAGTGAAGTTGAGGCTTCATGATCGTTATTTCCTGTCATTACACCTTTGTTCATCCCATTTGGATTTAATTTATTATTGTTATTGTGATTTGGGAGTGGATCATTGAAGATCTTAAGAGGTGCATTTTGAGGGGAAACGCCTTGTGAAAGTATTTGGTATAGGTGTCACGGAATCATAAGAACATATCTATGAAGAGTTGTCTTTGTTCTTCTCGGCAAGCGTTTCATGAACTTATTGTAATCGCAACAAGTCCTAGTGTCATGGCCTCGAATTTTTGAAACCACAATACGAGTTGGGATTATAACTCCTAGGTTTTGGTTTGGCACATGTTGTGGTCCAAAACTATGATTAAACCGTTGACTATTAGGATTAAATTTTTGCGTTTGTTGCCTTTGGTTTTGATATCCAAATCAAGTTCTAACTTGGAACCTCGTATCCGGATCTGCGCGCTTTTGTTGTTGTGGATGATTAAAATCCACCGCGTTGATTTTTGGGGTAAAATTGTTGTTTCGTTTATTGTTAATCGGTGGTGTAATATTTACAACATTTATTTTTAGTTTGGTCAGTCACTCCATCTGTTGTCACTCCACGGTTTTTGTTAAGGATTTTAGGTCCTTGATTGACATTTGTGGTAGTAGGATAGGTCGTAGTGTTTTGGTTGGGGATGATTAACCTCCCATTTGTTCCATATGTCTTGCGACCGCTATCTATTGCAGATTGATCTATTCGGAGAGTGCTCTCGAGCACTTCATCATAAGTTCTTAGTGGGAACTTCTGGACTTCTTCCTTTATCTCTTTGCTAAGAGAATGAAGGAATAAATCACATAGTTCCATTTGATCCATGTTTGGAGCACTTCTTAGAGAATAGAGGACTGTACGCCATCTTTGGATGAAACAAACAACATATTCATTGTGTTCTTTTTAATATGCAAGAATTCCCCGATTCTGTTTCAACAATTTGTTCATGTCGAACACCTTGATGAAATCTGAAATGAGTTGTTTACATGAATGTATTTAGGCTTCATTATTCTCAGATACCAATCGAGGCGATACCCTCTAACTTTTTGGGGAATATTTTAGCAACAACTCCATCCTAAGGGCGTAGTTCTCGAATGGTTGTGGCATAGGCCTTAAAATGTGCATTTGGGTCTCCCTCCCCTTTGTACTTGGGTAGATCGGGGAAAGGTCTTGGAAGAATGAAACTTCATATAGTGAAGTCTAAAGGTTCTTTCAAATATTCTAAATAAGTCCCTATCGCATAGGTTTCAACCATTGATGGTGCTTGCCGAGGGGGTGGAGGTGGAATGGGTTGTTGATATGGTGTAGCATATATATTTACTGGGGGCATAAGGAAATCCCTGTGGTTGAGCGAACATCTTTGGGAGAAGAGAACATATCTCCCTGTGGTGATTTGGAATACATGTTTAAGTATGGAGGAGCATTGCTCAGGAATGGGTTGTTTTGTGCTAAGCCGGGAGGTATCATATTCTCAACTGGAGTGGCGTTTGAAAACGCGGTTCTAGTTGGCGTTTGTTGTAAATACTAAGGAGGCATGCCCAACGTGCCTGTTCCTGTGAGGAGGTCTACTTGGCTAGGATGATGTGGAGGATTGGAAGTTCCTGCTTGCATGAACTGTGAATTTTTATTTGCTTGAGAAAGTTCCAACCCTCTAACCTTCTCGACTAAGGCTGAGATGACCTCGTTTGGTGAAGACACGGTATTTTTCCTTAGTGGCGGTTGTTGTATACCTTGAGGTTGTATAGGCATATGGTACCCTACTATGAACTGATTTCTCCTCTACCAAGTTTCACCGAGGGCATTTCCTATAGGTGGAGGAATGGGGGTGTTTTCTTGGAATGAGACCTCGGGTTGTGTTTGCAAACCTCCTATAGGTGGGTACATATTTTGAGAGCGTTGTTCACTCCTAGCATAACATGCTAAGTATTCGTCATCTAAAAAAATATGGATCTGACTATCTACTAATTTGTGGTCTAAGCAACACCCGAGGAGATGACCCAAATTCTCCAAAGAGCGTCATGTTGTTTGAGCACTCAAGGCTCTGGTTTGTTGAGATGATCCAACTCCTCTATTTGGAAAGTTGAACTATATCTAATCCTTTGAGGTGGAATTTGCGTTGAAAATTGGTTAGTTGAATAGTTATCACCCCATGCTAAGAGTGAGGGTGATGGTTGTCTATTTAATTGATCATAGTATGCTTCAGGACCTAGGAGAGGTCTGTCATATGCATCGTATCCCGACATATTTGGGGGTATATAAATACCCACAAAATAATGGGAAGAAGCGAAGATGGATAAAACTAAAGAGAAGCGTGTGAAAGTGAAGCAATCGTTCCCTTCACGTTAGGTTCACCAATTTTGTTGGTGAAGCTGATGTGAAGGCTAATGAGGTGGAAAAAGTATCCTAATTAGAAGAACAAGTAGAAATATGACTCTGAATCAGAAGGTAGGAAGTTCACATTGGGTTCACCAATTTTGTACAATGGAAAAGTGACATGCGAGCATGGGAATCTACAAGTAACTTTTCCTCGCACCTAACCTCCCGAGGTCGTGCCGAGATAGCCAGTGGGGATGGAATATACGTGGGGTGCATATAAACTAGTTAGGTAATCTTATGTCTTCAACATGTAATAATGGGATCTACGAATCTAAGGCAAAGAAGGCCCTCCTAACATGAACCGGTGTGATAAATCATTTGGTGAGGATAGCTGCTCGAAGGCTCCAATCAATATCGAGCTTTGACATTATCCGATCTATGGGTTGTGAGATACGTGGAAGATGACTTGTGGGTGCTTCATATATATCTCTCGACAAGGTCATCAAAATGGACTCAAGCTAAATGTGTAGTGGATCTTTTGGTGTTTTATGGACGATTGTCTTATCTAGTCTAGAAATATTTAGCTTGATTAGCTCTACTACGTTCAATAATGATAATTGTGTGATAATGTCGGTGGAAGTGGAGAGGACCTAAACACCATCATTTGCAAGTCGGCGTCAATGCTTGATTGATTTGTAGGCCCGTTGGGTTGTGGGACTGTGGATCACAACCGTAAGTTTGTGGTTCTTTGTGGACCTCCTATGGTCATGTGAAGAGTCAATCTCTCTCGATTTTGAGTATCTAGTAATCGTATGCCTTTTCGGCCTCTACATTTAGAACTAGAAGTTGCACGATTTTCTTGGAGTATCTAACAGTGTTTTGTAAACTTGGATGCATAAGCTAGTGTCTATATCAATGAGGAAATCTCCTATGTTTGGTCATGTGGACTAGTGGATCACAATGAACATTTTCTCTCTTCAGTCCTTCTATAGTCATACGAATATTTATCAAGGCAATCTATAGTTTGGCTGATTTGACCGTAGAATGTATGTGCTTTTTCGTCTTCTCGTGTTTAATCCTCTTAGTTGTGTGCTGATTTCTTGTAGGTCTCGTTGTTGTTGGAAGCCCCGACTTACGAGATTTTGATCTATGTCGAGTTAATGCTGCAACAAGATTTGGGTGAGGTACGATTGGCTCAAAAACATATTCCTAGGCTCCCTAAGTACCGTGATTGTCATACAAGATCGATATAAACCTAACCGAAACAAAATAAACTAATTATACAAGATATATCTACAACATATATATATATATATATATATATATTCCTCTATTTTTAATATATTTTTGATAGAATTTTGAATAGAATTTGAAAGAGCAACTAATCTAATATATTCGAGAAAATGACAACTAATCTAATAACCGAATTAAAACAAAGCAAGGTAGCTGGTGTAGCTATTTGTTGCTCTGGTTGTGAATTTATCCTAAATAACTAGATAGCTGATTAAATTAATTGAAAGACTCTTGATCCTACCTCAAGTGAGGAATGAATCATAGTTCTGAGAAACTATCAATCCCCACATGCTTCCCCAATATCAAAAGTGAAATTTAACTGAAATGCAATAATTTACTACTCTATTTGATATGTTTTAACTAGAACTTTGTGAGATAAAACATGGAATTTGCGAGCAATGTTGGCGAATCTAGTAGTGTATGAATTTTTCCCCTCAGAATGATCTCCTCGTTCCTTCGTGTTCACGTGAATCCAGAAGAGCGTGTATATGCTAGCATCAACAGAAGAAGGTATTTGAACAATGGCAGCTTTGGATATAGACCGAATATAATGCGAGTAGGAGAGGGACAACGCAAGTGACAAAGCTTGGCATATGCAATTCCTAGTAGGATTTATTATGGGAATACAACACAAGTGTACCGAGAGATTCTAGAATCTACCTTCTGTGAAGAACACAACCTGCAACTCTAATGGATGTAATCTACAAATGACACTACTTTGCTCTAAACTAATTTTCATGAACAACAATGAACAAGACTAAAGCAAGAAGATTGAATGGCCTCTAACAACAAAAGGAAAACTAGCGTGGATGTAAAACATGAAAACAAAATGAATTCTAAGAAAGAATTTGAAAGACTAAACAATGGAAATGAGAAGTTGAGGGGCCATTTTCTTGAAAACAAGTCAAGCTATTTACTGATTTCACATTCACCCAAAGGTAACTCATATTAGAACTCTTTTACCATTAAACAATGAAGAAACACTATTCCAAGGAACATAAAACATTAATACAAGCTAAGGCAAATTGAGAAAGATGGTACATGTTGAAAAATTACGCAAGTTGTGATCAAAGGAGCATGCTGGAAAACACGTGAAGGACCACCGCCTAAGCGGGCAATGCGTTTCATCATTGAAGGTCAAAAAACATTTAAAAGGGGGCAAGGGATAAAAAAGCACAAGAAACTTGGATAAAGCATTTAGGATGCTAACATATACTTCGTGAGCTTCTCTGGATCCCAAACACCTTGCGAGGTGACCTGTATCATCATTGGGGCATGTGTAACATCATTCCAGTGGTACAATACCCTACGATTTTGGGTACGTATAAAGAACCTTCTTTGCTAAATCATCATGTGTGATAAAATAAAGTTAACACATGTTTGCTATATCCTATATGCTCTTAAGGGGTGACTTGATTCTCACCTATGAAGTATGGAATAATATTTAGAATGCCATTTGGCATGTCATTTTGCACATGACCAACACCAAGAGACTCCCTCTTGTGAAGTTGGAAAATTTTCTTAGGGGAGGAGGTGGATGATGTGCCATTACGGTGCACAAGTTGTGCTCTTTAAGGAGGAGTTGAATGGTTGACATGCTGGAGATAAAGATGCACACATAGGACTTCTAGAATGAAATATTCTTTGGGATAACTGGAGGTACTCGAAAGAATATTCAGCTTCTACACTTCTTCTTCTATGAAATATTCTCATGAAAGGCACTCAAGACTGCTAAAATAGAGATATGGAAATGTTGGGAGTCATCAGATGTGTTAAAACGAGCCTCTAGAGGCTAAAACACTAAGTCCACACACCAAAACTTAGTAATATGAAATGTAAGCTTTCATTGCTGCTCCAACTAGGAGTGCCAAAACTGTTGGTCTTCAAACTTACACCCGCATCTCGGATCTGGAAGATTTGAGTTGTTTGAGATCACAATGGAACCATCTCCAAGTTGTGGGATCTTGCACTTAAGATAGATCTCCGAAGAAGGCCAGGTTCTCTATCTATTTGTATGGCTATTCTTTATTCTCCTAGTGTTGAAGGGCTAAAAATGCTAAGAACTACACTAAAAAGGTGCCAAAAAAAGAGGGATGAATACTATTTGTTCTAAGTGAGAATAAAAGGATAACATGAAAAAGGAACCACACTAAAAACACGTTTACATTCTCATGAAACTAAATAAGGAACTGAGGACATGAAATGGCACAATGAACACACAATGTAAAAGAAAGGTAAGAAGAAGAAATGAAAACATGTTAGGATAGATAATAGTCACAAAATGATGCTTCTATTACTTCCAAAAATGCACAAAGTTATTATAATGGTGAAAGAGGCCGATATCCACATGCATGAGCTAGATCTAGAGGTCTGCAACTCAGAATACATAAAATATGAAGTCCTTAGCAAAACATGTAAGGATCCAGAGTATCCAACATTAATAATGAGCCCAACTCTTACATTTATAGATGAATCTATAGAAGGAGAAGAGAAGGAGGAAAACCCAAATTTGAAATACAACCACCAACAAGAAGCATTCAATGCCTGCAAATCCACCTAAGAATCTGTCAAATGCACTTCCTAGGTTTTTTTGGCATGTTGGATGAGGAAGGAGGGTGGATCATATCAAATTGGGTGGTTGAAGCAATCATATCTACTTCATTAATGCTCGTAAAGAAAATTTCCATTTCTCACTCCGGATCTTCCAAAATTTGAATTTGAATGTCTAGCATTATGGTTGATGTCAATAGCTCTCTAACAAGTCTAGGCATGCACTGATCAAAGATTTTAGAAAAATATACGTTTATTAGAGGATGTCGAGGCCATCTATGCATGCAAGACACACATCACATGTGATTTCGCTTGAAAGAATAACCAACTATGTAAAATGTTTTTCATTTTGCCATGTTTTAATTACTTTGATTTGTTCATGAATGATTCGACACCATGTTGGCACACTTTGGCTAGTTTCATGTGGCATACTCAAGCATGTTAGAAGATTACCTAGTACATAAGGGTGCAAAGGAGGGCATGAGGAAGGGTGTGCGGAAGATAATCGAAGAAGGCACGTAGAGAAACGTGAGCATGATGCGCGGGGAAATGAGGCAAAATGGTGAGATGAGAATGCATGGTCAAGGTGAAACCATTACAAGATGATGTGTGGTGTGTGCGAGGGCTAGGGAATTAGCTGATCAAAGCATGTGCAATGTGTGCGCGCAGGGTGAACATCGACAGGAAGAGGGCGAATGCGCGAGAAGACACACACAAGGGGAAGATGGAACAAATAAGAAAATGAAAGGAAGGGAAGAAGGGGAAGCAAAA
Organism: Taxus wallichiana var. yunnanensis; assembly: GCA_018340775.1. Classification (NCBI taxonomy): domain Eukaryota; kingdom Viridiplantae; phylum Streptophyta; class Pinopsida; order Cupressales; family Taxaceae; genus Taxus; species Taxus wallichiana. The sequence continues at coordinate 304,148,882 of CM031237.1, forward strand.
AGTGTGTAAAAGGAAAAGAAAGGAATGTTCCAAGGGAACTTGAGCATGCGCAACCTCGTAATGAAGAGCTTAGAGCCAGAAGATGTATACAAGTTATCCAAATCACTAGGAGAGTTATTTAGATAACACAATGTTTAAGATAGATTTCGTTCACTAGAATAAGAAGTTATTCTCCATCTAAAGTATACAATTAGAAGGCATTGACACTTCTACATCTTGTGACCATGTACGGGCCACTCCAAATGGCATCGAACTTGGAATGCCTACTGGTTTTTTCCAATTTTCATCCCACTTTAGAACTAGGTCCCTCTCTTGGAAGGTCCTTGCTTTTGATTTATTATCAAACCATCTCTTGACTAAGGATTGATATTTCTCCATCATTTGCACTTGCATATTATCGATTTCCTCTAACTCTATCAACTCTGCATACCTAGCTTCCATTGGTTCAAACTATGACAACTCCAATTGCTTTATGAGCTCTAATGCGGATAGCTCCATGATATCAACAATACCACCTCCCTACCGTAGACCAAATTTTAGGGAGAATTTACTATCGAATTCTTTTGACATTATCCTATCATCCCATAATTCTATTTGAGCTTGGTATTCCATGTCCTTTGATTTTCATCTAGAGCCCTCCCGAGATCTTCAACAAATTTTTATTCGTGGACTCTACTTGTCCGTTAACTTAGGGGTAATAGTTAGAAGAGGTGCTCAAATAGATTCCATTCCTAATAGCCCATTCTATGATCTTGGAACCTAGGAATGCCAATGCATTTTCTAAATGATAGTGGCTGGTACACCAAACCTTGTGAATATCCCTTCGTAGAAGTCTATTATCTTGATTCGTTTTCTTCCTTGAGAGTCACCTCCTCAGTCCACTTGGTGAAATAGTCCACTTTTGTAAGAATTCAATTGTGTCCTTGGATTTAATTTGATTAATGAACCTTGATGAAGTCTAATCCCCACTACATAAATGGCTGATCGACATAAATCGGTCGTAATGGAAGTGCTTTGCTAGCCTTTCCTTGCTTGTGAAAAGACATATTTTACATTTCTTGATCCAAGAGTAGCAATCACTAAATACTATGGGCTAATAATAACCCACCTTCATTATTTTGAGAGTTGTTACCATGAGGAAAAATGACCTCCAACCTCTCCATCGTGAAACTCCTGTAGCACCTTCTCAATTTGACATGTTCCAATGCATCTCAATAGGACTCCATTGATGTGCTTCTTAAACAAGACACCATAAACAAACACACATGGAATGGCTTGTAGTATGAAGTATCTCCTCTTTTCTTTGCTCATTTCTGGAGGGCATATCCTTGTTTGTAGGAATTGTATCATGTCTTGAGTCCTAACATGGGATAGGAACACTATCATTTGTTTGCTCCCCGATTATCCTATAGCATCTAAATAAATTCCTTTACATTACTTGGTTCATCTTGTTCACTAGAATCCAGGTTGTTCACACAATCCTTTTCCATGAACTAGTTTGGTAAATTTAATCTCAATGTCATATTCCATGACACATTTGATCCATCTTGCACATTTTCTCATTCAAATCCTTGTTTAGAAGGAAGTCCTTGACACCCACATGGCACACCAATACGTGGATCCTATTATTTGAAACTAGGTGCTTGAATTTCTTTAAACTCCTTATCACTACAAGGACATTTTTCTCAATGAAGGAATACCTAAATTCATAATCCTCTAAACCTTGACTAAAGAAGGCAATCGCTATTTGTAAGACCCCTCTTTATTTTTTGCACAAAGATCACATAAATTGTATCCGAACCACCGAAGGCATAGAGAATGAATTCCTTAGAAAATTATGGGTTGATGAGAGTTGGAACTTGAGATATAACTTCTTTGATAGCTTCAAAACTTTCTTTACCTTCTATAGTCTATTTAAATTCCATGCTCTTTTTCAACATCTATGTTATTGGCTTCACAAGAGAGGTAAAATTTGGTACAAACTTACGATCAAAGTTGATCTTTCCTAGAAATCTTTGCAAAACATTCTTATGATTTGACAAAGGGAAATGCTTGAATTTCTTCAACTCTTTCTAGGTCAATAGTCAATCCTTCCTTCGACACAATGTGGCCTAGAATATTTCCTTCATGGGCCAAGAATACACACTTTTTTGGGTTCGGGGACACCCAGAACCTTCCGCACTTTGAAACTCTGTTGTCTTAGATGGAAAATATGTTCTGCGCTACGTTATGAGAAAACAAAGTGATATCATCAAGATACACTAGCACTATTCTGTTGATCAACCCCTTGAATGCCATATCCATTTCCCTTTGGAAAGTGGCTCCAACATTTGACAATCCAAATGGCATCTTCTTGTAGGCGTAGGTGTCCCACTTAGTGGTGAAATCCGCTTGAACTAGTCTTCTTATTTTACCATTATTTGATTATACCCGGAATAGCCATCTAGAAGAGAAAATATTTCTAAGATGGCTACCACTTGTAAGATTTTCTCCATTGAAGGGAGTGGGTAGTGGTCCTTTAGATATGCCCTATTTAGTCCCAAAAATACACACATAACCTGATTTACCCATTCTTCTTTCTAACCGGCACCACGTTTGTAACCCAACTAAAGTGCTTGATTGGAAATATAATGCTTTCTTCTATCAATTTGTTTATCTCTTTCTTCATGAGAGGCTCAATGTGTGGGTTGATTGGTCTCTACTTTTTCTGATCAGTTTAGCATCTAGATCCAATTCTATTGTATGTTTTGCTAACTTTGGATTGAATCCTCACAAATCTTCATAGCTCTAGGAGAAGACATCTAGAAACTATTGACAAATTTTTATGAGCTCATATCTTTCCTCTTCAGTGGCCACTTTTCCAATTTGGAGTGTTCTTCCTTCCCTTACTTCAAATGGCTATGAATATTCCCTTTTGACTTATATATTGAATTTTTCCTTCTAAAATTGATCATTAGGATTGAATATGGAATCCAACACAACCAAGCCTTGGGAATCATTTTTGTCTACAACTGCACTACCTGATCCCCATATATCTGCTCCAGTTTATCTTGATTCCTAGCTGAAAACTCTGCCTCTTCTACAAGAAATTGTTGATCTATTGATCATTCTCAAACACCTACCACCTTGTGTTTTTATTTGGAATTGTTGGCCTTACAATCACATGGATATGGGGCTATATTTTATCCCTTTTGATACTATCCACTATGTCAAAATTTTCTCCAATTGCCACAAGCTTGTCTGCAGCTTCATTTTTCTTCCTAGGCATGGACTCGATGTTGAATGCTTTAAAGTCCTCGATGATATCCCATACCCCATTTTTATAGATTTTGAGAAGATCATTATTTGTAGCATGTTGTACCATAACTTGATTAACAATCATCTGACTATCCCCGAATACCTGTAAATTCTTAATACATCTTTTTCTGGCCCAATGAAGTCCATGAGTTAGAGCTTCGTATTCGAATATGTTGTTTGAACATGTAAACTGAAATTCAAAAGATGAATAGTACTTGAAATTTTGTGGGGATACCAACATTTCACCTCCTCCGTCTCCTTTCCTTCTTCTCAAACCATCGAAAAAAAAACTTCCATACCTCATTGTCATCCTTGTCTTCTGGATTGGTGAGGCTAGGAATGGGTGAATTCTCTTCATGTACACAATATACTCTAATTCAACTTCTTCCATTTCCTTGTATGGGTCAAAAACATGGCTTTTGCTTTCCCACTCATCCATTTTGAAATCTGGAATGATACTAATCTTAGTTCTTCTTCTTCTGGAGTACCTGGGAAGTCTTCTTGATTAAAAACTGAACAATTTGCATTGATGGGACTTGGCACATGTGGCTCAATGTGGAAGTTAGCAATAGGCTCCGACCTGATTGTGGCCTTAGCTCCATACCTCATTCTTAAAATCATGTGTGACCAATTTGTGGATAGATATCCACCAATCTTGGCATGAAATCTCTCGATAAACATAAGGCGAAGAGTGGTGGAAGATCAATTATAGATACATCCTGCAAAACTGTGACATTGGGGCAAACATGTAGTGTTAGGATCAATTATTTGATCACTCCAACTGTCCTTACTACTATCCCGTCTAATTACACTACTCCCTTTAATACTAGCTCATATTTTAAGCCCAATTGATCAGCTATTTTCTTTGGCATTACTAAGCTACTTGCACTGAATCAATCATGCAGTTGTGCACTAACTTATCTCTCGATAATCAACAAGACATAGAAAGGTGGAGGTTTTAGATTCTTGCTTGGTTGACCTCCATCTTGTTGCATTGCATTGGTAAGAACCTTTTCTTTATTCCTCGGTGCCTCCTTTAAAGTGGACCAATTTTCCATTGTAGCTTGCAACAAATCTTGTTTCCCCAAAATTGTTAGTGAATCCCACATGGAGATGTTCACATGTGTTTTCTTCATCTGGTCTATGATGTTGAAAGGAGGTGGAATCTCTTTGTGTTTTCCTTTACCCGACACAACCTTTTCTAGAACTTGATAAAACACATGTGCTGATACTTTAACTACTGCAATAGGTGCTCCAGGTTGATCTTGCACATTCGAGCTACACTCGTCTTATTAGCACCTAGTGGCATGAGAGTGGGTTGAGAAACAATAGGGTTAGATGATTTCCTTCCTCTATGTTCCTCTTCTTTTATCTTTTGTTGGTAGCTACACCCGGAAAGGGGGTTGATTGACTCAAAAAAATTCTTCCACCCGCCAATTGACTAATGTAGATCTGTTTGAGGGCTTCTGCATGTTTTCCTGTTGTTGGTTTTCTTCTTCAGTTGGCTCTTGAGACACACCAATGGATTGAATCATCAAGGCTTGATTTACTGTATCATTAAAACAAGTAGTTTGATTATGTTATTGAATGCAAGGATAACACCATTCATACTCTTGAGAAATGTTGTTTTGAGTTGGAACCAAGGCTCTTGATGTCCAGCTATATTTGGATCATATGATCATAATTGCTGCGACTTGAGGTTGTCCTTGGTTTTGGTTTTGGTTTGCAGCTTGGACTTGAGGCCTATTTTATTGAAAAGGAGGCCTATTTGGTTGAGTCTTGAGGTTGATAAGGCCTAGAACTTTGAGCCTGTTATCTCTTGATATCAACTAACTTGTTCTTGAAAGTTTGCTGTACCTTGACTAGTTCATGTTGCCCTCTTACTATTTCTTGCAAAGCCTCCTTAATTTCTTGGGTTTCAAATGGATTTCTCGAAGAATTGGAAGCCTCGCTATTGCTTTAATTTCTTTAGTCAGAATAGGGCTATTTCAGTACTTGACTTGTTGTAGGAGTTCTTATTTCCTAATATAGAGGCATTGGTGGCCTTAGTGCTAACTTACCGACTTGAATGAGGCAATTTTCAGCTTTGATAGCTATGTCATAGGCACCTGAAAATGTTGTTCCTCCATGGACTAGATCATCATTGCTATATCTAAATTTAGAGCCTTCAAAAAGTAGAGGAATGCACCTTTTACTACCGGCCTCATGGAAAACAAAATTCGGTCCCATGATCACTAGAATCGAAAATTGAAATCCATCATTTGCTCATTAGGAGCCCTCTTGATGGTTGTTAATTGTTCCAATAAAGACAAATTGTCTCCTCTTTCTTTGAACTGATTGTAGAGGGTTATGCATATCTCGATCCCGCTTTTGGATGGATCTTCTTTGCCAAACTCCTAAACCATTGCAACACCTTGCCTTTGAATGAGGAAGCTAGTAACTTGACTGCAACATCTACTTCATTTATTTCATGAATAGTACAAATGTTTGCAATGTCCTTAATATGATCAACATGAGTTGTGTGATTCTCCCAAGTGAAATAAGGGATATTTTTTAGTGCTACCACCGGGATAGGGTTTTGAGCATTAAGTGCTAATGGGCTACTTCCTATAAAGTGAACATAAGTATTTGGTGGTTGCGGTGGTGGTTTTTGATGTGCCATTTTTATCAAATGAAGAACCCTATTTGTTTGAAGGAAGGGTCTGCTAGGTGGAGGTGTAGATAATGCTCTACTTGGAGGAGATGGTGATCTTTGTGGTCTTCTTCCTCTTGTACCTCTATGAGTAGATAATTGCAGATGCTCAAAATTACCTTCCTCTCTTGCTTGTGAATGAGTTTGGATCCTTCTCATATACTTGGAAAATTTGTGCTGTTACGTAACCACTAAATTATATCTACTTAGAGTCGCCAGGTGTGCTAGGAAATGAGCCTCAAAAGGATAGATTTTTCCAAGTCACACACCAAACTTGACAAAATGAAAATGAAACTTTGAAGGGCTTGAAAGTTGATTTTAGAGATTAAACTTGTCCCGTAATTGTGTCCCGAAATCTCAAAATGTAGATATCTTTAAAACTCAAACAATTTCTTAGCAGAACCTCCAAACACCCAAATCCTCGAAATTCTAAGGTTTTGAAAACCAAAATGTCTATAATAGGAAAACCTTAGAATTCTAAAATAAGGGAAATTGTGAAATTTGAAAGGAACAAACTTCCAAAGTCCAAAATTCAAAAGGTCCAAAATTGGAGGACTCCCGAAATCAAATTCGAAAACCTAAATGGAAAAAACTCTAAAATTTCAAAAGTCAAAATTTCAAAAAACTAAAAATACCCTTTTGAATATTAGGTCATGATCTATCGATTTACGAAAGTTGGACTTTTTTCAGCATGAAAAACCCTTGAAAACTGATTTTGGAACTCTTCTGTGAGGTGAAAGGTTCAAAATTAAAAACTTGCAATTTTCTAAGTCCAAATTTCTTGAAAATTCCTTCAAAGCTTGTGAAAAGAATTCTTGTCCCACTTTGGGCATGCAAAAACTATTGATGCAGAATCACATCACCCCTGATTGTTTGCAATTTGATGGATTGAAACTATCAGTGTGATTGCATAACATGGAGCTTTTCCTAAAGTGTGGGACTTTACAATTGGGAAAGCTCTCTGGAGAGAGGCCGATTGCCTATTCCCCGTATCTATCACCACTAACATAATACAAAGAAACTATTCTAAACCGTACCCTAAATTTACCAAGGAGACATGGAAGAAGGATGTAAGAATATTAAAACCTAATCTACTGGAGGTGATGCACCAATAAGAAATGTTGGATATCTACCTTTTCTTGGAAATGAAAATGAACAAGATCAAGAGGATGAATAACCAACACAAATCAATTACTTGTCACAAATCCATTTTCCATTTAAACATAATCCATTAAAATATGCAATAGAAACCATAACGTGTAAAGATAACATTATACACTAATGAGAGATCGGATAGAAGACAACGACACAAAAGATGGTTTGGAACAATCCACAATTTTGTTTTATTTTTTTCACAAGTTAATACAATACATTAAAATAAACCAAGAGGCATAATATTACATTACAATTAAATGGGAGGCTTAAGCTTCACAAATTTTCTTATAGACAAGAAGAGAAGGGAGGGGTAAAGGTCAAAAATCCAACCTTTTGAACTGTGGCCCTCATTACAATTTATAGTGGAAGATTTGGAAAGGAGGAGAGAGAGAAGAGAATCCCGAATTTGCACCAAAATCGTCCAAAACTATTCTTTAATCCTAGAATGAGTGATTTTAGATCTAGAAAATATTTTATTTCATTAATGAAGTGCCTTGTGCTTGAAGAAACTGAATTTTAATTGCACCTCTCGGTTTAGTCTAGCCCATATAACTTCATCATGACCCCTACTTTTTCACCAACCTCCATTAATGAACTACACCTACCACTAAATTTCTTTCCATTCTTGAATTTCATAGGTTCAAAACCTCTGAAATCCCAAAATTATTTTCCCATAATGCAAATATTTATCTCATGATTCCAACGACTATTCATTTGCGAGAATCAGACATCGGGAGCTCAAGATATCACATTTCAGTTTTGGTGAACCCTGTGATTTCAAAGTTTAAAAAACATATGAAAACCCATTTTTTACAACACCATTATATGTTCATTGAAAATATCTCTCTCTCATATTTCCATTGACTATGATTTTGTGACATTTCTATGTCCGGAGCTCAAGTTATTACTATTTGAAAATCAAGGGTTTGAATGGCCCATTTGGGCTCTACAACTTCAATGGCGAGTTGGCTTGCTATTCTCCCAACTCAGTGCCAATGCATACTACCCACAACTTGACACCCATTCAACTTGACAATGATTCTATACTTCACCGACTGTTGGACAACCCATTTGGCCTGGCTTAGTGACTAAGTCTATCAACTCAGCGGGCCCATTGAAAATGCATTGAACGGGAGTTTAAAATCTGCTTCAGAGTTTCAGGATCTGCCCCTTCAGAATTCCCTTGCCAACCAATTCAAGCTCCTCATCCTCCGAACTCTGAAATATACCTCCAAATGAGGCATCCTAAAACTTTGAATTCGACCCGAGCCGGCTTGTGTTGACTCCCAAAAACTGTTTAGCTTGCCACATCGCCCACCTCATGTTAGAGTTCGCATCTTCAGGATTTTGGGAATTTTTCACTCACCTCTTCTATTTCTTCAGCTGAGTCCCAAATCATGATACCTCGAAAGCCCAAAAGGGATTTGGATTTTGGGCCTTCACTTATCCTAGTGACTCAACTGAGTCATCCTTATAAAAATCACTTGGTAGAAGAGCTATTCTACTCTCTCCCGACCTAATGGTTGCATACTCTTTTACATTTTTCCACGGCCAAGTTGAATTGGCCACAGACAACTTCATTTAACTCGGCCCGATATTGTTCACCATTAGACATGACTGAGTTCTCACAAGTTTGGTCGATCCATTTTCCTTGTCTTAATATATGCCCTCCAATCAACCCTCCATCCCCATGCCTAAACTCGCCCCCTTCTGGCCTACAACTTGTTCGGACCAACCTAAACTTACTCTCAATGTCATGGCTCATCCTATGGGCTCATCACTACTGCGTCACGTGTAAACCTATAGAGCTCAATTCGATCTTGCCTTTCTAATGACCCCATCAATGAGCTCGGCCCATGAGCTACCCCATGGAGCTGACCTAACTTGTTCGGACTTCACACTACAACTCGACCCATGCACCGGGAGCTAGCTCGCATGAGTCAAAATTTTGACTTGCCCCCTCATCATGATGTGAGCTCGTGGAACAACTCAGTGAACTGGTTTTGGGCTTGAATCCCTCATTCGCCCCTATAAGGCACATAGCACATTTTTCCATTCGTGAGGGGATTTTTGAATTTTTTGATCGAGGAAGGGGGTAATGAGTACCCAAAGTCCTGAAACACCATTTTTCCCGTCACAAGCCATTTTAGTGATTTTTTGGAGCCAGAGTCCACTTTTTCCTTGCACTGGAACTATGAGCATGGGATGACCCTGAATTGTCTAGTTAAGCTTGAATGCTTCCTAAAATGCATTGAAATTCTCCTTGAGACCTTGGAGACCACCTCGACATATTTTCAACATGTGGGGCCCATCAGGCTCGATTACTCTCGAGACCTTTTTGGCCAATTTTTTCTTATAGGAGGCAAAAGTTGTTAATAGTAATACTCTACATTTTCCATGAAATACTTCCACAATCTCATTCACAAATCCTAACATACAAATCAAAGGCTCTCTTATTAAAGGATTTGTCAAGATACCATCTAGTCGGTTTTAATGCAAACAATGTACAATCAAATAGATGAATTGAGAGATTGACATGGATTAATAAATGCCGGGCCGCTTTGGCCATTTGTAAATTTTTGGCTTAAAAAAATAGAAAACCCTATAGCTCAATAAGGGGGAAAGTTTTTCAAATCACCCTTTCTCACCCAATCAAAATTCCAATAAATTAATTTATGTGAAATTATATTTATGTAAAAATGTCAAATCAAAGTCTATACATTAGAAAACTTGACATGGGAAAAAAAATTCTTGTATATAATTGGTTTATATTAATATTGTTAATTGGATGACATGAAATGTATATTATCTTATGATGGCGAAATAATAAATACATATATTTTAAGACCAAAAATATAAATCTTTGTCCCTTCTAACTTGCATATGATCAAATGAGAGATAAATGTGTTTATTACGGAGATGAGAAATATAATGTTTGTTTATTTTGTTAAAAAGGGGATACGATGATACCAAAAATTGGTCATTTATTATTTAGTAATGATGAGTCTCACTTATATTCTTTATATTTGGCTTGTTTGTATAAACCGAGCCTTAAACTCACTATCTTATCTTATCCTAAAGCTGTAACTGATTAAATGACAAATTCCTCAGTCTACTACTCTATCACTTACATGAACATTCCTATTAGTAAAAACACATTATATTTCCTATATGGACCTCTCTATACCATCAAATCAGATTTTAATCCTACAAGAAAAAACCATTAACTTGGAATAAAATGATTGTAGACCTTGTCCCTTATTGGGCGATTATGTCCTTAACCCTCTAATATAATTATTTGAAAATAAATATTTTTCCATGAATTTGAATTTTCCTTTTATGTTGTCCTTAGTGCGAAGTGTTACCCTTAGAGTAATATAAATACAAATCAAGCTCACCCATTTACTAATTTAACCTAGAAAATAAAAATAAAGTGTGAAGGGATCAATGTGGTTCTTTACCTATTTAAATTTAGGTTAGGGTTAGAATGGGATATACATATATTCATATTATTAATTAAACATCAACATTCATTTTTGAATATACATATTAGGTGTTGGAAAATAGATCAATTAGTTCATCTATCAAATATAGTAAAAATAAGAAGATGAGTGCATTTACCTTTTTGAATTGTTTGGAAGATGATCTTGGTGTGACAAATATATGAAATGGATGAAAATATCATCCGAGATGTTTCATCTTTGATTCTTATGTTTCACTATACACAAAGACAAAACCCTTTTCGTAGGAACTAACCATTTATCAATTATATCCTATTAGATTGTTTGATCTAGACAAGTAAATAGAGGTTTGTATCCTTCGAACCTCGATGAATGACTGATATATTCTTTGTTATGAAATATTAGGTCTCGATAATGTTTGAAACCCTTTAAAATCAATATTATTGACCAAAACCATAATCCTTGGTAAAAACCCTCCAAATAATTCCACATAAATTAATTACTAATTAAATTGTTGGTGGAGCTTAAGGATTTCAATTGCTTTACCTTTCACTTTTACTTGGGATGTCTTCTTTGCAATTTATTATAAGATTTTCAATTTTTTTATTTTTTTATTTTGTAATGTGACTTTTATTGAAAAATATGCCCATATAATTAATTCAAAAAATAATGCAATTGCAATAAGGTTGTAGCTTTATTATATGTTATAAGAAAATGATGAAATTCAAAATTAGGAAAATTCAAAAGTTTTAACACCTAAAATATGAAAATAATTGAAGCACAAAAATTATATTGTAATGAAATGTACCTATTTTACTATAAACTTGAAGACATAAATTTGAGAATATTAAGACTTGAAGTTAACAACTTCAAAAGTATATAGTTTTGTTACAACCATAAAACACAACAAGAAAAAAATAAAATTCAAAGGTAGTAAAATTCAATATTTTAGAGACCCAAAACTCAAAAATTAAAACTTGAAAATTGTAGAAATGTGAAAAATAAATTTCTCTAAAATTTGCCTAATGAAAAGGACCCAATACCAATGCACTATATGTTTATGATTTAATAGATGCATCATAAGAGACCCAAATGATATATAAAAAAGTTAACTAATAATATTATTGTGTCGCTTTATCTATCATTTTCATTTCACATACTCAAATGTAGGGAATTGTAGATTGTGAATTGGTTTTCTACAAAATAAGAATTCCCCAAAACCTATTGTATACAGATAATACTACACAATAGAAAGAAAACCACAATAAATTTCAAACCTAATATATTCCTTTGTATTTCATTACAACCTTTGGAGTGAAGTCCTGAGCTTGTTGAATCTCAATGATCAAATGTTTGTGGATGCTCAAAAGGTGTCTCAAATGAAAGTAGAGTCAAGATACGAGTAACATGATAGAATTCTTTGTTTTAATTGATAAATTCGTGATCAATTAGACAACATAACGACATGTAGAATTGAATGGAAATTCGACACAATAATGATGCAAATATCAAAGATTTCAAAGATGAAAAATGGAGAGGAATGAGTGCTTATTTATAGATGAGGGAAGAGAATCCAAAATCCTTGATTTGTCTGATCTAAAGCTAACTAAGCATGATTGGATTATTTAGTTGAGTTTCCAATTTGATTGAGGAGTTGAACTAGTTGTTTTGAGTTTGCATAGATGAGCCATCATTGAGTTGGAAAAGGTGACATGCCTTTTGAATATTTTTAGCTTTTGCATTGAAATATTAAATTCATATTTTTTTAATTCACCCAAAAAGTGTCGCGAGTTTTAGTTTTAAGGAGATTTGGTTTAATTTTTGAAAGAAATGTTTTATGGGATATGTTTAGTTAACTCAAATACATGATTTGATAAAGTCGTCCTCTTGCATATATTTAATGATTTAATATTTAATTCATTTATTTTTCTCTAGTGTTAACTTTATATGTTAGTTAAAGTGAATAAGAGGTGAGGTGGAAATGGATATATGTAGTATTTATTTAATTATTTTGATACAAAATTAGCTAATGGGACAGGGGATGAATAATAAGAGTGATATGATTAATTAATTAATCCTAGGAATGATATATGAGTGTAATAGGATTCATAATACAAATATTTAATAATTCGAGACCATGTGTGAGCGATAGGGATGATAGAAGTTTATTTAGGACAATGTCGTAAAATGCCATTAAAGGTCATAAAATAGTGGAATATATCAAAAGTGGTCGAAAATGGTTGTAATGTACTATGAAGTAATTATGGGATGATTTCAGAGGTTTAGAATGTGTAATATGATATTTTAGGTTATTTACATTTCCCCTCTTTAAAGTGTTATTACAAAGTAATAACACTTTAAAGATAGTAGACACATGTAAATTGGTGAAAAATGATAAAGAAGTATCAGTGGACTTCCCGATTTACCCCAACGAAAATTTGGATGTCCAATTGAGTTAAGGATAAGTACTAAAGGATTTACCCTCGAGCAGGTGGGTAACATAACAAAGTGGTGGAAATCCACTTGATAAGTGAGAGAGAGAGAACCATGAATAATATGGGAAGAAAGGGAAAAGAAAATATGTGATTAGAGTGAAAAGGCCAAAATGAGGGTTGAGAAAGAGAAATTACGGTTGAGAAGGGGTTAAATAGAAGGGTGGGAGGGTTAAAAACCTTATTAGGCATTCTTTCTATTAGATCCATTTATGCCCCGATAGATTTTGGAGATCTGGATTGTAGGAGAGATGGCATAATATACACCACGTGTTCATTACATGGATATTATTCGAGAGTTTGGGTGGGCTCTTGGTGATGATGGTGTGGTAAGAACTCAAATAATGAATTAATTAGGTGCATTTATTACTTGTTAAACATAGTTAAAATTGAATAATTTACGTTAGCGCAAGGAAAGAGTTGTCTTTAGCATAGCTTGAAAAGTGCGATAGTATAGGATTTCTTGTGATAACATGAAGGTAAGTGCGTCTGTGTAGAAATACATGCATTAACGGAATGGATATGTTAGCATGATTTTGAGTGTGCTAGCATGATAATATATGTGCTAGCATTGAGTTTGTTAGCATAAAGAATGAACTAACGTGAAAATTGAGTGTGATAGCCTTAAAAACATGTGTTTTAGTGTAACTTTCTATGCGCTAGCATGAATTCGAGGAATAGGCTAGATGTAGAGGATTAAATGAGAAGAAAAAAAAGTTTTAGAATACTAACAAAGTAGTACGATGTGTGTAGAAGAGATTGTATTCCCTAGAAATGCAAGAGAGACATGGAAGATTATGATGACTCAAGAGACATATAACGATATATGAGTAGAGAGGATTGATATCGATACTTAGAGGCATTAAGATTGACATTCATAACATAGATGATAGAAATCATATTAGACCATTTATTTTTATTGTGTTAGTAGAGAGATGGCATAATGAGTCGCAAAAATTCATATTGACTACTAGGGAAATGTCGGTGACATTGGAGGGTGTATACTCCATACCGAGGGTCTTGATGTAGGGTCATTTGATTTAGTGGGAGATGAGCGCAACACCGATCCAAGAACATATAAAAATATTATTTCAAGTAGAGGATATTTATGGAGAGGGTATGGAAGTGCACCCGAAGAGTGTGTGGAGGATGATGTGTTAGCGCGTCTTCCGATTTACTTTATGGATCTTATCAATGGCTACTTGTTTCCCGATAATAATGGGAGATGTTTTTAGCTTGGTTTAATTAGTTGTATAAGAGTTGATGGACTCGGTGAAAATGTTTATGTGGGGGTCATGTGTATTAGCCCATCTATACAAAGATATACATATGTTTGTATATATGAGTAAGAGGAACTTGGACCTAATGAAATTTTACAAATTTGGGTGTGGGACTGTTATCGCTAAATCACTGTACTTCAGAATGGCTGAAAGTGAACACGACATTCGCGTGATTGGGAAACATGGGATCACCTCTCAAGTTGTGGGACTTGGGCTCGAGGTGAACCTCCAGAGAAGGATGGCTTCCTCTTCCTAAAATAAGCACTACACTACTCCTAATTAGAGATAAATGACTAACTAGACCTATGCGAACATTTTAAGGGTTTAGCGAGAGAGACTTGCAAGGAAATAAAACCTATACTTAGAAGTGGTGATGCACCAAGAAAGGGTTTTTCTAGACAAAATTTTGGCTTTCCAATGAAGAGAGATGATCATGAGGAAGAATGAACATGCATTACAAACCCAATTTACATACAATACTTCATTCTTTGATAAGCACAATGACCTCCAAAACTTGCAAAAGAAACTCACGGTTGCACAGTTCACCTGCAAACATGAGAGAGGAAAATAGAAGCAAAAAAATCATGAAAGGACATATAACTGATCACAAAACATAATTTTCATTACTTTAAGCACTTGCACAATGCATCATTATAGTGGGAAAAAGGCATAGGTTGCCATTACAATTTGAGAAGAAAGGCTTGAGAGCCTACAAATTCAAAGCATTTCAGATTGTGAAGAGAGGGGAAGCTTATAAATTGTCTAAATAACTTTTGATAAGTATCCATTTT
Source organism: Taxus wallichiana var. yunnanensis (assembly GCA_018340775.1). Classification (NCBI taxonomy): domain Eukaryota; kingdom Viridiplantae; phylum Streptophyta; class Pinopsida; order Cupressales; family Taxaceae; genus Taxus; species Taxus wallichiana. Next base: position 304,164,050 of record CM031237.1, read on the forward strand.
ACATTTATAGAAAATTACTAAGTGATTGAGAGAAATAAGGAAGAAACCCTAGAAACTAGGCCAAAATGTAGAAATAATCAATCACTTTGTTGTTGGCCATGTTTGTTCATTTATTGTATCTCTACCTTCGAGGCACCGTCTGAGGATAAAGGAAAACTAGAAAATTTGGAATTTAAAACCTCAAAAAATTCATCTTCTAGTGATTTCATGATGTATCTCTCTTTCTCCTGGTTCCAATGACTCAATTTTGCAAAAAACATAATCGGGGAAAACGTTAAGGCATATTGAGCAAAATTTGGTTTTTTAGGGTTTCTCATAGACCAATTTAGAAAATTCAATGCTTTAATATCTTGGTGAACTCGAATTAATTCATCGAGTTATTTCTTTTCCCAACCCAAGTGGTTTCAAAATGGCTCATCGGGTCCTTGTTTATTTCCTAGCTCATATGGTAGAGTTCAACTTGTTTCTCACCTTACATCGACTCTCTTTACATAATTTTCCATGTTAGTCCAATCGATCGAGTTCATCGCATATCACCCCAATCTTGATGTGACGAACCTACCTTAAAGGCTCCTTCAAACTCCCATTGTGTCCTTATACACATCGACCCTTTCCACATATAACTCGGTGGATCGAGCCTTGCATGGCTTGGTCAGTCTTACCATCTTCATCAATTAGCTCAGCTTTCCATGTTTAATTTAATATTTTGGCAAGTTCCTTTGTTAACCTTTCTAATTTTTCAACTTATTCTCACCACGTTTTGCATTGGTAATCAATACAACTCAAACCAACTCCTTCGCGTGTCCACATTACATGCATCGGGCATATTACATTTCTCATTACCTTCGAATTCCTCGATCTACATGTTGACATCCTCGAGCATGATAATTTCTCATTTTGCATTGAATCAAATACATCCACATCTTTATTCTAATTATTTAAACCTCCCCGCCTAGTTTCTTGGTTGCTTCAACCTCTTGACACATCACCGAGATAAACGGAAACGTCCCAACAACACCAACTTGGTCTCGAAACCCATGCGTGAAATGATGTCCACGTAGCTTACAACCTAACCTATCTGCCTAGTGTTTTGGGTGACATGCCATGTTGTGTTGACTGAGCAATTTTTATTGGCTTACCACTTTCCTTTGGTGCATTGACATTGTGACATCTCCACCGAGCTCCTTGTTGAATGACCTGGTCAGCACCTTAACACAGACTGAGCTACATGGCATATACACCACATTTCTAGGTGAGCACATATGTCTAAAATATCAATGCGTTTTAACCCTCACACGAGTAATGAAATTGCATTCATTCAAGTACTGAAATAGTAAAAGCCCGAAACAAATTAACGCTGAAACCTGAACCAAATACCTCCGAAACTTGAAAACCTGAAACTCTGAATTTTCAGAGTTTTGGGCTTCAGACTCTTGGAGCATATTTTTGCCAACTTGTAAGGTGAATTCCGAATTACAAATCACCGAAAGCCCAAAATGGGAATCTCTAAAAGGACCTCATTTTTGTTGATCTTAGTTACATCTTGTGAAGAATCGACCATTTTGCATCTGCCATGCAATCCTCTCGCTGACAAGCTCTGAGCCTACATCGAGCCATCAATCACTCAAACTTGTAGAGATCCACTAGATGGATCGACACTATGAGATCGCACGTTACCCCTAAGCTTTGAGATGTCCCTTCGCTTCAAATGATTCGACCCAATTCCATCTCTCCTCATGAAATCCAAGCTCCTTATATCCCATCGCATAAGCTCTTCCATGCACTATAATGTTTCACCCTCTTTCACGAACTCGTAGAGGGTGCATTAGATTGAACACTACACAAAATTCCTTATGAGTTGGTCCTCAAGCTCATCTCACCTCATTCTCCACACTTCTTATCTCATTGATCGATTCCTTTCACTAGCGAATAGGGTCTCCATCTCGCTTACAAAAATTTCTTCACACGAGACTCCAACGAGCTCGGTTTCATTCCTAGCTCGATCCTTTTGATCATCATGGGTATTACCTACCCCATCTTCAATTCTACTCTGAATGGCTTGCCGAGCCCTTATCCTGCTAGCTCACTTGCCATGTCCCAAGATTGTTACACCATCGTCACTATATGGCCTAGCTCTCGAGTTTTTCAAGTTCGTTGCTTCAAACTCGATCCCCGTCACTTGCCAAAACTTCATGCTCCTACCGATCGTGAGATTGAATGGCCGAGGCAGGTTAGTGTGCATGAATCACCCTACCACTTACAAATGGAACTAGAGTTCTCGCATGGTTGACATGGCTCACCTATTCCAAGGTTCATCTCCACGTTTTCTATGTGAAGGATTACTTCCACTACCCAACTTAACTTCGGCCCTAGCACTCGTGTCATTTCATGATGCATATGAGCTCAAGGTCTGCGTATTCCATGCCGAGTTCTTCAATGTCTGGAAAGCGCACTATCTCATTATCCTTCCCACCCATTCAGATCATGCTCGACCTTTCACCAGTACTTCAGATAAAATATCGCCAATTTGAGTAGGCTCCCTTATATCTTAGCTTGTCGATGTATTCACCAACCTACTTGGTTCATCTCGTGTCCAATGCACAACATAGTGGCATGCCTTTAATGTTTCCTTTGAAGTATCTTGCACCCATGTCCATGTTCAAATTGAACCATCATTCAATACTATGTTACATCACACCTATGAATCGTTCTAACCTAGCCATCACATTGAGCCAATGCATGAAACCTTGCATGCCTTACACAGCTATTTCCTACATCAACCCGCTTACCTAATTTATCTCTAGTACTTGTGATTCACTTGATTCTAAGCTCAATGACTCGAGTTCCCAAGTTGATCTTTTTGATCCTTCCGATGCCTCTTTCCATGCTTATCTCACTTTTTCAATCTTAAAATGTCACTACCGAGGTCTATTCCTATAACTAGATGCGTAGCTCGACCTTCCATAATGTGCTTCAACCTAGCTTATGTTTTGACAAGCTATCCTAAAACTTCCTTCCCGTGCAAGCTAAAGATGAGGTGTCTGGCTGATGTGTGTTAGAATCCTAATGCGAAATTCGAGCCAAAAAACTCCTCGTGTTGTGTTCGAGTTCTATTTCCTGAACATTGAGCCCACTTTACGAAACTCTAAACTCGCCGCCACTCAGATTTCTTGGATTAATGCTCTCCAATGCTCCTCCCACGTTGATATGGCTTTGTGAATTACCGAGTGATGGAAATGGGTTGATTGGCCCTTGAGCTTGATCTAATCTACTAGAAACTTGGATCCACCATATGCCTCTGAGCTAATCCACAAGCTCGAGCCCTAGTACTTCATGAGCATTCTTTTTCATTTTCACATATGAGTGACTCAATTGATCTTCTTAATATCTTTGTTCAATGCTAGTGAGAAACCAATGTTTATGTCCATCATGCTCATTGAATGACCTATTCACAAAATTGAGCCACTAAGCATGTTTCCTCATGCCTTAATTAACTCGTCCATGAACATTACCGGGCCATTGTAATGTTTCTTCACTTCAACCGAGCCAACCCCAAGCCTTAGTCCTTCTATGCTTGCATTTTCCTATTTCTTGGCCACCCTATCTATGTCACGACCGAGTTGGCATCCTCATTCCCTTTCCCAATGTTTAACTATACCATTCTTGAATTCCCGTTGAACTCGATGACACTATGCTCAGGACATACCCAGTTCTTTGTAACCCCTCAAACTCATACCGTGGACATCCCATTTTATCTGTCATGGGACAAACTCAAATACTCTTTATCTTTGAAACATTGTGTAATTCGGGTCCTCTGTTACCTCTCTTGTTCACTCAAGCCACCATGGAAACATATCATTGCACCACATCCTATGAACACCGAGTCACCATGATTTTGATTGAGCTCCTTAGTAAAGTTCAACGCATTCACCGACTTGAGGAACTTCACTTGAGCTCCCAAGTCAAGTTCAACGATATGATGACCACTACTCCTGATATGATTCCCGAATGTAGATTTAACAACCGAAATGAGCTCGGTGTAGAGCTCACTCTATGCAACTCACATGCCGACCGACTCACCGAGAAGCTCAGTGAGTTGCTTTTAGCTCGAGCTCATATGTGGCTTGTGTTGACAAATTTTTAAGTCTTGCATTGACCCTTCTTAAAATTTTGAACCCTTATGAAAAATTGGATCATGGAAGTGTGATAAGACACCTGAACATTTATATGTCACTTTTAACTATGTTTTTCTCGAGTTGGGTGAGTGTGGGTCCTCCACAGAAATTTCCTTTTTCGAGTGAAACTCAAGCTTCCAGGACTAGGGAAAGATAAGAACAGTCCAAGATGATCATAAACACCTCTTAAAGATTGAAATTATCCCGATAACCATGAAATCTTTTATGGAAAAATTTTCAGTCTCAGGGTATTATCAGATATAGTCCAATTTTCCCCAGGGGGAAATTTGGATAACATTTTTGGTGACCTCTCAAGGATGCTTTCCTACTAAGCATGATACCAGTAGCCTTGTATATCCCTTGGGAAAGGAGTCACTTCAATCCCAAACCAACTTGATTCTCTATGATGGATCTTGAAATCTCCTTAAGCATTACCAATCTTGGACCTCCCTGGAATGCTAGGCATGAGGTATACTGAATCTGTTGAATGCTTGACATCTATGGTATACTGCGGAATTTTGACTGAAGAAACATTATGAAACTCTTATGGAAACTTTGAACCTCCTTTTCCTTGAAAAAAACTCCAATGATGAAACAAAGCAGCACAAGAAATGACAAAACACAACACACACCGAAACAATGAAAACCATACATGCCCTAATTGAAACATACAGGGTGTGCAATGCACTTATTCTTCTAAAAGAAATCCTATTCCTACTCTATACTAACCAAAAGCACGAGTGAGCTAAACAAACACAAAGTTGTGTAAAATAGCTTCCACTCTTAACAAATGACATCCATGCAGATGATTTGATGATGAACATAGCTAAGAATGAGAGTGGAAAAATGAAACAATGGTTTGCCAAGGCATCAACTGGGAAGAGAAATAATTCCTCTTTTAGTTGTTCTACATTTTTCTTATAGAGGCCTTGCAACTGATCCTCAAAACTGTGAAATTCATTCTCACATTCTAGAAATGAATGTGACTAGCTATGACTCCTCATTTGGCTCCAAAGAAGCCAAATACATTATGGGACATGGTCTAACCCTACGAATTTTCCTTCTACCCTGAACCACAACTTTGACAAGAAAGTCTACCTGAAGGTGTCCTTGAAGAAGGTGATTGTCTATGATCTAATTTTCCTCTTGTTCCCCATTTTCAAACAAATATCCTCCCATATGAATAAATGGTACCGAAGTGATGTTGCCTTCATTTCCTTTTCCTTCCTTGACAATGAGGAATTCTTCCACATGAAAGTCTTTTGGATTGCTTGCAACCTCAAATGAAGTTGCTGGAAAGTCACTGCAAGTGTTTGAAGTATACTAATTATACAAGAGTGCCACGTTTATCTAAATCAAATTTGTTTTCTACATCTCTAACCTCATCATCCCATGTAAAACCTACAAGATCAAATTCTTGTACCTATTGTTTTAGGACAATTAAGGGAAGCAAGACCTCCTTGGTTTTCTTCCACCATCACTTGTTCATCAAAAAATCTGAATCCACAATTGAGACCAAGAAGCTCCCAAAGAATGTCATCTTCACCTAAAGCCTCCGAAGTTGAATTAGTTTCTCCCGCATGCTCCTCTCTTTCTTCTTTTAATTAATGTTGTAAAAGATCCAATTCCTCCATTTCAAACTCAAAAGGATAACTTGAAACTATAGGTAGTCCTTGAATATTTCGTGTATAACACTAGGAAACTTACATTGAAGGTTAGATAACAAAATATCATAAATGGGTATTTCCATAGGTCTTTTTCATCCAAATACTCCTCCAAATATGACATACAACTTGCTTCTTTGTTCTCCAACTGTGTAAAGGGTTCAACCTCCCTTATGATGTTTCCTGAATTAGCAGCTTGCTTCTCTATGACCTTCCTCGCTTCGAACATAAAATTTGCAAGATCAAATTCATCTAAGAAAACAAAGTTTTGAAAAGATGAAGAAGGGGAAGAATTTGAAACTTCCTACATGGTATAATCTACACTTGAAACTTCTGAGTCCACCATGGAAAGAATCCCGATATGATCAGTTGTTGCATTTGATGAGGATATTGGCAAGTTGCTACAATGTTTCATAAATGTGGCAAGTTCTTGACATGCCTGGAAATTAGGATCATTACACTCATAAAAGTCACCTTGTACACTTGAGAGTCTTTCTTCTTTAGTTTGCACATGCTCTTCTTCAACTAACTTTGCAATTGGTAAGGAATAAACAATCTCCATGAACATAGTGCTAACATGTATGTTGCACTCTGAATAGGTAGAATGATGCTCACCATCATCTCATACTTGTTCTTGTGAAATTTTAGTTTCCACTGAATGATCTTTAATCTCAACCTTGGATAGAGGCTGAGTTATGAGGGGCACTTTCTTGATGTTCAATATTGCAGCCCACTTCTTCAGATCTTTTGAAATTTCATCCCTATGAAGCTCCTCAACATTCCCCTCTTCATCTTTAGTATAAGCATGTTCTTCCCAAAATGGATTTGGAACTATAAGAGGAGGGGTGGGTTGGGATTCAATGACTTCCCTCACTGTTTGAGATAGTGGAAGAGGTGCATCTTCTTGTCTTGGTGGCCTTTGTAAAAATAAGGAACTTTGGAAGGGCAAGGAAATATAGGAAATGAAGGAATGGAATTCTCGGCATAGATGGCAATCGGTAAAAAAATCAGAATTTGAGGTTTGGATTGAAATGACATTGACTGAGAAATGGAAAGAGAACTTTGAGATGGTGGTGTAGAATCAACCCATTGAAAAGATTGCATTGCATCAAACTCATAGGCCTCTATTTCTTCAATCCAACCTTCAAGATGAGGCAACATTTCAGTCATGAAAGTAATCTTTTCCTAAAAATTGTAAAAACTTGGCATAGGGCCAACCCATGGACAAGCTACCTTAAAGCCATTCTTGGATGCCCTCATTTGAGTTGTGGCTCTAGATTATACCATGCCTACCTCTAGTTTCTGCATCTTAAGTTGTAACTTTACATCTTCATCTATAGGATAACCTCCATCATCTACATGTTCCTACCCTTGAAAATTTGTATAGTTAGGTGAAAAACCAAAATGATCATGACTTTTCTCAGAGGGATATGCATATTGTTGATTCTCATCATAAAATGGAGCTGGAGGTGGGTTAAAATAGCTTGAAGATGGAAAGTGCTGCTGTTGGTGCAAGTGGGAACTCAACTATGGAAATGAAGCCATGATTTCACAACTTCATGAATGGGAGAAAAATGGAAAGATGTTGAAGGAAACCAGATGTAAATGGGTAAAATTGAAGGTCTTGCAACCGAGATTAGGGTACTTAGACCAATGGAGTCGCCAGTTGCGCTTAGGTATACCTCCTAAGGCTCAAATTTCACTAAGAGCACAACAAATTACTGAAAGGAAGTGAACACAATAAACAAACTTTTGAAAAATGTGACTCTTGTGGTCCCATCAGGCGTGCAAAAATGTTATCGCCAAATCATTGCACCCCATGAATATCCTGAAAGTGAACACGACATTCAGTGTCATTGGGAAACATGGGATCACCTCTCAAGTTGTGGGACTTGGGCTGGAGGTGAACCTCTGGGGAAGGCCGGCTTTCGTCTTCCTAAACTAAGCACTACACTACTCCTAATGCGAGATAAATGACTAACTAGACCTATGCTAACATTTCAAGGGATTAGGGAGAGAGACTTGCAAGGAAATAAAACCTATAATTAGAAGTGGTGATGCACCAAGAAAGGGTTTTCTAGACAAAATCTGGCTTGCCAATGAAGAGATATGATCACGAGGAAGAATGAACATGCATTACAAACCCAATTTACATACAATACTTCACTCTTTGATAAGCACAATGACCTCAAAACTTGTAAAAGAAACTCTAGTTGCACAGTTCACCTACAAACATGAGAGAGGCAAATAGAAGCAACAAAATCATGAAAGGACATATAATTGATCACAAAACATAATTTTCATTACTTCAAGAACTTGCACAGTGCATCATTATAGTGGGGAAAAGGCATAGGCTGCCATTACAATTTGAGAAGAAAGGCTTGAGAGCCTAAAAATTCATAATGTTTTAGCTTGTGAAGAGAGGGGAAGCTTGGAAAGTGTCTAACTCAATTTTGAATAAGTATCCCTTTTACATTTATAGAAAATTACTTGAGTGGTTGAGAGAAAGAAGGAAGAAACCCTAGAATCTAGGCCAAAATGTAGGAAATAATCAATCACTATTGTTGGCCATGTTTTTCATTTATTGTACCTCCACCTTCCAGGAACGAGGAAAACCATAAAATTTGGAATGTAAAACCTCCAAAAATTCATCTTTTGGTGATTTCATGACGTATCTCTCTTTCTCCCGTTCTAATGACTATAATTTTGTGAAAACTGACAATCGGGGAAAAATTTATGGCATATTGAGAAAAATTCATTTTTTTCGAGGTTCCCTACACACAAATTTACAAAATTCAATGCTTTGATAGCTCGGTGAACTCCAAAATTGATTCAGCGAGTTATTTATTTTCCCAACTCAAGCGGTTCCAAAAATGGCTCATCGGGTCCCTTTTTATTTCCTAGCTTGTATGGTGGAGTTCAACTTGTTTCTTACCTTACATCGACTCTCTTTACTTTCCATGCTATGCCAATCGACCGAGCTCATCACATATTACCCGTATCTTGATGTGATGAACCCGCCTTAAAAGGCTCTTCCAAAATCCCACTACATCCTTATACATGTCGACCCTTTGCACATATAACTCGGTGGATCGATCCTTGAATGGCTTGGTTAGTCTTACCATCTTCATCAATTAGCTTGGCTTTCCATGTTTGATTTAATATTTTAAAAGTTCCTTTGTTAACCTTGCTAAGGTTTCAACTTTTTCTCACCAAGTTTTACATTGGCGATCAATACAACTCAAACCAACTCCTTCGCGTGCCCACATTACATACATCGTGGGCATGTTACATTTCTCATTACCTTCGAATTCCTCGATCTACGTATTGACATCCTCAAGCGTGAAAATCACTCATTTTGCATTGAATCAAATACATCCACATCTTTTTCTAATTATTTAAACCTCCCGCCTAGTGGTTTGGATGCTTTGACATCTTGACACATCACCGAGATAAACGGAAATGTCCCAATTGCACCAACTTGGTCCCAAAACCCATGTGTGACATGATGTCCACGTGGCTTACAACCTAACCTATCTACTTAGAGTCTTGGGCAACATGCCATGTTGTGTTGATCTAGAAATTTTAATTGTCTCACCACTTTCCTTTGGTCCAAAAACATGCGACATCTTTGTCGAGCTCCTTGTTGAATGACTTGGTGAGCACCTTAACACAAACCGAGCTATGTAGCATATAAACCACATTTCTCGGTGCGCTCATATGTCTAAAATCTTGACACATTTTAACCCTCACACATGTTCTAAATCATGTTCATCTAAGTATCGAAATAGTCAAATCCCAAACAAATTAACGCTGAAACCCGAAACCAAATACATCTCAAACTCAAAACCCAAAACTCTAAATTTGAAAGTTTCGCTTCCTGTAATATTTGAGCCAATTTTGGCCAAAATTCAATTACAAATTTATGAAACCCCAAAATGGGTAAAAAGGACCTCCTTTTGCTGCCAATTTGTAATTCTTCACAACCAAATCTTTTTAGTTTGGCCATGTAATTGGGTGAATTCCAAATTACAAATCACCAAAACGTAAAATGGGCATCTCCAAAGTACTATTAACATGAAATCTTAATCTCACTACCAATCTTGGTTACCTCACCTCTGAAGAATCAACCATTTTTCATCTACCATGCAATCCTCTCACTACTTCCAAGCTTTGAGCCTACATTGAGCCATGAATTACTCAAACTCTAAGTAGAGAAGCCACTAGATGGACTAACCCTACGAGCTCGCATATTACCCCGAGCTTTGAGTTGTCCCTTTGCTTCCAACAATGCTTCAATTACCCAAACTTCTATCTCTCATCATGAAATCCAAGCTCCCACATTAGCCCATCACGTGAGCTCTTCCATGACACTCACAATGTTTCACCCTCTTTTTGTGAACTCGTAGAGGAGTGCGTTATATTGAACACCACCAAACACCTTACGAATTGGTCCCAAAGCTCATTTCACCTCATTCTCCATGATTTTTGTCTCATCGATTGATGCCCTCCATGAGTTGGATCCTTCCATTATCTCGCATCAAGCTCTTCCATGCTTGATCTAATTCACTAGCTAATCGGTTCTCTGTCTCCTTACACCGAATATCTTCGAAGAGACTCTAGCGAGCTTTGTTTCATTCCTAGCTCGATCCTTTTGATCATCATGGGTATTACCTACCATGTCTTCCCTTCTACTCTCGAATGGCTTACCAAGCCCTTCTCCTGCTAGCTCACTTGCCATGTCCCAAGCTTTTTGCACCATCGTCACTATATGGACCAGCTCTCGAGTTTTACAAGTTCGTTTCTTTAAACTCGATCCCCATCACTTGCCAAAACTTCATGCTCATACCAATCATGAGATTGAATGGCCAGGTAGGTTAGTGTGCACAAACCACCCTACCACTTACAAATGGAACTAGAGTTCTGCATGGTTAACATGGCTCAACTATTCCAAGATTCATCTCCATGTTTTTGTGTGCAAGCTTACCCAAATTTACTTCATCCCCGACACTTATGTCATTTCATGATGCATATGAGCTTGAGGTCTACGTATTCCATGCCGAGGTCTTCAATGTCCGACAAGCCCACTATCTCATTATCCTTTCTTCCCATTCGGATCATGCTCGAAATTCACTATACTTGCTCAAATAGAGCCTTGGTTTGAGCGGATCTCTTATATCTTGGCTTGGTGATGTATTCGACCAACCTACTTATTTCATCTCATGTCTGATGCACAACATAGTTGGCATGCCTTTAATGTTTCCTTCGATGTTGCTTGCACCCGTGTCCATGTTTGACTCGAACCATCATTTAATACTATGTTACATCACACCTATGAATCATTCTAACCTAGCCTACACATTGAGCCGAGTCACGAAACCTTGCATTCCTTGTAGAGATATTTCCTACATCAACCCATCTACCTAGTTGATCTTTGGTACCTATGATTCACTTGATTCTGAGATCAGTGACTCGAGCTCCCGAGTTGATCCTTTCTGATCCTTCTAACGCCTCTTTCCGCACTTATCTTGATGTTGTCGATCTTAACCTATCACTACTAAGGTATATTCTTATAACTTCATACGTATCTCAATCTTCAAAATTTGCTTCAACCTAGCTTATGTTTCGACAAGCTATCCCCGAAATTCCCTCATGTGCAATCCTAAGATGAGGTCTCTGCTGATGTGTCAGGATCCTAACGTGAGAATTTGAGCCAAGATAACTCCTCGAGTTGTGTTTGAGCTCTATTTCTTGAACACCGAGCTCACTTTATGAAATTCTAAACTCGCCGCCGCTTAGATTTATTGGATTAATGCTCTCCAACGATCCTCCCACATTGATCGGCTTTGTGAATTTTTGAGAGATGGAAATGGGTCGATTGTCCCCTGAGCTTGATCTAATCTACTAGCAACTCAGATCCACCCTATGCCTCCGAGCTAATCCACGATCTCGAGCCCTAGTACTTCCTAATAATTTTATGTCATTATCACATATGAGTGACTCAATTGATCTTCTGATATCTTTGTTCAATGATAACAAGCTATGCCAATTTTTATGTCCATCATGCTCACTAAATAACTTGTTTTCAAAACATGAGCCACTAAACACGTTTCCCACGTGCCTTAATTAACTCGGCATGAACATTTACTTCAATCGAGACATCCCTAAGCCTCAATTATTTTATGCTTGTTTTTTCCTATTTCTCGCCACCATGCATGTCATGGCCGAGTTGGAATCCTCATTCCCTTGTTGGGTGTTTAAGCGTACCATTCTTGAATTCCCATCAAACTCGATGATGCTATTCTCGGGACATACCCGGTTCTCTGTATCCCCTCAAAATCGTAGCTGGTGAACATCCCCATTTATCTGTCACAAGACAAACTCAAATACTCTTGATATTTGAAACATTGATTAATTCGGGTCCCTCGCTACCTCTCTTGTTCACTCAAGTCACCCTAGAAACAGATCATTGCACCGCCTCCTGCAAGCACCGAGTCACCATGATTTTGATCGAGCTATTTAGTAAGGTTCAACGCATTCACTGACTCGAGGAACTCACCGAGCTCCCAAGTCGAGTTCAATGATACGATGACCACTACTTGTGGTATGTTTCCTAAATGTAGATTTAACAACCAAAATGAGCTCAGTGTAGAGCTCACTCTATGCAACTCACATGCCGACCGGCTCACCAAGAATCTTAGTGAGCTGCTTTTAGCTCGAGCTCATATGTGGCTTGTGTTGACAAATTTTTAAGTCTTCATTGACCCTTCTTAAAATTTTGAACCCTTTTATGAAAAAGTGGATCATGGAAGTGTGATAAGACACCTAAACATTTATATGTCACTTTTAACCATGTTTTTCTTGAGTTGGGTGAGTGTGGGTCCTCCACAGGTAATTTCCTTGTTCTGAGTGAAACTCGAGCTTCCAGGACCAGGGAAAGATAAGAACAATCCAAGATGATCATAAACACCTCTTAAAGATTGAAATTATCTTGATAACCCTGAAATCTTTTATGGAAGAATTTTCGGTCTCAAGGTATTATCCTATTGTCCAATTTTACCCCTGGGAAATTTTTTTATAACAGGACCATATTGTAGTCGATTGACCGATGGGTGTACTTAGAGATAGAAAGCTAAAGGATCCATCAATATGTAGATGTGAGATATTAGGTAACAATCACGAGAGGTCACCAGGAGTTTTAACATTCTACGGATGAGTAATTGATGATTAGTAGTTGTGGATGATTACATAAAGGCCACACAAACAATATATATGGGAAAAAATTGTAGTGTAACACCCTTGTTATGATCAACCAAATTAGGGTATTTTTTAAAAACATACCCTTAATATACAATCAATGCTACCAATGTTTAACATTATTATTTAGATTATTGATAAATAATCCAATATAATTAAAATATTCATAATCCATCTAATAACATATAATAACCATGTGCAGTTGTAAGGGTATATCCAGATCTCCACGATATCCCTTAAGTCACTCTAACCGAGTGTGTACACTTTTGTATACTTGGTTTAACCTTTTACATGTTATGAGAACTATGTGCATCTCCTAAGTGCCTATCTAGAAGACATTCATATAACTTCCATCCGGTATCAAATATTGTTTATATATGGGATTGGTGATCAGACAATGTAGTCATCTAATACATTACTTTGGAAATTTTTTCAAGAATAGCTTTGCGATCTTAGTTTCGAGACCACACATGAGCCTACTGAAACTCATCTTCCGTCACTATAAAACCATCTCAATAAAGTTATCTAGATTCCTTATTGTTTAAGAAGGTGAAATAACTAAGAAGAGGGAGAGTCCACTATTGGTTTATTTCCTTTATGTACAAAATCCCATCCGTAAATCCTTAGGATTCCTAAGGTAAATATAGGGTCCATGTAATAATTATCCATCATTATTTTCTCACTACCATTCCGCAAACATCCTAAGTTGGCACTAATATAATATTATAGTGAGATGACATAAGAAATTACACCCCACACTCCTTATACTTAGGTTACCTTAGTTGAATAATGTAACTAAGTCATCCTTTTAAAGTCGTTTTAAAAGTATTATTTCATAATACTTAATATGTTTCCATAAAAGGGTCATAGTAACTCAATGAGTTACTAACTAATTTTAGTTCCTCTTTTCGTACTTTTAATAGCTTAGTAATTGTTGTTAGGTATAGGTTAAATATTCATTTTTCATACCGATTCATTTAAATACATTTACTCGAGTACTTAAACATCTATATTTTGTTTGTATCGTCATCCTTTAGATTTATATGTCAATCTTCATTTTTCTTTGATTATTATATCTGAATTAATGAAATCGAAATAATCATATAACTTGAGACATTATCGCTTTAATTAATAAATCAACTTTATAAGTAGAATATCTACATTTTTCAGTTCAAATAAGATAAGTCATAAGACCAAATTTCAAATAAGGGAAACATCATAATATTCATTAATAATGATTTGTAATAGTTAGAAAGAATTATACATTGGTCATAATGCTCCTTATAAGATGTGATGACATTTGAATCACATAAAAAATTGATAACAAATAATCCTTTCGATTTATTTCCCGATAAACTTAAGACATACAGATAATCAAAAAATCTAATCCAAGCCGTCACTTTAAGTATATTGACATTTCCTATAAAACTATAGGAGAGATAGATAAATATGGATCATTTCATATGAACTGGCATGAGTCTACATACTCTTATTCTATGTTGTAATTATAATGAAATAATAGAATAAGAGATCAACTAAGAACTATTCTTAATCAATGAGTTATAATTGTAAATTTCATAGTTTATATTATGAAATATACCTTATAAACATATCTTAATGAAACTTCTTAATTATATAAAACACTTTATGTCAATTGTTACTATTAATAACAACTAGAAGGTTCATAATGTAGGTGACTAATAACAACAACAATCTATCTAAAAACTCATATTTCAGTAGAGTTAAACTTCAGAAGGTTGCAACAATCAATCATAGCCCAATTAGAACCTCAATCAACTAAAAACTAATGAAGTAATTTTATTTTAGAGACCCTTTTTGAGTTGACTACACATATATATTATCATTGTTTACAAGAACATCTAAAATTCCATGCAAGGAATCATTTAATCATAACAAAAGTTAACCAAAATGTCTAATACCAAGAATGGAGTGAGAGTTCATCAATAATAAACAAATAATCATCAACTATATTACACATATAAAAATAAATAATAGAATCTCTAAAACATAAACCTTTATTCCCTTCCTAATATTTCCCAAAACTAACTCAAAACAATCATGTTTAATTATCAAAGAATCGATCCATTTCTCATATACATCAACAACAAGATATCAAAAAACTATCTAATTGATATATATATATATATATAATGAAAAGGTCATTTTATTCACAATTGTTAACAATTAATCGATTTGAACGATGTTCCTAAAATTCCCATATTAAAAATTGAAGCAATAAACTAAAACGTAAGTCTAGTTTACGTTTTCCATAACCTTCCTTCGATCAAGTTTCCAATCACCCAAAAAAATACTACCAGATTTGGACCATTCACACTATTAGCTTTGGACCCTTTATAATTCCATATCTGGACTATTCATACAATTCTCGCTTGAAACAATTTGTTTCTCATAAAATTATCTTTCTCATTCATTCTATATTTAACTTTGAATGAAAATAGACATCTACCCATTCTAAAAATACATTCAATTATTCCCAAATAGAAAACAAATTCACAACAATAAGATTCTGATAACCCCAAAGATAGCTATGTTCCCAAGTTTTAAACCCACACAAAACATAGTAACTTAACTCCAATATGTCCATGAGGAAAGGATTCCATGAAACAAAAAAATAATCCATACTTTTATAAAACTAGACTCCCATAAAATGAACCCATTTTTAAACAATAACCCAATATCCATTTAATCCACACACTCAGCAAGTTTTTACCTCAACCATTTATTCATAATAAAAAAATAATAATAACAACAATTCTCTAAGGAGCTGTAAAGATAATCAAGTTTGTTTTTATTTCACACTAACTCCTTATTTCATTTTCCATACCTCACATAATAATCCAAAACCAAAATGTATTCACTTACATCATTAAAATAACATCAAATAATAAGAGTAGAAAAACACATGTGCACATATTTTGCCTCTAAAATTCTCTGCACTTTTCCAAGTTGAAAACTTCAAAACATTACATTTTTCATTAAATCTTTCAACAACATATTTAAACAATAAAAATGCCATAATATCCAGAGATAATAGTAGTGAAATCTCCATGTAATAGTCACCAAAACAACTATTCTCCTAAAAACTCCATGCATGGTCCTCAAATAAAGATCCAAAACAACCAAATGACAATCAAACAATGAGATTACTTATATGACCTAGCTTCTTGAGGAAGATAAAATTTTCCAAGGCTTTCCTATTGTCTAGATTAAATTCACAACCAAATGATAAGGTGCCCATATACAAACACAATCTTCCTAGAAGAAGAAGAAGAAAAGAAGGAATACATAGCCCAAGAAGATGGGCAGTTGTAGAAGACCTCGCCCCAAGAGTTGCACTCAAGTATCGGAAACTATGCACCACAAAGAAGTTGCACTCAAGTTGAATCGAAATAGCTCCAACATAATCACAAGTAAGAATCGATCAATAACTGAATAAACTTGCATAACAGAACAAAGCTTGTTCATAAGAAAAAGACAGTGGAGTGTCTTGGCATGCTCATAAATGAAAAGAAAGGGGTACATATAGGGTGTTGAGTAACCCTAGTGCATGACACACATGAAACCCTAAACCTAACCCTAAACCTAACCCATGTGAGATGACCCTCCAACATGAGAGGAGGACACATAAGATAACTCACACTAACACCCCCTTCATCAAAGTTGGGGTATTCTATGATGAGTCGATGAAGGGAAGACAATCCTAAACAACTAAGAAAGATGTGTTAATGGGGCCAATGAATCAAGGCCGATAAGGTGCCCATATATAAACACAATCTTCCTAAGAAGAAGAAGAAAAAAGAAGGACTATATAGCTTTGAAGAAGATGGGAAGCTCGAGAAGACATCACCCCAAAAAGAGACCGTAAGTGAATAAACTTCATCTTAGTGAAGGGCTTGGTGAATAAATCTACAATCCGATCAATTATGTCGAATGTCACTTGAATTTCGATGATACTATCATGAATAATCTCCCGTACGAAGTGCATATGAATCTCAATGTGCTTCATCCACTTTAATGCTGAATGGATTTCTCTAGATAGAGATTTTGCTTGGGTTATCACAGTAGATAATGGTAGGCCATTGAAAGTGGATGCCAAAATCATGTCGAATACCCTATAGCCAAATAGCTTCTGTGGCGTTGAAGCGTTCGCAATCTCCTCCTCATGTTACTCGCCTCTTAGATGATATTACAATTACATTCTACTTCTTGCTAGACCAACTAATAGGACCCGAACCAAGAGAGAAACTATAGCCAGAAGTAGATTTTCGATGATCTAAGTCATCAGCCCAATCAGAATATGTGAATCCAATCAAATTAATATCAACTCCTCCATGAGCATAAAATGCCATCGGTATAAGTGCCATGAACATAGTGAAGGATCCATTTATTCTTTCCAATGTCAACTCATGTGGATCTGCGTATGAATCTGACACGATCCCAATAGCATATGATAAATACGGTTTAGCATCGTACATTTTAAAATAAAATTTATTTCCACATTGAGATTCATATGCACCCGTGCGTCATGACGGAGCTTATTCATGATGGTATCATCGACATTCAAGCATTATCTGCATTGACAATTGATCGATTGCATATTTATTCACCAAGCCCTTCATTTGAGATGAAGTTTATTCACTTATGGTCTCTTCTTGGGGTGAGGTATTCTATAGCTTCCCATCTTATTCGAAATTTATGTAGTCCTTATTTTCTTCTTCTTCTTCTTCTAGAGATTGTGTTTGTATATGGGCACCTTATTAGGCCTTTAGTTTCCGTGGCCCCATTGGCACATCTTTCTTAGTTGTTTAGGAGTGTCTTCCCTTCCGTCACTCATCAAAAACCACTACCCTAGCTTCAATGAAGGGGGTGTTAGTGTGAGTTATCCTATGTGTCCTCCTCTCATGTCGGAGGGTCATCTCACATGGGTTAAGTTTAGGTTTCATGTGTGTCATGCACTTTGGGTTAATCAACACCCTATATGTACCCCTTTCTTTTCCAAATGATTTGCCATCACACCAAAAGCACGAAATTATAGTGGAGAGGGATCTCATCGTGTTAATCAGTTGAAATTTGCGCCAACAAAAAACCATGCATGGTCCTCAAATAAAGCTCCAAAAAAACCAAATGACAATCAAACAATGAGATTACTTATATGACTTAGCTTCTTAAGGAAGATAAAATTTTCCAAGGCTTTCTGTTGTCTAGATTAAATTCACACCAAAATTTCTTAAATTCCATGCCACATCATGGCTTACCAACATCAAAAAACCGTTTAAACCATAAAATTGATTTAACATCCACTATAAATTTGCCATACAACTTAGGTTTTAACCTAAGTTATATAAAATTTCAAAACCACATAACCCACATGGTGCGGTGGGTCAAATCTCTACCTCACACAATTTCACTAACCAATTAATAATTTCATGTAAAATCCAAACTAAACTCCATAAATTCATATCATAAGTGGTCTCATGATAGTATGCCAATAATTATGAAATACACACACACACACAATTAATTCATTAAATAATCACCAAACAATCCTTTACTAGAATTGAGTAATAACACAAACTAGATCAAACACTCATTAGCGAGGAGTGTTAATATCCTTAACAATCACAATTCACGAAAAGTGTCTCAAGAATTTCCATGACATATTTCTAACATTTGAAATATATAACTTAACTTTTAAAACCAATTCATGATACATGTTGCCTTTGTAATGGCTAGTGGTCAATACACATCTCGCGAAACCAATGTACATAAAATGATTAAAATTTAATAACATCAATAAATGAATTTAATTAAATATGGGATGTTACATACTTCCCTTATAAAAATAATCATCATCTCGATGATTCAATTATAATCAATTTTAATATATCAATCATAATAGAAATTCATAAAGAAAATTCTAGAATACAATTTAGTTTTTCATCAATTGGAAAATTTTCTTGAATTTTAACTAATCAAATTTATAGAACTAGGTTGTATCATCCTTATCTAAGCAAGTAATATCCAAAATTCTTCAAGATCACTTAAATTTCCATTTATTTATAATAGGTATCAAATAGTTTTCAATGAATCCATCAAAAATTATAAAAACTAACAGCTCTATTTACTTGAACAAAAAGGAAAAGCATTCCATATCATTCATATTCTCCCAAGTTGTGTTGTTCTCAAAATATTGGTCCCATTGGACCTTACATTGAGCAACTTCTTAATTTCTCGATGAAATTTATGATTTTCCAAAGACTCTTATTAGTTCAACTACGATGATTCCTAGGTCCTAAACCTATAATGAGTTCCAATTAATAATATGTGATATATTAGAAACATACTTTTAAGAAAAGATATATAAAAATAATGTGCATATTGACAATGCGGGAGGTAAGGATAATCTGTAAGCCACCAGACTTATAACTTCTATGACTTCAAAGGGTACTACATATCTAGGAGATAACTTGGAAACTTTTCCAAATGAAATAGATCTCTTTTTGGGTTTTACCCTAAAAATACCTTGTCTCCTTGCTCAATTTTTTTGTCAATCCTTTTCAAATTAATGTATATTTTCTACCTATCAGTAGCTTCTTTTAATTGCTCATGAATGAGATTAACTTTCTCTTCCATTTCAGTCAACATTTCCAAGCCCACTACCTCTTTGTCCTTCATTTTATCCCAACTAATAGAAGTTCTACACTTTCTTCCATACAATGCTTCAAATAGAGCCATTTTCAGCAAGGAGTGGTAAGTGTTATTGTAAGAAAATTTAACCAAAGGTTAATATTCATTCCATTTGTATTCTGATCCATGCAATACATTCTGAGCATATCTCCCAAATCTTGGTTCACTCTTTTATTTTTCCATATGTTTTAGGATGGTAGGTCGAATAAAAATTAAATTTTATTCCCAATGCGAGTTCAATGATTTTTTGAAATCAAGAGTTCAACCTTAGATCCCTATCTAAAATTATTAGTTCCAAAATTCCTTACAATAAAAAAATCTCATACACAAACCTTTTTACAAGTATTGGGGAATCATCCTTAATATTTCCCGGTATGAAATGAGCTACTTTGGTTAGTTTATCCACTACCACCAAAATCATATCATGTTTATTTTTGGATAGTGGTAGCCTAGTAAAAAAATCATGTTGATTACCTGCCATTTATATTGTGGAATATTTTGAGGATATAGTAGACCTGTGAGATGTAAGTGTTCTACATTTACACATTGGAATTTGAAACAATTGGTAACATATACTATCATATCCTTCTTCATCCCTTTTTAAAATACTTGATGTTTAACATCATCTAACAAATTTTTACTCTGGATGCCCAAAATATGGTGCATCACGAATTTCTTACAAGAATTTTACTCTAAGATCACTACCCAAAGGAATATATACTCTATTGTTAAATCATAAAATTTCATCATTGTCAAGCCTAAAACCCTTTTATCTTCTATCATTCGGATTTATTTCTAACACAATTTTCACTTGTTGATAGTAAGAATCAACTTGAAGTTTTGTTTCTTAACTTCTTCCTTAAATTGAGTTCTGAGGGTCACAATTGTAGAAATATGCTTCTTGTGGCTTAACACATTAGGCACTTGATTTTATTTTCCCTTGATGTAACCAATATCAAATTCTTATTGGGATAGAAATTCTAGCCACCTACATTGTCTTTCATTTAAATTGAGCTACGTAAAAATGTATTTCAACTCTAAATGATTTATTTTTAATTCAAATTGCTTTCCTAAAAATAATGCCTCTAGAATTGTAAGGTATGGACTATGGAAACAAGATATAAGTCATGGGTAACATAGTTCTACTCACACACCTTCCGTTTTCTACTTTCATATGTAATTACATGGTCATTTTGAAGAAATATTTCACCCAATCCTTCACCTGAGGCATTAGTAACTATGGTAAAGTTTCCATTGGGATTTGGAACCTTTAATATAGGTGTAGATGTAAGTTTTTCTTTCAACAAAGTTAAATGCACTCTCACATTTGTCAGTCCATACAAACTTTTTATCTTTTTCTGCAATGAATTAATTGGTCCAAAGAACTCTTGAAAAGTCTTTAACAAATTTTTTGTAGTACCCATCCAATCCCATAAAACTTCTTACCTCATGCACATTTTTAGGTGCTAGCCACTCAGTAATAGATTTTATTTTTGATGGGTCAACAAAAATACCATCCCTATTTATGATATGGCCAAGATATTATACTTTGATAAAAGGAACATTTTGAAATATTACCATAGAGTTTCCTTTTTCTCAATACTTCCAACACTATTCTTAAGTGTTCATTGTGTTCATCAATGTTCTTTGAGTAAATTAGAATATCATCAAGAAAAACTAGAACAAACTTATCTAAGTATTCTTGAAAAATGTTATTCATAAGGTTCATAAATGTTGTTGGTGCATTAGTGAGTCCAAATGGAAAAAAAGTGAACTCATAATGCCCATAATGTGTCCTGAATGTTGTTTTGTGAATATCCTCATCTTTTATTCTTAACTGATGATAACCAGATCATAAATCAATCTTAGAGTAAATAGATGCATCTCTCATCTGATTAAAGATATCATCAATTATTGGAAAATGATATCTATTATTTATCATTTCTTTTTGAATCACGTGATTGTCAATGCATAACCTTAATGTTCTATCCTTCTTATTAAAAAAATGAACGATGCTTCCTAAGGAGATATAATAGGTTAGATTAATCCTTTTGATAATAATTCATGTAGTTGTGATTATTTCAACTAACTCTGTTGTCATCATTATATAAGGTTCTCTTGATATTGGTTATGTTCTGGTTTAATGTCAATTGTGAAGTCAAACTCTCTTTTAAGAGGAAGTCCGAGTAAATTCTTCAGAAATACATCCTTAAACTCATGTAAAAGTGGAAAATATTCCAAATAAGTCTTACCTTCCTCACTAAAATTTGAGATCTTAATAGCATACAACATACATCTTTTTCTTTTTGGCTTTCTTTAATTGTATTGTAGAGATTTGTCTAACTTCAAAATATCTCTTAATGCCCTAAATGATGGTTGTTTTCTACATGTCATTAAGACATTCTATACGCTTATAAAACTAATCCACTATTTCCTTATGGCTGGACAACTAGTTTACTATTATTATGATATTATAAGACCCTAAAAGAGTCACATACATGTTAATTTTAGTAGTAAAAATGGGTAATTCCAATGCTACTTCAAACATACATTAGTACATCGCATGAATAACATCAAGTCTCGTATTAGAGGGTCCAAGTGTTTTCCATAAATCCATATTTCTTAAACAATTTTCTAGCTAACTTACTTTAAATAAAACACTCGGTAGCATCGGTGTCAAACAAAACAATAACTAGAAACCATAAAGCTTACAGGCACTTATATTGGGGTAGCCTATTTTTCTACTTGACAATTACCCACTACAACATGAATTATTTATTGCTAGTTATTCCCTTGATTCTTTTTGGGACATTTGTTTGCATAGTGATCACTACCACATTTAAAACATCCCCCAACATGCCCTTTCCTTTAAAATTTATTTTCTCCAAAAGAAACATTGTTCAAATTTCATTATTTCTTGTGAAAGGAGCAAGTTGTGCGGAGTGAACTAACACTCTTCTTGCGTTTCTCTTCCCTGAAGGATGAAATGGATTGTAATTTATGTTCCTTCCTTATAACCTTTTCAAACACCACTTCTATTGTAGATGGTCCATGAACATCCACCTCACCTCCTATGTTTTGGTTTAATCCCATGATGAACTTATGAATCCTAAACTTTTCATATTTTTAGTATTGGGTACGTATTTTAACAATGTTGTAAAATTTACCCAATACCCCAAAACACTCAATTTTCCTTGAATTAAGTTTTGAAATTATGACATTTTCTAATAAAAATAAATTTGAGGAAACTCGACGTTGATGGAAATATACTTTGAATTTCTCCCAAGTGATAGAGGAAGTATATACTCCCAATTACATCGATGGTTATCCCACCATGAAGATGATTCATTAGAGAGTTGGAAAGCACCCCATACTGCTTTAGTTTCCTCAGAAAAATCCCTTATTTCAAAGTAATCCATCTCACTTACCATTTTCATCACCATTCCTAAGGTAGTTCCATCAAATTTTGTTGGGCTTATCCTTTAATGTTTTAGACAATTCAACATCCAAACAAGATCTTTTATCCTATCACTCATTGTCATCTTCATTTTGTTTATGTTTTTCTTCTTCACGCTCTTCATTTTCACTCCTACTTGGTGCTCAAAGCTAGCTATTTGGTTACAAGTGACCGAAAGACTTTGAAAATTTCATCTAACTTATCGGTCATCAAACCTTGGTTCCATCTTCATGGTTCACCCTTCTTTTAACCATCGTATCCTATTAATGAAAGGATAAGATTTCCATTATCATATCAAACCCATTAAGTCCAAGAGCTGATGAACCTATTGCTCTCGATACAAAATTGTAACACCCTTGTTATGATCGGCCAAATTAAGTGATTTTTTAAAAAAGCATACCCTTAATATAAAATCAACACTACTAATATTTAACATCATTATTTAGCTTACTTGATAAATAAACCAAAGATAATTAAAATATTCATAATCCATATGATACCATATAATAACAATGTGTAGCTATAAGGGTATATATAGATCTCCACGATCTTGCCTAAGTCACTCTAAATGGTGTGTACAATTTTGTATACTTCGTTTAATCTTTTACATGTTATGGGAACTATGTGTATCTCCTAAGTTCCTACACGGAAGGCATTAATGAAAATTCCATATGGTATCCAACATTTTTTTATTTAGGGATTTTTGATAAGACAATATAATCGGATAATACATTGTTTTGGCCAAATTTTCAATCATTTCTTTAAAAGTTTAGTTATGAGACTATACTAGCCTACAAAACTTGTGTTCCTTCACCACACAACTATCTCAATACATTTATCTAGATTCTTGTTGTTTAATAAGGTGAACTAGCTAATAAGAGGGAGAGCCCATTATTGGTTCATTTCCTATATGTACAAAATCTCATCCGTGCCATCTTAGGATTCATAAGGGAGACATAGGGTACATGTAATGATAACCCATCATTACGTCCTCACTACCCTTCCTACATCCATCCTTAGTTGAAACTAAACTAATATTGTAGTGAGATGACATAGGACATTATGCCTCATACTCCTTATACTTAGGTTATCTTAGTTGAGTAATGTAGCTAATTCATCCTTAACAAGTATTTTTATAAAGATTATTTCACAATACTTAATATGTTTCTATAAAAGGATCATAATAACATGATGAGTTACTAAATAATATTCGTTTCTCTTATCGTACTTTTAAAAAATTAGTAATTTTTCGTTAGGTGTAGGTTAATTATTTGTTTTTATGCCGAGTAATTTAAATACATTTACTCATCACGATTAGTGCATTATTACTATAAAGTACATAAACATCCATATTTTGTTTCCTATGCTATCCTTTAGGTTTATTTGTCGATATTCATTTTTATTTGATTATTCTATCTAAATTAATGAAATCATAAAGAATCACATAACTTAATAAATTATCAACTTTATAAGTAAAATATCTATATTTTAAGTTCAAATAAGATAAGTCAGATGACCAGATTTCAAATAAGGGACAAACAACTTAATCTCCATTAATAATGATTTAAAATAGTAAAAAGAATAATACATTGGACATATTGTCTTTTTTAAGATGTGATGATATTTTAATCACATGAAATAATTGATTACAAATAATCCTTTCAGATTTATTTCCCAATAAACTCAAGATGTCATAACAATCTCATAATGCAATCCAACTAGTTACTTCAAGTATGCCAACATTTCTTGCAAAATGTAGGGGAGAAAGATAGATATGATGTGTGGCATAGTGTTATCATTTATTTCAAAGAGATATTTTTCAAGTGTTTTCATTTATTTCATTGATGTTAAAAGTTATGTGGAACATGAAGATTTCTTATCTTGTTGAGAATTGCTTGGTCTTAGTGATGGTTCATGGTGTCCCGAATCGGTATGGTGGCTTGTAGAGGTAATGAAGTGTATGGATGATGCTAGATGATTCCATGAAGTATGTTGAAGGTCATTTAAGGTGTATAAGGTTGGCCAAGGTGTATTGAGATCATATTTGGTAATGCAAATAACTTTCGTGTGCTTGTTTGTGAGGTCTAGAGAGTAGAATGAAGTATAGTATGGTGAAGTGAAGGTTATAATAGATGTGTATGCATGGTGAGAGCATGGGAATCATTAATATGATGTTTTAGGAAACTAAAAAGTGTCCGAGAGTGTAGGTATAAGTTTTTGATGTGGTTTCTAGGTCTGTTATAGATCTAATCCTTAAGAAAACATGTCCTAGTGAAGTGAGTTGGACATGGTGGTGAAAAAGTGAGACTTGGATAGTGTCCGGAAAGTTGATATGATGTTGTGGTTCATATTATAGGATTTGGTTTGAAGGTATGTGTAAGATATTGAGTTTTTACTAAAACTAAGTTGTGAAGGTGAGAAACCAAGGTTAATTTTCATCTTTCGATGCTCGTTGGAGAGTGTGTGCTTTGCATGGGGACCCAAAATCTTAGGTTTATTTAAGTAGATATGTTATGAATATTATCTAAGGGGAATGAAGTATTTTTATTGTCTTATTTTTATGAACAATCATTAAGAAGCCAAACATCTTTTTAACACTCACAAAACCCTAACTTTGTAGTGACTTGGGAGATATTTATTGTTTTGGTCTAGAATTGATTACTTTTTCAAATTTGGTGATTTTATGTTGTAGAGGAATCCTTCATATTTTTGTTGATGTGATTTAGAGGTTTTGGTTGTGTGGGTGTAGTCACAAAATCATGCGCACTTAAGATATTATTTATCATAGTTTCATACTACTTTTTAGAAGGTGATTGAGTGAAGAAAGTACTAATCAACCTCATCTTTTGGCCACATTGTTTTATTTTATTTCACCATTCTCAAAATTTTACATCCATAATCTCAATATATTTCAGATTATCTTTGTTATTTTAGCCTCAACTAGGGTACCCTGGTCCCACCATGGGTGCCTTGATCCTTGCTGATCTTTCCTAGCCACTTTTTGGGCTTTTTATAGCCATTTATTCTTATTATCTTTTTGGTGGTCATCCATTTTAGGGTTAATTAAAAATTAGACCAAGATAACCCTATAAATATAAATTTATGAGACCATAATGGGTATGGGTCTATGTGGAAAATTCCGTGCAACTATAGAATATCAATCCAAAACATGCAAATAAGGATCTAATAATCCCCACAAATTCTATAGCGGTGGAATTATAAACAAGAAAAAAAATCTAAATTACACAAAAGTAAAAACACATAACAAAACATGTACCATGGTTCACCCAATGTGGGATACATCCACCAAAGATAGAGATCTCATATATATAATATAACAAGAGATTACAAACCAACTCTTCTAGATAAGAGTACATGTATCCTTACAAGAGTATCTCCTCCTCCAGGATCTCTAACCGATCTACTTGAGTACTATAAACTGTGTCTCTATACCACCACCTATGTCTCCTCTAGATCTCTAACCAAATCTACCTGAGTACACTACAACCGTGCCTCTGAAACACCACTAGATCTCACATACCTGAAGCTACCCTACATCAGCCATTGTGCAACCAAGATCTCACTGTACTTTAAATTTTCAAACAAGACCTCTAGAAGGGTCTATCAATGTGCAATTGTAACCGCACACCAAGAAATAAGTCTCTCCATCATCACTACATCAACTGTGGAAACATGAATGAAACTACCTCTATAATAATAGATTCCTATGGATTAACAATACATCAAGATCTCATGTATTTTTAATATAAGATCTCACAACTTATGGATCTACAAGAATGAGAAATAACAAGATCTCACAACAAATTGAGGATATAACAAGAAGAAACACTAAGTGCTTTGCATATAATGCAAGCCATTACATGAGACTAAATAATAAAAGGAAATACAATAGATGATAATACCATCTTCTCACCAACAATGTACTTGCACTTTCCTTCTATTCAACTTCTCTCCATGAAAGCTCATGTCTTCATGCAATATTTTTCTTCTTTTTCTTCATCTTCATCTTCACCAAGGAGAATTAAAATTCTTCCTCTATAATTTTGTTCTAACCCTAGTTTTCTAGCTTAAATAAGCTTAGAAAAACTTAGGGCACCTTAGTTATGCATTTACAACCTTTAGATCAACTTTATACTAAATTTAGATCTAATTCATGTGAGTTAAATTTAAACTTTCACGCATAGGTAATTGGTGCTTCTTACCCGATGTTGACTAATACAGTTACCCTAATCGGTGTCGCTTACCATGATGTTGTGACGGTGCGGTTACCTAACCATGTCGATTCTTGTCGTGTAAACCAACAAGGTGGAAATCATGCTATCTATGAAGCAATTCAGCTCCATAATCCTAACAATCTCCCACTTGGAGATAAATTACTCAACTTGTACATGTACTTGTACATCACCATCCTCCACATACCGTGAAGACCGTTTATTATTTATATAAAAATTATCTCAAATGAAACTGGAAGATTAAACTATCTTCTAAACCCAAGAAGATAACTAACCTATGATTTACGATATACCTACACAAAGATACTATTGATCTATGATACCAAAGCTAATCATACATCAAGCTCCCAATAAATCATACCTCAAAGCCTCTCATGAAACTAAGCCCCCATGACTAACACACATGCAAGAGCTTGCACTCTAACTGAAATACTGATCTTTAAATGCAACCATAGCCATACCTATAAAGCCGACCATGTTCTCCATCCATCTACCCATGTCTCCATGCAACCACCAATGCAAATGACCAAAAAAATTCAAACTAGAATATGTGAGATCAAAACAAGATCTTGGGCAAAGACAACCTAAATGATTTCTACCTGTAAAAGTGGGTGATCAATCCACAAACCTACATAACTCAATGAATCCAAGCATTGCAATATGTAAATCCAACCCTGTATAAACAACTAGCATGTCCAAGACAATCATCTATAGATAACATCTCCCATGGAGTAAAATAGTAACTAGGAGGAAATACAAACATGCCCTACTCATTCTCAAGGAATTTATGGGCAAATCAAACATCTGCATCATCATAGACTCACAAAATTGAATATATCCACATGTACAAACTCACCATGTACATCCATCCATATTATAAGGCTCTCAAGAAGCTCCAAGTCTACCACCGACTAACTCCAAATCCAAATATGAATCCTGTGCTCATCAATGTCAATAAAAATCATCCATGCTAAATCATGCCACTAATACTGAGTGCAAATACCATCAAACATTTCATCAACATATTATGCAAAATCAAGTAAGATGAAAACAAATAAGGGAAACATCAATAAGATGTAAATATAAGCGATGTCACACTTTGTAACCTATAAAAAACATATTTTCCTTCTTTACCCTTCAATGTCAATAAAATTTGTCTCTCTTCTTAACCTCCATGAACGACCATCAAATCAAATCCCATAGGGATATCCAGGCACCAAAAATAAACTAGAAGTGATATCACAAAGCAAAAAACTAAAAATACCTACAAATTCGTGACTTCCCTCCAAAACCAAATTGTGCCTCCTACCACTCTGAATAGTAGTAATCTCCTCTCACTCCCTATGTGCATCATGTATCTAATCCTACAATGCCAACAAAAATGGCTTGCTCCCACCGAACATGAAATCCCATGCGAATGCCTCTAAAAAAAAAGCTTAAAAGCTAATATTTCAGTGAGAAATAAAACCATATGAATGAACTATAAACTGTATTCCCTTTCTTCTCTAAGAATACATCTACACCAAGGAAGTTTGGACTTCTTGTGAAGTAGGTGAATCACCTTCTTTCCATCCGTGTGTACTCAACATCTCTTGTTACCCTCTGTTGTGTATAATCATGATTTTCATTGAGGATCACATCCTTAGAATAAAAACCCTTGTCCTCAAGAATCCACACAATCGGGAAATAAATGTCAAACAACACCAAAACCCATGGTGTAAATTTGTGCACACTATCCAAACATAATATCAATTTCTCCAAATGAAAGAAATAAAACATGAATCATATAGAGATACCTGACTCAAAATCTCAATGGACTAACTGAGCCAACTCCATCCTCTTTCTGATCTAAACCATGAAGTGATCTACACCATCTTTGCCATGTACACTATGTGCAAGAAAATTGATCCTCCAAACTAGGAAAAAACCATCTTCCCTTTCCTACTGCAAAAACCATGTATAGATAAGTTTCCATAGAGACCGACCACAATCATCTCCTAATCGACCACCAGTTAGCTGACCGATATCGGTTCCTCTGTGATGACCTTGGTTCTCAGACCGATGTCGATGTTGTTGGAATGAACCCAACGCCACCCAATTTGGCATAGAAACCACACAAGGTGTCTACTTCTGGCTTGAAGCCAATAGTTGAGCTGATCCACTCATTTTAAGAAGCATCCAAATTATACAAAAATCATAACAACAACAATACATGCAAATAAATTACACCAAGATGAAATATATCACCTTACCAGTACAAAGATACTCAACCACATCTTCAATCAAGAACATGCTTCTCGATGGAAGCCCCATCTTCATTCTGTGCTATTGCCTCTCTAATGAAGCCTGTGCATCTGACTACACTAAGGATGCATAAATGATCTTCTATATCATACTCAAATATGTAATCACAAACCATACATGTGCATCCAAAACATAAAATCAATGCAATACCAAGATAAAACCATACCTCTATAAACCTAATCTATAATCCGACCACCATGCTTGTGCTTCTAAGAACCAGGACACATCATAAAATAAGACACATTCCATGCATCTTCTCAATTCTTTAGATATGTGATTTTATGTTTAAAACCAGGTTTCCCAATAACTTACCACAGTCACCCCCTAACTAACCACGACTACCTATGACATTGGTTTCCACCTAACTCACGCCAGTCACTATATTCTCTAGAAACCTCAAATTTCTAGTTTCCATTTGAGATTTAAATATTTTCCTGCAATTTTCACATCAGTAAAAACAAACCCTACTCTCATACACCCGTCAGAAACCACTAACAATATATACTAAGCATAACCTTGCTCTGAAATAACCAAGCTTTGAGACCACTTATTGGGAATGGGTCTATGTAGAAACATTTGCAACTATAGAATATCAATCTAAAACATGCAAATACAAATCTACCAATCCCCACAAAATCTACAGATGTGGAAGTATAAACAATAATAATCCAAATCACACAAAAGTACACACACATAACACAACATGTACCGTGGTTCATCTAATGTTTGCTATGTCCACCAAAGATAGAGATCTCATATATATAATATAACAAGAGATTACAAACCAAATCTTCTACACAAGAGTACATGTATCTCTACAAGAGTATCTCCTCCTCCAGATCTCCAACTAGATCTTCTTGAGTACACTAAATCATGCCTCCATACCACCACATGTGCCTCCTCCAGATCTCTAACAAGATCTACCTAATTACACTACAACCGTTCCTCTAAAACACCACCAGATCTCATATACTTAAATCTACCCTGCATCTACTACTATGCAACCAAGCTCTCAACTATAATATGAATCAGTAAACAAGATCTCTAGAATGGTCTATAAATGTGCAACACTAACCATGCACCAAGAAATAAGTCTCTCCATGATCACCAGCATCAACTTTGTGCAAAGATGAATACAACTTCCTCTATAATACTAGATTCCTATATATCAACAATACATCATGATCTCATGGATCTGTAATACAAGATCTCACAACATGTGGATCTACAAGAATGAGAAATAACAAGATCTCACAACAACTTGTGGATATAACAAGAAGAAACACTAAGTGTTTTACATACTATGCAAGCCATTACATGAGACTAAATAATACAAAGGAAATATAGTAGAAGATAATACCATCTTCTCACCAACAGTGTACCTGCACTTTCCTTCCAAGTAAGCTTGTCTCTATGAAATCTCTTGTCTTCATGCAGTATTTTTCTTCTTTTTCTTCTTCTTCATATTCAACCAAAGAGAATTAAAATTATTCCTCTATAATTTTGTTCTAACCCTAGTTTTCTATCTTATATAAGCTTAGAAAACATATAGGGAACCTTAGCTATGCATTTATAACCTTTACATCAACTTTATAATAAATTTATATCTAATTCACGTGAGTTAAATATAAACTTTCACGCATAGGTAACAGTGTCGATTACCTTGACTAATTCGGTTACCTTGATGTTGATCGGTGCCGATTACCCCGACCAATACCAGTTATCATGAATGGTGCAAATTACCCTATGTTGGTGGTGCCAATTATCATGACTAGTGTTGGATTCTTGTGTAAACCAACAAGGTGTAAATCATGCTATCTATGAAGCAATTCAACTCCACAATCCTAACAATATCCCACTTGGAGATAAATTGTTGAACCTATACCTATACCTATACCATCGCACATCACCGTCCTCTACATACAATGAAGACCATCTATTCTTTATATTAAAATTCTCCCAAATGAAATCGGAAGAATAAACTATCTTCTAAACCTAAGAAGATATAAACTTATGACTTACCATATACCCTGCACAAAGATACTACTAATTTGTGATACACGAGCTAACCATACATCAAGCTCCCACTAAATCATAACTCCAAGCCTCTCATGCAACTAAGCCACCATGACTAACACACCTGCAAGAGCTCCCACTCAAACTGAAATACTGAGCTTCAACTATAACCATAGCCATACCTATAAAACCAACCATGTTCTCCATCCATCTATCCATGTCTCCATACCAACCACCAATCTGTTGACCAAGAAAGTCAAATTAAAATATGCAAAAGAAAAACAAGATCCTAGGTAAAGATAGCTCAAATGAGTTCTACCTACTGCACATTGGGTGATAAATCCACAAACCTTCATAACTCAAAGAATCCAAACACTGCGAATTTGCAAAATCCAACCTGCATAAACAACTAACATGTCCAAGACAATCATTTGTAGATAAAATATCCCATGGAGTAACTTAATAATCAAGAGGAAAGACAAACATCCCTACTCATGCTTAAGGAATCCATGTGCAAATCAAACATCTACATTATCACATACTCACAAAAATGAATCTATCCACATGTACATCCTTCCATATTACCGGGCTCTCTGGAAGCTCCAAGTCTGCCACCGACTAACACCAAAGCTAAATATGAATCTTGTTCTCATAATTGTCAGTTAAAAAATCCATGCTAAACCATGCCACTAATACCAAGTGAAAACACTAGTAAAACATGTCATCAAAATACTTTGCACAATCAACTAAGATGAAATCAAACAAGGGAAACATAATTAAGATGTAAATATAAACTGATGTGACATTGTAACTTGTAATAATTTTTTTCCTTCTTTACCTTTCAATGTAAATAACATTTCTCTCTCTTCTTAACACGATGAAAAACCATCAAATAAAATGACATAGGGATATCTAGGCACCACAAAATAAACTAGAAGTGACATCACAAAGCAATAAACTAAAAATTCCTACAAAGTCAGTAACTTCCCTCAAAACCAACTTGTGCCTCATGTCACTCGACTAGTAGCAATCTCCTCTCACTCCGCATTTACAATATGTATCCAATCCTAAATTTGAACAACCATGGATTGCTTCCACTAAACACGAAATCCCCGCACTACCTCTAACACCAATCTAAAAGCTAATATGTCGTGAGAAATAAAACCAGATGAAAGAACTATAAAATTGATTCCCTTTCTTCTCTGAGAATAATTCTACACCAAGGAAGTTTGGACTTCTTGTGAAGTAGGTGAATCAATTTATTTCCATCCATGTGTGTCAACATCTCTCATTACCTTCAACTACGTATAATCACAAATTTTCATTGAGGATCTCATCCTTAGACTAGAAATAGTTGTCCTCAAGATTCCACACAACTGGTAAATAAAAGTCAAACAACACCAAAAACCATGGTGTAAATTTGTGCACACTATCCAAACATAATATCAATTTCTCCAAACAAAATAAATAAAACATGAATCATATAGAGATACCTGACTCAAAATCTCAATGGACTAACCAAGCCAACTCTGTCCTCTTTCTGATCTAAACCATGAAGTGATCTACACTGTCTCTACCATGTACACTGTGCAAGAAACTCGATCCTCCAAACCAGGACAAAAAACCATCTTCCCTCTCCTGCTATAAAAAACCCTGTACAGATAAGTTTCCATAGAGACCAAACACAGTCATCTCCTAACCAGCCAAGGTTATCGGCGATTATGGTTCCTCTCGGACCAACATCAGTTCTCGAACCAATGTCGATATTCTTATGAATGAACCTAATGCCACCCAATTTGGTATAGAAACCACACTAGGTGCCTACTTTGAATGAAGTCGATAGTTGAGTTGAGCCAAACATTTCAAGAAGCATCCAAATCATACAAAAAACTTAACAACAATACATGCAAATAAATTACACCAAGATGAAACACATCACCTTACCAGCACCAAGATACTCAAATGCATCTTCAACTAAAGAACATGCTTCTCTGATGGAAGCCTCGTCTTCATTCTATGCTACTACCTCTCAAATGAAGCGAGTGTATTTGACTGCACCAAGGATGCATAACTGATCCTCTATCTCATACTTAGATATGTAATCACAAACCAAGCATGTGGATTTAAAACATAAATGCACTGCAATACAAAGATAAAACCATACCTCTATAACCCATGTCTATAATCTGACCACCATGCTTGTGCCTCCAAGAACCAGGGACACCTTAAAAAACAAAACACATTCCATGCATCTTCTCAATTCTTTAGATCTATGATTTTCATTTTAAAACTAGGTTACCCAAGAATAACCAACCATGAGTCACCACATGTAACCAACCACGGTTACCCTACCGACATTAGTTTCCACCTAATCGATGTTGATCAACTTGTATTATCTAGAAATGTCATATTTCTAATTCCATTTGAGATTTAAATATCTTCTGTAATTTTCACATCGGAAAATCAAACCCTACTTTCATACACCTATCAAGAAACCACTAACAATATCTTTGAAGCATAACCTTTCTCAAATAACCAGCTCTTCCCCATTTGTTGGGAATGGGTCATGCAATTTTTGCAACTATAAAATATCAAATCCAAAACATGCAAATACGGATCTAAATCTGTTTAGGTTGTGGAGCCTATTTTCATGTGTGAAAGTGTTGAAAGGCCCCATGACTTTAACTAAGAGTATTGTACATGTTTCATGGATCCTTGTCAATAGGGTTTGGGGGCAACCCTCAAAAAATTTTGGGCCTTAAAATGTGCTCGATGTATCGGGAAACGTGATTTTCTCATATGGGTGGGATTTTGACCCTTAGGTTTATGGGACGATTTTTCCCATGGTTTTGATACCCACATTTTGTAAAACTACTTAAGCATTGTCATTTATATGGTTTTAATGCATATGATAGAAGTATGAAAAAACATTGCATATGTGCTTTGAATTCGGTGTGAATTTTATAGAGTTTGTTGAGAATAGCTTTAAACAGATCGGGGTATTGTATTGAGAGAGTGGTGGCTTGTAATAAAATTTGAGAAAGTGATTCTTGATGAATGTAGCCCAAATTGGGTGAACCACGTTAAATACCGTCTCTTTGTGTTGTGTTATTATTATTTTGCACTTTTATTTGAGATCTGTAATATTTTACGCATATTAGTTTCTCTTTGTATTCTACGAGGGATTATTCCGCATATTTTATCCCTTATTTCCTAACAATTGGTATCAGAGCTTGGTTTGGTTTGCTAAAGTGTTGAATCGCAGGGAAAGTTTTATCTTGAGTGGGAGCTATGGCAGATGATGGAAGATCTAGGGTTGATAAATTCAATGGGAAGAATTTCAGTCTTTGGAAGATGCAGATGGAATATTACCTTTATTAGAAGGATCTTTATATTCCATTGTTTGAGAAGGTGAACAAACCCTTGAGCATGAAATATGTGGAATGGGATTTTTTGGATAGGAAGGCACTTGGGACAATCCAGTTGTGTATGCATCTTTGGTATTATTTAATGTTTGAAAGGAAAAGACTAAAAAAAATGATGGATGCATTAGGAAGTTGTATGAAAAACCCTTTGCCTCTAATAAGATATTTTTAATGAAAAATTTGTTTAATATAAAGATGTCGAGAATGGTTCAACGAGATCATCTAAATGATTTTAATATGGTTGTAAATATGCTAGCTTCGATTCTGATAGAATTTGATGAAGAAGTTAGGGTTTTATTAGTTACGTGCTCTTTACTTGAGAGTTGGAATAGCTTGGAAATGGTGGTAAGCAACTTGGTTCTTCTAACTCAAAGTTGAAGTTTGAGGATGTTGTAGGGGTGATTCTAAGCGAGGAAATGCAAAGAAAAAGCTCGGTGAATATTCTACTTGGGAATGCTTTAATAGTGGAAACTAGAGGAGACGAAAGAATAGAGGAATTCGTGGAAAATCGGAGGATCGAGCAAGAGTCAAAATCCAAAAGTAAGATAGAATGTTGCCTGCACTGTGAAAAGTCCGGGCATGCGAAGAAGAATTTGGAGCTTCGGGACAAGAAGAAACAATAGGAAGAAAATAAGAAGGTAAATGTGGCAACGGGTAATGTATGTCATGATGCTTTGATTCTTTCTTTACATAATATTATTGAATCTCGGGTTTTAGATTCGGGGCTTCTTTCCATGCTTCTCCACATAGGCATTATTTTGTTGATTATGTTCAGGAGATTTTGGGCATGTTTTTCTTAGTGATGATGAGCCTTGCAGCATAGTTGGAAAAGGTTATGTTCGGGTTAAGATGCAAAATGGGAATACTTGGCTATTTAAGGATGTCAGACATGTGCCTACATTAAGATGGAATTTGATATCGGCGGGGGTAGTTAGGAGTGATGGTTATCTTATGATATTTACAAGACTCTCTTGGAAAGTTACCAAGGGTGCTCTTGTGGTGGTAAGAGGTAAGAAGGTTGGAACCTTGTATTTAACCACTTATAGCACTAATGTTTGTAGTCTTGTGGCTTAAAAGTAGATACAACATTGTGGCACTATAGGCTCGGTCATATGAGCCATAAGGGAATGGAGATCATAAAGAAGGATTTTCCGGATATACGAAATAGGGTTGGAGTTCTGTGAGAATTGCATATATGGGAAATAGAAGTGAGTAAGGTTTCTCAAGGTTGGACCTACTGAAGAAGAGAGTAAGTTAGAGCTGGTGCATTCCAATGTGTGGGGGCATTTCGGGTATCATCTCTTGGGGTTCAAGTTATTATTTACTTTTATTAATGATGCAACAAGGAAAGTTTGGGTTTATTGTATTAGAAACAAATATGATGTATTTGAGAGTTTTATCAAATGGAAAGCCTCGGTAGAGAATGAAACAGGTTTTAAGCTAAAATGTCTCAAGGTCGGATAATGGAGGAGTATTGCAGCAATGAATTTGATGATTACTATTCTAAGAATGGAATCTCGAGGAAAAGATAGTTCTAGGAACTCCACAGCATGCAGAATGGGGTGTCGAGAAGGATGAACAAAACAATAATGGAATGTGCTAGGACCATGAGGTTACATACATGACTGCCTCTTTCTTTTTGGGTAGAAGCGGTGAGCACAGCTATGTACTTGATAAACAAAGGACCCTCAAGTGCCTTGGATGGAGGCATACGAGGAGGCTTGGTATGGTAAGAAAGTTGATTATTCATTTTTATAGTCTTTAGATGTGAGGTGTTTTTCATATAGACAAGGATGATAGGACCAAGTTAGAGGCTAAATCAGAAAAATGTACTTTCATTGGTTATGGTGGTGATGACTTTGGATATAAATGTTTGAGTATTAAGGAAAAGAAAATCATTCGATCTAGGGATGTGGTCTTTAATGAGAAAGTTATGTATAAGCATCGATTACTGGGAAAATAGGGAAGAACCCAAGAAAGAATATGCAGCAAGTAGAGGATCTTCTGGATGGGAAAGTGACATATGAATCGATTCGGGAACCCCTCAACAGAACCCCAAACTCCTTTATTGAGGAGGTCTTCTAGGGTAAGAAGAGAACCTAAACATTTTTATCCTTATCTTTATTATTTATTACTCACTAATAGTGGAGAGCTAGAGAGCTTTGATGAAGTAATGGAGGTAGATGCCAGGAAGAAGTGGGAGCAAGCCATGGATGAGGAGCATCGGGCTCTCATAGAGAACCGGACATGGGATTTGGTAAAGATACCCGAAGGTAAAGAGCATTACGAAACAAATGGGTGTTTAGAGTGAAAGAGAAGGAGGAAGGAGGCAAAAAGAAGATACAAGGCCGGTTGGTGGTCGAGGTTTACATGGAAAAAAGGTATAGATTTTGATGAGATTTTTTTCTCCTAGTAGTAAAAATGACTTCTATTAGAACTATTCTAGGAATATTTGCAGCAAGAAGACTTGCACTTAGAAAAATTTTATGTAAAGAATACATTTCTCCATGGTGATTTGGAGGAGGAACTAATATGTCAACAACTGAGGGCTATGAGGTAAAGGTAAAGAGGAGATGGTGTGCAAACTAAAGAAGAGATTGTATGGCTTGAAACAAGCTCCACGTCAATGGTATAAGAAATTTGATAGCTTCATGATGGAGCAAGGTTATATTAGATATCATTCTAACCATTGCGTGTATACAAAGAAATTTGAGGATGGAAGTTATATTATCCTTTGTTATATGTGGATGACATGTTGGTTGCGAGTAAAACATACGGGAAATAAAAGTACTCAAGAAACACTAAGTGAATCCTTTGTTATGAAGGATTTGGGGGCAGCAAACAAATCCTTGGTATGAGGATATCTCGGGATAGGAAGGAACATAAGCTGACTTTATCTCGGGAAGAGTACATTAAGAAGGTCTTGGAAAGGTTTAATATGCGGGATGCTAAACCGGTTGGGATTTCTTTGCGAGGCCATTTCAATTTATAAAAGGAAAGTGTCCTAAGATAGAGTAGGAGAGAAACTAGATGTCCAAGGTACCTTACTCATAAGTGGTTGGTAGTTTGATGTATGCCATGGTGTGCACTAGGCTTATTTCCCATGCGGTGGGAGCGGTGAGTAGATTTATGAGTGATCCGAGGTAGAGATCATTGTGGCACATAAAAAGTGGATCCTTCGGTATTTGAGAGGGACCATGGGGACAGTTTTGTGCTACATTGGATCAGACACCACTTTGTGTGGTTATGTAGATTCGAGATATGGCTAGAGATGTAGGCAACGGGAGGAGCATGACATGTTATGTTTACAACATGTAGGTGGGACAACGGTGAGTGGATTTTATGACTACGAAGTTGGTGGCTTTGTTAACCACAAAGGATGAGTATGTTGCTGCCATAGAGGTAAGAAAAGAAATGATTTGGTTACAACAATTACTTGAGGATTTGGGTCATAAGCAGGAGGAAGGAAAGCTACATAATGACAGTATGAGTGCTATACACCTAGCTAGTAACTCTTCTTTCCATTCTAGGATGAAGCATATATAGTTAAGGTACCATTGCATCAGACAACTTTTGTTGGAAGAGAAGTTAAAGTTGGAGAAGATCCATACTAGTCGAATCCTACGGACATGATGACCAAGGTGGTCACAAGAGAAAAAATGAAGTTGTGTTCAACTTTGGTTGGTCTTCACGGAAACTAGTGAAGGGTTGAGAAGCTTGGTTAGAGGAAAACTAGTCTCAGTGGGAGATTGTTACATTGTGGAGCTTGTTTTCATGTTTGAAAGTGTTGAAGAACGTACACTAAGAGTCTTCATGTACACTTTTCATGTATCCTTCTTAGGGGGTTCGGGGTCTGGTGTCCCCGAAAAAAAAAAATGTTGGGCCTTAAAACGTGCATGATATATCGGAAACATGATTTTCTCATATGGGTGGGATTTTGACCCATAGATTTAAGGGATGTTTTTTCCCATGGTTTTGATACTACACGGTTTTGTAAAACTACTTAGCGATTGTCTATTTATATGGTTTTATGCATATGATAGAAGTATGAAAAAACATTACAAATGTGCTTTGAATTTGGGTGTGAATTCATGAGTTTGTTGAACATAAATCCAAATAGATCTGGGTATTGTAATTAGAGAGTGTGGTGGCTTGTAATAAAATATGAGCAAGTGATTCTTGGTGGGCGTAGCCCAAATTGGGTGAACCATGTTAAATCTTCTCTCTTTGTGTTGTGTTATTTTATTCTACACTTTGATTTGAGATTTGTAATATTTTCTGCATATTAGTTTCTCTTTTGTTATTCTGTGAGGGATTATTCATATTTTATCCCTTATTCCTAACACAATCCCACAAAATTTACGAGATGTGGAAGTATAAACAAGAACAATCCAAATCATACAAAAGTACACACAAATAATACACCATGTACCATGGTTCACCCAATGTTGGCTACTTCCACAAAAGATAGAGATATCATATATATAATATAACAGAGAGTACAAACCATCTCTTACTACACAAGAGCACATGTATCTCTACAAGATATCTCCTCCTCTAGATCTTCTGAGTAAACTTAACCATGTCTCCATACTACCACTTGTTTCTCCTCCGGATCTCTAATAAGATCTACCTAGTACACTACAATGGTGCCTCTCAAATACCACCGGATCTCACATACATTAAGCTACCTTGCATCAATGTCTTTGCAAGCTCTCAACGTATTGTGAATGAAAACAAGACCTCGAGAAGGGTCTACCAATGTGCAACCATAACCTTGCACCAAGAAATAGTTCTCTCCATCATCAACTGCATCAACACGTGAAATCATGAAGACAACTTCCTCTACAACATTAAATTCCTATGGATCAACAATACATCATTATCTCATTTATTTTTAATACAAGATCTCACAACATGTGGATCTACAAGAATGAGCAATAACAAGATCTCACCACAACCTGTTGATCTAACAAGAAGAAAAACTAAGTTCTTTTCATACTATGCAAGGCATTACATGAGACTAAATAATACAAAGGAAATACAGTAGAAAATAATACAATCTTCTCACTAATAATGTATCTGCACTTTCCTTATGTTCAACTTATCTTTATGAAAGATCATGTCTTCATGCTATATTTTTCTTCTTTTTCTTCTTCTTCATCTTCACCAAGGAGAAGCAACATTCATTCTCTATAATTTTTTCTTACCCTAGTTTTCTAGATTATATAAGCTTTGAAAAACTTAGGTCACCTTAGCTATGCATTTACAAAATTTAGATAAACTTTATAATAAATTTAGATCTAATTCCCATGAGTTAAATATAAAATTTCATGCCTGAAGTAACCTTAGATGTCGGTTACCCCGATCATTGTCGATTACCCTAATCTTGGTGGTGCTGGTTACCAATGATCTTTGACCGATGCTTCGATTGCCTTGATGTTATGGTTCCGGTTATTGTGTATACCAACAAGGTGTAAATCATGTTATCATGAAGCAATTCAACTCCATACTAACACCAAGAACTAGTCACTCCTATCATCCACCTAGAGTTACATCCATTTATTGCATTGGAGATCACTTACATCCACATAGCTCCATCACAAGGCACAAGGACGGGACATATGCATCACACACACATAGGGGAGGATTCATTCTATTATATTCACACATTCTATTACATTTCTACATCTAGTTATTGCTTGCTACTTCACAAAGTGTGACTGACACAAGAGAACCTAGGGCACATTACACACATTCACGATTACATTTGGGTCGAAATGTAGTGCAACACTTAGTTAGTGAGCCCACTTTTGTGGCGGCTAAGGTCAGTTTGAACCATTCATTTGCATTCCTTTTTTAGGGTTTTGAAATTTCTTCTGGTCTTTTATAGATCTTTTCATCATCTTGGATTATTGGTGACATTTTACAAGTTCAGGAATCTAATGTGACACAAAATGAGGGTTTAAGACCATCTTCCAAATCTACAAGGATCAGTTCCAGAGATTTTACATAGACCGGGCACCTAGTTTTCGGACAATTACCCGTAGGTGCTCCAATCTCTCTCCAAGTGCTCTAGTCTAGGTTGATAATCTAGATCCATCCTTTTCTGGGCTTATACATATTCATTCTTGTTTCATGTTCCTCCAGTCATTTATGCGACACAATCTCAAAAGATCATAAAATCAGGTGAGTTCTTTCCTCTCCTCTCTTATACATTAGGGTTAGAATTTCCTTTTGCGTAGTTACTTGGATCATTTACATACTTCTTTAATAAATTTATTTACTGCATTTACATGTCATTCTAGATAAGATTAACTATATGATATCCCCTACGTATTCCTCATTTTAGCTAATCATTTTGGCAAACCCAACTCTATCATTCCTAATCCCCAATTCTTCATTCATTACTTGTTATCCTAGGATTTGGTCATTACGAGTATCTCAATCGATGATTATTTTCTTGCAAATCTGGATTTAATTAATAGAGTCCAACATTTTATTTCTACTATCGTGATCTAGACTCATTTTTATCAAGCCATTGCTTTGATGCATTCTCTTCACACCTAGTTTTCTAATCTAACCTTTCGAATGATGTTCAAAATTTTGATAATGACCCGACTCTACATATCATATGTTGTATTCATAATTTTTGTGTTAAGTGCTCATTGATTGATAATGGATCTAAACTAACTTTTTTTTAATGTCATTCCTTGAATATTTAGGTCTTTCCACTGTGATGTTATTCCTTCAATTATTTCACTGTGTTCTTATGATGGTTCTATCTTCCCATGTTTTGGTCACTTTACATTACATATCACTTTTAGTCTAAGGTTGTCCACACGTTCTTTTTCATTGTTGATTTCCCAGTTTCTTACAATTGTCTACTTGGTAGGCCATGGCTTTATGTTGTGCAAGATGTCACCTCTAATATCCATCATTGTGTAAAATTATTACACAAGAGCACCGAGTACATTATTTTTTTCATGAGCGCGACCCATTCTTGTATTGCATTTGGGATCTTAATACTAGTCTTCCTGTTCCACGCACATATATTACAGATGAGCCCCAACCTATCAAAGAACCACCCACTTACCACTGATTGAAGGTACCATTTGTGTGATAGATATAGTTTCTTCTATGCCACATGCTAATATTACTACTATGATTCCATATTAGAGGCCTTTCTAGCCTATGGATGTCACTCTATTACCTACACCTTCATATGTACTATCTATATTAGCACGCCCACCATTCACTTGCATACTCTTCATAAATGACTCATATTGGGAACATATTCCATTTGATCCTACTTCACTAGAAACCATATGTACACATGTGAGATTAACTCAATTAGGATTTTCTATTGATGACATCCATCCTCCACCATATGACCCTCATTTATATCATGGGTTGGTTCATGTTATGTTACGCCTATGGTCTTTGCGTATTTCATCTTGATGTATTTCTTGCACGCACTCCTACTACTTCTCCACTCACATTAGGAAAATCATGGCTTGATTATATTAGGGGCACTCTAGATCCTGATCATACAGATATATCTTTCCCTATGCCTTTTGGACACATTTTCATCTACAATAGTTCTTTCCTAGGTTATACACAGAATCTTACTTGTTGGTATGTGCACGATTGTCCTCTTCCTCCATTTACTGATGAGGAATATGCCATGGGTTTGTACAATTTTGCCTTAATGGCTCATTATGTGATCAACCATACACTATTACTTATCAAGTTACTAATGCTTATCCATTCAATTATGACCCAAAGGATGATGATATTATTAATGACTTTACATGATCTACTTGCATACACTTGGGGGCATAGAATTTAACACACCCCCACCCTCATCCTAGCATACTCACATACTACGCATCACATTCTTAGCCTTCACGCATACCTCATCTTAGCACCCTTTCCTCTTATATAGTCATACATACGTCATTACCCGATGATACACTCTTGTGCTTCGGTTCACACTTGACTATTGAGGGATTACTACACATGAATTCCACACACTACACAATAGGTTTTACACATCACATCTATTTGCATATCATGCATCATACATCATATTAGTCGTCATTATGCATATATCATACTTCTATTGTCTAGTGTTACATATTATTCATCATATTGTCCATTACACATCTCACACACTTCATACTATTAGGTTATTTACACATATTGCATTGCATTCT
This sequence comes from Taxus wallichiana var. yunnanensis, assembly GCA_018340775.1. Lineage (NCBI taxonomy): Eukaryota > Viridiplantae > Streptophyta > Pinopsida > Cupressales > Taxaceae > Taxus > Taxus wallichiana. The sequence continues at coordinate 304,207,549 of CM031237.1, forward strand.
ACGCATCATGTCTCTACACTACATCTCACATCATTTGTCTTACATTATACATTCCACACTCCATCTACATTGCACATCTCCATACTACACATATTTTACATACTATACTAGTCTTCATCACATATGAGTCTAGCATTACATCATCCTACATACTACATTACTAGTCTATCTACATACATTACATGCCACTCTTTACATTACACTTTACACATTCTATACATCTTGCATCACACATAGTACACTTATTCTACATCATGCATCTTACACTTGTTAGTCTACATCATACATTACATTATACATTACACATTCCACTCATCACATGGTCATTACCTATATTATATCGTCTTTCTACATGCTTTGCAATTAATGCCCGATAATGTATTTTAGTTCCTTGGTCCATACTCAACTATCGAGGGTTTAAAAATCAAATGGACCTTACATTCATCATGTGTTTATCATTCCACCTTTCATCATGTGACATTTTTAGGATAGTGACACATGTTATAGGCTAAATTGTCACTTGCTCTATCATGTTATACTTTGGTATATGCTTTAGGCTACATCAACACTCCTTACTATTCATCCAATAGTGATATACACTTAGGGATAAATGGTCACTCATAAATTCATTTTTTCATGATATATGCTTTGGATATACGGTTCACACACATCTCTTCTACTTGTCACATATTATCATCACTACGCTTACATACTCATCACAACTCATTAGACACAACACACATACTATTCGATCATTTCATGATGACACACTCTTGTTTACGGTTCATTATTGACTTGTGAAGGGGAAAACCAAATGAACCTCACAGCATACATTTCCATCCACTCAAGGGACATGCATCTCCTTTGATCTATCTTTTATTCCATTCCATCCATCCAATGCATACTTCATATTATGATTACTTTTAATCTTGTTTACTTTTTCTTCTTCATGGTCACTTTACTTACACATGCTAGTTAGCTCACTTGTACGTCATTTATCTATACCATTTGCACATGCGTGTTCATGTATTTTTCTAGTTGTGATAATCGATACATTTATTTTATTCGTAACATATATGCTTGCCTTCTACCCTTCCTACATTGTTTGTTACAAAGCATCCACATTCATCTCTCATAGGTGTTATTATTTCATTTTGTACTTAGCACTTTACATTACTTGGTTATACATGATTTTGACATACTAGTTCTTTGTTAGTGAAAATCACAGCACCCCCAAATGAGTGATTAGATCTTCTTTTCTAAGGTAGATTCATTTGGTGTGATTTTCATAACATCGAGTTTTCCCCCAAAGTGTGGGACTTCGCAGGTGGGCAAAAACTCTCTAGATTAAGGCTGGTTCCTACTCCTCTGTTTAGGTGTATGCATAAAATCGTAGAGGGTCTATCCTAAATCCTACTCTAATTTACCAAGGAGACAAAGTTAAAGAAGGGATGCAAAGAAAATAAAACTTAAGCTACCAGGTGATACACCAAAGGAGTGATGAATAATTTTTTTGCTGGTAGACACAAACCAGAAGAATGCAACACAAAAAAACACACAAATAACCAAAGTTGTAATGAAGGATCATAAGACAACAATTAACATAGAAAGGGATGAAGATCACCCACAGAACATGTATTATTTCTCTCACGGCTTGATATGATGCATTACAATAGTAACAAGGCAAAATTTGTGTTTACAGTCTATATGGGAGGTTTGAAACTCCATGAATTCACTTGCCAAGGAGAAGAAGGGAGCCTGCAAAATAGAAGAATGTCCAACCCTTTACAATGAGTCTTGACCCTGTATTTATAGATTCAATCGAGAGAGAAAAAGAGAGAAGTGGGAAAATTAGGTTGAAGCTCAATCCGATGCTATTAATGCCTCCTACAAAATCTTCCCCAAATCAGTCTTGACTATATCAATCTCTGGTTTGGCACCTTGAAGGAGGAGGAAATGACAGAGCAAATCGAATCTGATCTGGTTGTTGAGGCAGATAGATCCGCATTAATGGCTCTGAAGATGTTTTCCTCATTTTCTTTACCTAACCTCCCCAAACTTAAAGTTTCATATCTCCATGGCATGGGTGCGAGGCTGAGATCTTTCCAACGGTGTCAAATTTGTAATATTTTGATCCCTGAGTCAAAATATATGCCCCTTAAAAGTTTGTATCCTTCATACATAACAGACAAAGCGGAAAACTAGTTTGAAAAATGGCCCCCTCTTTAATATGGGACACGTGCTTGGCTTGCGCATGTCGAAGGGCGGCCTCTGTATCTTGCTTTTGGAATGACACGTGAGTGAGATTTGGCTTCATCCGCTGGCCTGCTCAATTTCTATATTTCTCGGTTAAGTCCTTTGCTCAATGGGGGCATATTCCTTGACTAGGGACACGCGGCGTAATTTGACGCTTGTTTGAGAATCCTCTCTCGGATTCAAATTTGATTAGTTCCTGTGGACACTTGGAACTCTCTATCGGCCTACCACTATACATTGACTATTCAACCCGACTCTATCCCCTTCAAAGAGACTGGACACGTGGAGGCTTTACGCTCGCTGAAACTCTCGATCAAGATTTTTCCTTTGAAGGAGTCTTGGGTTGACACTTGGAAGCCTCCACAGAATTTTGGACTTTTCAACAATTTCCTTCCTACCTTTTTAGACCCTAGGCTACGTGGTGAGCTGGCACTTGTTTGGGCCTCCGCATTTGGATTCAACTTTGGAGATGCGCCACTCTGACACGTGGCTCTCTCCACTAATACTTCTATACTTAACCCTTTTTGAGGCCCACCCTATCCACCTTTTGACCTCTGTTGACCATTTGTTACATGGAGGGTTGGTGCGAGTTTGAGTCTTCACCTTGGGGATCCTTCTCGAATTTGTGCCGAGTTGACACATAGAACCTTCCTACTTAGCCAAATACTTTTCAATGGACGTGCAAATTTTGGGAGCCTTGGACATGTGGATAATGGAGGTACTCATATGAAATTCCTTCCTTGGATTCACCCTTGAGAAGCGCCATTCTCGAAATGTGGCTTTCTTCGTAACATCCTCCATACTTAGCCAATTTTTGGACTCATTCTGAGGTGTTTTTGAGCCCAAAGACTTTGGGTCTTCACCGTTTCTTCCTTTTCTTGCTCCTAGCTTCTCTTGTGACACGCTCTCCAACATGTCTGACCTTGTTGTTCTATTTCCGAGCCTACCTGAAACCTGTAGAATGGATTTAAGGCCCATATATTCTCGAAAGAGCTATCTTCTAGATTTCTCCTACATTGTTGTTTGATTTTCGCAGCCCCTCCACTTCCATTATAGAGTCCCCTACAATTTGTTTACAGGAACCAAATGTGATTTCTCAGGTTCTTTCAGTGTGAGGTCACTCTGATCCAATATCTTGCATGAGGGGGAAAAATATGGATAACAATTTGGTGACTCACAGGGGTATCTACCTGCTAGATGAAAAGACCAATTGCCTTGTCATATCATTGGGCATGGAGTTGAGAATGATGGTCTGATATTGATTCTATTTTGATTCATGAGCCCAACTGTTTACACTCTCAATCTTCATAAGGAATCTTGAAATGATGGTTTCTGAGAGTAGAAAATTGTTTTGACTCGGTCTTCATCTTGGATTTGAATGAGTTGTGCAAGAGCAACAAAACAACACCACAACTATATAAAAATTTGAAATCATACATGCTCCAAGTAGAACATGCAGAGTGTGCAAAGCACTTAGGAGAAAAGCAACCTAAACTACAACAAGACAATGTGCACAAGCACTTAGAGGAAAGAGAAACTAGACTAATATGTACAAGGTGAGAACCTTCCTTCTAGTAGTAGTGTTTAAGATAAATTCCATTCACTGGAATATGTAATTCTTCACCATCCAATGTAGACAATTAGAAAGCATTGCTACTTTTACATTTTGTGACCATGTAAGGGCCACTCCAAATAGCATCAAACTTGGAATGCCTTCCTGGTTTTTCCCGATCTACATCCCATTTCAAAACCAGGTCTCCTTCCTGGAAGGTCCTTGTTCTTGCCTTCTTGTCAAAGCATCTCTTGATTGAAGCCTGATCCTTCTCTATTGTTTGAAGTGCATGTTCTCTGGTCTCTTCCAATTCCATCAACTCTACATACCTAGCTTCCATTGGTTCAAACTCAAACACCTCCAGTTGCTTCATGAGTTCCAATGCTAGCAACTCAAGTGATATAGGAAACACTGCCTCTTTCCCATAGACAAGTTTGAATGGAGAGTTTCCTGTAGATCTCTTGGGTGTTGTCCTATCATCCCATAAGGCTGATTTGAGTTTCATGTGCTAGGTTTTCTAATTTTCATCCAAAGTTCTTATGATAATCTTTAGTAGGTTCTTGTTTGTAGACTCTACTTGGCCATTACCCTGAGGGTAATAATTTGATGAAGTGCTTAGGTATATCCCGTTACTCACATCCCATCCTGTGATTTTGGAACCCATGAATGCCAATGCATTTTTGATATAATGGTGGCTGACACTCTTAATTTTGTCACTATCCCTTCATAAAAATGTAGTATACTAGACTCATTAGATTCTTTGATTGCCATTTCCTCGGTCCACTTGGTGAAATAGTCCTTTGCCATGAGAATCCATTTGTGGCCTTGGCTCGAATTTAGATTGATGACCTCAATGAAGTCCAATCCCCATTGCATGAATGGCCAATCTACTGAAATTGGATGCAATGGTAGTGCTGCTAGCTTTTCCTTGCCTCTGAAGAACACATAGTTCTTGCACTTTTTGATCCACGCATAGCAATCACTAAACACCTGGGCCAATAATAACCCACCTTCATGATCTTAAGCGCTATCACTCATGGAGAAAAATGGCCTCCAGCTGCTTCATCGTGGAATTCTTGTAACACTCTTTCAATCTGATCTATCCCAATGCATCTTAACAGAATGCCATTGATGTCCCTTTTGAACAAGACACGTCAATGAGCACATATGGGATGGCATGTAGTCTAAAGTGTCTCCTTTTTGTTTTATTCATTTCTGAGGACACATGCCTTTTGAAGGAAGCGCACCATGTTCTGAGTCCAACAAGGAGTGGGAACATCCTCATTCTCTTCCTCTTGACTATTTTGCAAGACAAAAACAACTTCCTTTCCTCCACTTGCTTCTTCTTGCTGACTCGAGGCCAGCTATTCACACAATCCCTTCCCATGGACCAGCTTAGTGACCTTGATCTCAATGTCATACTCCATGACACGAGTGATCCATCCTACACATTTCTCATTCAGATCCTTGCTAAGAAGGAAGTATTTAACTCCTAGCATGGGAGACTAACAATTGGATTTTGTTATTTGAAACCAAATGCTTAAAATTCTTCAAGCCTCTGATCACTACCAGGACCTAATTTTTGATGGAGTATCTTACTTCATAATCCTCCAGACCTTGGCTGAAGAAAGAAATTGGCTGCTCTGTATCTTCTTTGTTCTGTTGTACTAGGATTGCAGAAATCGTGTCACTACCACCAAAGGCATATAATATAAATCCTTAGAAAAATTAGATTCACGAGAGTTGGGGCTTGTGATATAGCTTCTTTGATGGCCTCAAAACTTTCTTTTCCTTTAGTTGTCCACCTAAATGCCAAACTCTTCTTCAACATCAATGTGATTGGCTTGACAAGGGTAACAAAGTTTGGTACAAACCTGTGGACAAAATTGATTTTTCCTAAGAAGCTTTGAAGAGCCTTCTTATGGCTTGGCAATGGCAATGCTCTTATTACTTCAACTCTCTCGGGTCGATTGTCAAACCTTCCTTTGACACAATGTGGCCTAGAATCCTACCCTCATGGGCCAAGAATATGCATTTTTGGGGTTCAGTGATACCCCAAATATCCTACACCTTTGAAACACCTGCCTTAGGTGAAAAAGGTGGTCTACTACATTTTGGAGAACACAATAATGTCATCCAAGTAGTAGATCAACACTATTTTTTGATCAGCCCTTTGAATGCCATATCCATTTCCCTTTGGAAAGTGGCTCCGACATTAGACAATCCAAATGGCATTTTTCTGTAGGCATAGGTGCCCCATTTGGTGGTGAAAGCTGTTTTGAACTGATCATCTTCTTTCACCATGATCTGGTTGTACCCTGAGTAGCCATCTAGGAGAGAGAATCTCTCTAATCTAGACACCACCTACAAGATTTTCTCCATTGAGGGGAGTGGGTAGTGGTCTTTGAGGGATGCTCTGTTCAAGTCACAAAAGTTTGACACACAACCTAATCTCTCCACTCTTCTTCCTGACTGGGACCAAATTTGTAACCCAACTTGAGTGTTTGATTGGAAATATGATATTTTCCTCTATTAGCTTGCTCAGCTCTTTCTTCATCAGAGGCTCAATATGTGGATTGACTAGTCTCTACTTTTTCCTAATGGGCTTAGTAGCTGGATCTAGTTTGATTGTGTGTTGGGATAACTTTGGATTGAACCCTCTGAGGTCCTCATAGCTCCAAGAAAATACATCTGGAAACTCTTGGCAAAGTTGCATGAATTCATACCTTTCTTGCTCAGTGGCCACTTTGCCAATTTGAATCATTTTGCCTTCTCCAACTAGAATTGACTTTGAATCTTCTCCTTTGATATGTATATTAGCCTTTTCTTTTCAAAATTGATCGTTGGGATTGAAGATAGACTCCAATGTCACTAAGCCTTTGGGAAGTTTTTTTTTATGCAGCTACACTACTTGATCTCCATATTCTGCTCTAGTCTGCTTTGATTTATAAATTGATAATTCAACTTCCTCTTGCAAAAAATCAATGATCTATTGATCATTCTCAAACACTGCTAACATGTGTTATTATCTAGCACTCAGGCCTCACAATCACATGGATATGTGATCGTTTTTTTTGTCCCTCTTGATGTTGTCTTGCCAACATCAAATGTGGCTCCAACTGCTGCGAGCTTATCGGAAGCTTCATTCTCTTTCTTGGGTAGGGAAACAAATGTTGAAGGCTTTGAAATCCTTAATGAGATCCCATACCCTACTCTTGTAGCTTTTGAGTAGGTCGTTCTTGACAAATTTTTTCCTTTGACTTGATTGGCAACTAGTTCACTGTCACCAAACACTGCAGGTTCTTGATTCCTCATCTTCTGGCCCAATGCAATCCATGAACCAAAGCCTCATATTCTGCAGTGTTATTTGAGCAGGAAAACTGAAATATGAAGGCTGAATAATACTTCATACCTTGGGGGGACATGATCATAGCTCCTCCTCCTCCTTGTCTGCTCCTCAAGCCATCAAAGAACAATTTCCATACTTCATTGTCATCTTTACGTTTTGGCTTGAGGATGTCAAGAAGAGGATGATTCTCCTCATGCAGGTAGTAGACTCCTAGTTCAAATTCTTCCATCTCCTTATAGGGATCAAAATCATGCCTTTTGACCACCCATTCATCAAGATCAGGTCAGGGATACACCCTACTTTGGTATCTACCTCAGAAGTGTTTAGGAGGTCCTCCTGATCAAAATCTAAACAATTTGCATTGATTGGGCTAGGCATAGGACTCAATGTGATAATCCACTATGGGCTTAGATATGATTATGGTATTTGCTCCATACCTTGTTCTAAAGAGCATATGTGACTAGTCAGCAGACAAATATCCTCCAATTTTGGCAGTGAAGTCCCTGGACAAACATAATGCAAAATGTGGTGGAAAGTCTATGACTGATATGTTCTGCAATATAGTCACATTAGGGCAGGCATGCAGAGTGAGGCTTAGATCCTTGATGACTCCAATAGTGGTCACTATTGTCCCATCCAATTGTACTACTCCTTTAGAGATGACTTCATATTGGAGGCCCAGTTGATCAACTATTTGTTTGGGCATTACAGAACTACTTGCCCCCAAATCAATCATGTAATTATGCACCAATTTTTCTCCAATGATTAATGAAACATAAAATGGAGGAGGCTTCAGATTCTTACCTCATTGTTCTCCATGGTTTCTCTCATGTTGGGCTATATTGGTAAGCACTTTCTCTTGTGACTAAGGGGTTGATTTGAAGCTTGACCAATTTTGCATGGCAATCTATAATAGATCCCTCTGCCCTAAAATGGCCAAGTGAATCCCATAGTGAAATGTTCACATTTTCCTCTTCATTTTCTCAATGATATTAAATGAATTGTCCTTTTGCTGCCCCTTCCCTAGCACATTTTTCTCTTGTACATGGGTTGTTACAACCGGTGCCTGAGTAGATTTGGAAGGTGGCTTGGATTGACTCTATACATTGGGAGTTGTATTTTGAATGCCAATACCTTGTGGAGCAAACAGAGGGTTGAGGATCACATGATCTTGGTGAATGTCCTTCTCCAATATTTCTCTTCTTGGACCATGTATTGACAGCTATACTTTGAGAAGGAGTTTGATTCATTCCATAGAAGTTTCAACTGTCAATTGACAAGCATAGTTTTGCTTGGGGGTCCTTCTTCTGAGCTCCTTGTTGATGATTTTCTTCATGGCTAGGTTCTTATGACCCACCAATGGTTTGCACCATCAGATCCTGATTTAGTGCACCATTAAAGCACATCGATTGATTATGTGGCTGATTGCATGGGAAACACCAATCATACTCTTGTGCCATGTTATTTTGTGCTGGAACCAATTCCCTTGATGTCGAAGCTGCGTTTGGATCATATGACTTGAAAGGTCTAGCAGCTTGAGGTTTCCCTTGGTGTTGACTCTGATTTATAGCCTGGGTTGGTGGTCTATTTTACTGATATGGGGGTCTAGCTTGATACTGAGCCTAAGGCTGATATGGCCTAGAACTCTGAGCCTACTTGTCTTTTGATGGTTACTAGCTCATTTCCTAGGTTTTGCAGTTGTTTCATAACTTCTTGAAGCTCCTTTGAGGTGTTAGATGATGAAGTGGAGGCTTCAACTGAACTTTGACTCTGAGGGGGTATAGGAGCTAATGTGGGTGTTTGGCTAGTACCTGGGTTTCCTAACTCGGGGTATAGAGGCATGGATGGCCTAGGAGAAATTTTTCTAGCCTAAATCAAATGATTCTCAGCTCCTATGGAAAGGATATAGGTTGCAGGTAAGGTTGTGCCCCCATTGACTGAATCATCAAAGAAATATCAGAATTTAAAGCTCTAAGGAAGTATAAAAAGGCACCTTCATTAGTGGGCTTTATTGCTGTTGGAATCCTATCCCAGGTCCATTGAAATATGAGGTTGAAATCCATCAGTTTCGTTTAGAGCCCTCTTGATTATTGTCAGCTGCTCTAGCAAGGATAGGTTATCTCCCTTCTCTCCAAACTAGTTGTGAAGAGCTATGCACATATGGTCCCAAGATTGAATAGATCCTACTTCTAGGATCCTAAACCATTGTGAAGCTTTTCCCTTGAGTGAAGAGGCTAGAAACTTGACCAAAATGTCCATCTTAGCAATCTCATGGATTGTACATACGTTTGCAATGTCTTATACGTGGTCCCGGGAAAAGTCTGGTTTTCTCTAGTGAAATATGGGATGCTCTTTAATGCCACCACCGAGACTAGGTTTTGTGCATTAAGAGCAAGTGGGATGCTGCCAGTGAAATTGACATAAGGATTCGGTTGTTGGTGTGCCATCCTGATCAGCTTGAGCACCCTTCTTGATTGAAAAAATGGCCTACTAGGAGGAGGTGTTGATAAGGCTCTATTTGGTGGAGATAGAGACTTCTGGCTCTTCTTCCTCTTCTCCTTCTATCTGGAGACAAGTGTATGTGTACAAACTGTCCTTCTGCTCTTGTTCTTGACCTTGTTTGTATCCTTCTCATGAACTTGAGAAACTTGGACTACTAAAACTAATGGATTCTGTCCCTTTTGGAGTCACCAGATGTGTAGTTCTTAAAAGCTTCTTAAAAGCTAGAATCACAACTAGTGTACATCAATCTTACTGTAATAAAAATGGAGACTTCTTGCTCCCATCGGGCGTGCCAAAACTGTTAGTGCAAAATCACAACACCCCCAAATGAGTCATTAGATCTTCTTTTCTAAGGCAGATTCATTTGGTGTGATTCGCATAACATTGAGTTTTTCCCCAAAGTGTGGGACTTTGCAAGTGGGAAAAACTCTCCAGATTAAGGCTGGTTCCTACTCCTCTATTTAGGTGTATGCATAAAATCACAGAGGGTCTATCCTAAATCCTACTCTAATTTACCAAGGAGACAGAGTTAAAGAAGGGATGCAAAACAAATAAAACTTAAGCTACCAGGTGATACACCAAAGGAGTGATGAACAATTGTTTTGCTGGTAGACACAAACTAGAAGAATGCAACACAAAAACACACACAAAATAACCAAATTTGTAATGAAGGATCAAGACAAAATTAACACGAAAGGGATGAAGATCACCCACGGAATATGTATTATTGCTCTCACCACTTGATACGATGCATTAAAATAGTAATAAGGAAAAATTTGCATTCTGTCTATATGGGAGGTCAAAACTCCATGAATTCACTTGCTAAGGAGAAGAAGGGAGCCCGAAAAAAAAGAATGTCCAACCATTTATAATGACCTCACCACCGTATATATAGAACCAATCGGAGAGAAGAGAGAGAGAAGAGGGAAAAGAAGGTCTAAGCTCAACTGCAGTGCTATTAATGCCTCCTACAAAATTTGCCCCCAAATCGGTCTTGAATGTATCGAGTCTCTAGTTTGGTGCCTTGAAGGAGGAGGAAATGACGGAGCAGATCGAATCTGATCGATCTAGTTGTTGAGGGATAGATTTGCATTACTATCCCTAAAGAAAATTTTCCTCATTTTTCTTTACCTAACCTCCCCAAACTTAAAGTTTCATATCTCCATGGCATGGGTGAGGCCGAGATCTTTCCAATGGTGTCAGATTTACAATATTTCGAGCCCTGAGTCAAAAGATATGCCCCTTCAAAGTTTGTATTAGGTCCATAACATAGAGTGGGAAAACTAGTTTGAAAAATGGGCCCCCTCTTTAATATGGGACACGTGGTTGGCTGGCGCATGTTGGAGGGTGGCCTCTGTATCTTACTTTTGGAATGGCATGGGGCTGACATGTGGCTTCATCCACTGGCCTGCTCAATTTCTATATTTCTTAGCTAAGTCCTTTGCTCGGTGGGGGCATATTTCTTGACCAAGGACATGCGGTGGTCTGAAGCTTGTTTGAGAACCCTCTCTCGGATTCAACTTTGAGTTAGCACCATGTGGAAACTTGGCACTCTCCATGGCCTCGCCACTATGCATTGACTATCAACTTTGACTCTGTCCCCTTGAAGAGGCTGGACGCGTGAGGCTCTGCCCTTCCTGAAAGATTTTTCCTTTGAAGGAGGCGTTGAGCTCTGCAGGATTTTGGACTTTCACTTTCCTTTACCTTTTTTACCTGGGCTACATGGTGATCTCGGCGCTTGTTTTTTTGGATTAAACTTTGGAGATGCGCCACTCGACAAGTGGTTCTCTCACCACTAATAATTCTATACTTAACCCTTTTTGAGGCCCACCCTACTGTCTTTTGACCTCTATTGACCATTTTCTATTACGTGGATGGTTAGTGTGAGTTCAAGTCTTTTCGCCTTAGGGTCCTTCTCAAATTTACGCCGAGATGACACTTGACACCTTCTTGCTTAGCAAAAAGAATTTTCAACGGCCGTGTAAATTTTGGGAGTCTTGGACTTGTGGAAGCCTCGGTGCTCATTTGAAATTTCTTTCTTGGATTCATTCATTGAGAAGTGTCATTCGACATGTGGCTTTCTCCGCAACATCCTCAATACTTAGCTGATTTTTAGACTCATTCCTGGAGTGTTTTTATCCTTGAAGACTACGGGTCTTCACCATTTATTCCTTTTCTTTCTCCTAACATCTCTTGTGATGTTTCTCAGGACACATCTCGACCACTGTTGTTCTATTTCTGAGCCTACCTGAAACATGTAGAATGGATTTAAGGCCCAGATCTACTTATGAAAAAAACCATCTTCTATATTTCTCATGCACGACATTGTTTGATTTTCATAGGCCCATCCACTTCCATTATAGAGTCCCCCTGTAATCTGTTTATAGGAACCAAACGTGATTTCTCAGGTTCTTTCAGTGCGGGGTCACTCTGATCCAATATTTTACCCTGGGGAAAAATATGGATAACCAGTTACCTTTCTAACATGCTAATGGGTGCTTCATGTGTAATATTTTTTATGCAAGGATATTTTCTTCCATACTTGTTTGTTACTATTATCTTCTATTATTTGGTCTTGTTTGTGGAATTTCCCTATGTTTGGTGTGCACACTTATTTTTGTTTGTGGCCATGATGGACTTGCTTATCTTGTGACATCGTGAGTGATGTCCCATATTTTGACTCGCTTTACGTATGGATTATCTTGTCTTCTTGTGTGTTTACACTATTACTTTTCTTGGTAGCTTTTACACTATTTGCGTAGCTCATACACTATTTTATACATGCATGTTTGTTTTTACTAACACTTGTTTTTGGTTAGTCATCTTTGTTTGTGGGAACCTTGGTTTCTACAAGCGCTTTCCTTTCCCCTACGGGAAGAGTTTCAGAGTGCATGTGGTTAGTACTCTTTTGGGGCCAAATTTGTCCTATCAACGACATTGCAGTCGCCCCATAGAGGGGGCATCATTTGTGATTTTACTACATACTACACAGAGGTTCTACACTAGTTCAACTCAATTATATACAATGAGTGGATTTTGATAGTCTAAAACCTCATACATAGTGGATTTTACAGAAATGGTTGTCCTTAGCATTTTGGGAAGCGATTCTGAGCTTGGAGGTTATAGTGTGTGTGCCTCCTTACAATACTTTGGCTAGTGGCATTAGATCACCCAAAAAACTAGGACGTATAGATATCTCTTCACACACATTTAGAGAAGTAGTTATAGGAAGGAAAATAATGCAACTTCATCCATACACTTTTTCAGCCATTGATGGTGAGATATCCAAGTACATGATATCCTTCTACACTCTCTTTCTTGACATGAATCAGTGCATATACTCCATTTACACTTCTCTATTTACAATTTTTCATTTGTGTATTTTAAATTTACACACTTTCACATGCATCTTTATAATTACATTTTTACATATGCACACATACATATTTGACAACTTGATCATTTTATCATTGCAGGTCCGATCGTATGAGAAACAAGTAGTCAAATGGGGAAACAAAAAAACAATGGTGTCAACAACAACACTTCACAAAATAACACACCATAGTACATTACACACATAATCAACTACATGCATTTCCTCCCTAGGTTCACTCTCATCACTTATTTGTGTATTTTCATCTTTAGTTTCCATGCTCCACCATATTTTTGTCATTCCACACTTTTTCTATTCCTTCGTGTGTTATCTACATCACTCTACATCGGCATAAGGTACGCATCTCTATCTACTTTATGTTACCGAGCTTTCCACTCACCAACATAAAGTGGGGGCAAATGTAGTCACAAAATCATGCACTTTAGATATTATTTATCTTGGTTTCATACTACTATTTAGAAGGTTCTTGAGTGAAGAAAGTAATAATTAACCCTCATCTTTTGGCCATATTGTTTTATTTTATTTCACCATTCTCAACATTTTAAATCCATATACCCATTCTATTTAGGTCTTCTTCCATTATTTTTTCCTCTATTGGGCACCCAGACAGCAGAAATCTTGGGGCACCCATGGGAACCTTTCATCCCACCATGGGCACTCTCGATCCTTGTTGATATTTCCCTGTCACTTTTTTGGGCTTTTTCTAGCCATATCTACTTCTTATCTTTTTGGTATTTGGCCATTTCGGGTTAATTACAAAATTAGACCAAGAGAACCCTATAAATATAAAGTTATGAGACCATAATGAGGGACCAAACACTAGTCACTACTATCATCCACCTAGAGTTGCATCCATCTATTACATTAGAGATCACTTGCATCCACATAGCTCCATCACAAGGAACAAGGCTAGGACATCTACATCACACATAACATAGGGGAAGATTCTATTCTATTATATGCACACATTATATTACATTTTCTACATCTAGTTATTACTCGCTACTTCAAAATTGTGAATGACAATAGAGCACCTAGGGAAAAAAATTACACACACTCTCACCAAAAACACATTTAGGTCCAAAATATAGTGCAAACTGGATAGTAAGCCCATTGTTGTGGTATCTTAGGTCCGTACAACCCATTCATTTGAATTCTTATTTTTTAGGGTTTTTATACTTCTTATGGTATTTTTCAATTCTTTTCACCATCTTGGATTATTGGCAACATTCAATAGGCTATAGGGAATCTGATGTGACACACTGATAAAGATTGAGACCATCTCATCTCCAAACATGCGCAAAGATCAGTTCTAGAGATTTTACACGACCATGGTGTCCATTTTTTAGACCAGAGCACCTATAGGTGCCCCAATCCTTCTCAGAACTTCACTCTAGATAGATACTCTAGATCCATCCTTTTTGGAGCTTCTACACATTTTTTCCTCTTTCTTGTTCCTCCAGTCATTTCTACAACACAGTCCCACAAGATCATCAAATCAACTGAGTTCTTTCCTCTTCTCTCTTACACATTAGGGTTAATATTTCCTTTTTCATAGTTTCTTGGATCATTTACATACTTATTTACTACATTTACATGTTGTTCTAGATTATATTAACTATAGTATATACCCTATATATTCATCATTTTAGTTAATCAGTGGGCCCCACTTAAAAATGCTTGTTTTTAGAAAGTTTCAGTTTGTGGAAAAGTTATCCATTGGACCTATTGAATAATTTAGCATTTATGGAAGAATGGGAGTTTTAATTCATTTCCATGATGGTTTTAGATCATGGTTGAGCCTTTAGGAGGTCAAGTGTGCCCTATTTTTGAGGACTAGTTTTGAGCAGGTTTTGGCGCAGTCTAGATGTAAACTAGTTTTGGAGGTGCTAAAAATTATTTTATGGCTTGGTTTGAGTTTTATTATGATCCTGAGATCAATATATTTCCAATGGTATATCATAATTTGGTTTTTGATGATATTTTAGCAAGTTATGTCTTGTTTACTAAATAATAGTTTTTAGGGTGCTTGGTTGTGCATGCTCTTGAGAGGCTTCATGAGGAGAGATGATTTTTATGTTCATGGTTTACTGGAGGTTTCTATAGATTATATAACATGTATAAGTTTGATCGATGATTTGGTGATTTTTTTGTGGTCTAAAACATTCCTATGATGACAAGTTTCTTGTTTTGGGGTTTTATGAATTTTTGTGTCCTAATGGAGGCCTAGATTGTTCTAGGTGATGTTGGAGACCTGCTTGGTCCTAAGGGTGATATTTTATGATTTTATTATGTTTTGGGGTTTTTTTACTCTATGATGGCTGAACCAAGTTATTTTTGATAAAGAAATAAGTATAAATGCAAATTAGAAGGATTATTTGAGCTAGTTGAAAGAGTGGATGAAAAGTGTGACCTAGAGGGTTGTTTGAGGAAGGTGATGAAGGTCCTTGTGATATTTTTGGGAGGGAATGATGTATTGATGTTTTTCTATAGAGATATTAGATATGGGTGATCTAGGAAGATGGTGAAATTGGATTGAAGGAAGAGGTTCTTGGGCATGGAGGTTAGAGAGGTGTTTTGAGGAAGATAGAGAGAAGAGTGAGCTTCATAGAGTCATCATCAGTTGTGTGAGAAAATTTTAGAGATGGAATTTATTTTAGATGGATTTTTTTGGTGTTGAGTCATCTAGGGGTTGGTGCTCTACTAAACTAGGGGTTGGTTATCCTTGTAGGGTCAATGCTCTACTAAATTAGGGGTTAGTGCGCTCCTTGTTGGGTTGGTGCCTCACTAAATAAATATCTTATGATGTGTAATATTCATAGGATTACATTATGATTAGTAATATATGTAGAGGTTTAGTGGTTTTCTTCCCCTTGAGGTTTTCCCACTTAAATCTTGTGTTCATGTGTTCTTATACTCTCATGGTGCATGCTCATGTGTTTAGTTTGTCATTGCCTAATCTCTAAGTTAATGTATGGTTAATGAATGCATTGAATGATTTATGGATGTAAATGTTAATGGAATGAATTTTTAATGGATCACCGATTCATCCCCCTCTCGGTGTTGTGCTTCCAACAATTGGTATTAGAGAAGGGCCTTTAGAGCAATATTAACAAGCTTAAGGTGAACCTATAAGCACAAAATGAATAAGAAATTGAGGAAAGAGAACCAAGGGTTGAGAGTATAGAAAAGAAAGATGAAGAAACCATCATATTCTCAATAATTAGTTGGAGGATGCGATTGCAATTTTGAATACAAAGGAAGATGAGTGTGACAAATTGAAGAGCAAACCATGTGAGGTTAGTATGCATGATACAATTGACTATGTAGAAGATTTGGTATACCTAGAAGTAAATTTAGTATCTATAGAAATGATAACATCAATTTGAAGTTATTAATCAAGGAATATGAATAAAGTATAAAAAAACAAGATATTCAAGTGAATCTATGACAAAACTTTGGAGACCAAGGAAGAAGAGTGTGTCAAGCTCAAGGAAGAGGTAGAAACCTAATGGACAAAGATGATGATTGCACCAGGACTGAAACTAAGATGAGGACCTTTAAGGTAGAGCTAAAGTAGGTGTCTAGCAGGTTTAAGACATTTGAAATGTTTGATAAAATCACTAATTTCCTAGATTACCTTTTGATAACTTATAAGGCTTCAGGTGATAGAACAAGCCTAGGTTTCATTGGAAACCACAAAAAGAGCATTGAAAGTGATCTATAAAGACATGAAACTTGTCATAGTGGAAATGATGATAAAAAAGGATGAAAATGCAAGGAAGGTCAATATCAAGAAGTCAAACTCGGTGAAACAACCAAATGATATAAGGTATGTAAGTTTTCATGGTCATTGTTATGCTTACAATGATTTTGGTAATAGAGAAAGGGATTATGATGAGGTCTTTCAAGAAAGAATATATATGGAGCAATGGAAGGAATCATAGTCATCTTCAGTCAAAAGTTATGCATCATGTTATTTTCTATATTTGCCACCAAGAAGGTCATATTGAATTTTTTTCATTATGAATCTCCAAGGAAGGTCAAGAAGGTTAATGCTCCCAAGGTCAAGGATGTGTGGTTTCCAAATTATGTTCATGTAAATAATTTCAAGAAGGATGAATATAAGCATTGCAAATAGTCTATTTCTAAGGAATATGAGAAGAAGTAACCTAAATATATCTTATCTAATCCTAATATGCATGCTTGTTAAGAAGGAATGTATGTTATGATAGTGAAATCCATGTGTTGAAGAAATCCATGTGTTTAAGAAAAATTCAGTCAAAGGAGGATAATAATGTGGTTTCCATCAAGTCGAGTTGCTATTTAAGTCAAGGAGGATCCTAAAGGTGATTATCAACCCAAATATTGCAAGGACGTAATGGATATTTGGGAATATCTTGATTTCATGGTACTCTAGGTCCTAAAGTGCTATAAGTTGTCTTAATTAGGATTATTTGAGACAGTAATCATTCATGAGAAGCTAGCTTTATGAGGGTATGATTAAATTCATGATGTTTCATGTTACAAATTGAGTGCTTGAAAAGGTATGGTTAGTTACTTGATTGTGTTCATATGTTGTTTTAATTTAAGAGTGCATCAAAGGTGATCTAAGTAAACTTGAAATGTTAAAAAAATACTATGGAAGAATATCATGTGCTCCTATATGTTGTATGAAGGTCTACAGAAAATTTGGTATCAAACATGGTTTTTGTTTTAAGAAGATTTGGGTTTGTATCATATAAATGTGGTAGAGTTATTTTGGCATCATGGAAAAACTATATGTGCAGTAAAGAAAGACATGGTACATCAAAGGAGATCTTGCTAGAAGTCTAGGGAGGTAAGTTGCATTTTGGAGTGACATATGACATATATGTGTTTGTGTTATAATTTCATAAGATTGTAGGTGGCTTAAAGGTCTACATGAGTCGATGAAGTTATTTGAAGTACATAAAACTAATATCCATCATAAAAATATATGAATTATGTATCAAGATATGATAGAGATATCAAAAAATGTAAAATTTCTATTATGAAGAGAAAGTGGGTGTTTAAGATTAGATAAAATACTATATGTTTATTCAAAGATGATCAAGGATCGGGTGTTGAGCTATAAGGTGTATTACATGTATGTGTGTGGATAATTTTTTGTTTAATGTAATACTATGTAGATATGGGGTTCATAATATGTTTGAAGGTCTATTAAGTTGTATTGAAGAAATGATGTCTTGGTCTAATCATGTATGTCACAATCATATGATCATGTTACAAATATAAGAAGTGTTTAATCAAGACAAAGAGAAAAGTGTTTTTAAGATCTAGGAGGGAGAGCATGGTATGATTTTAGATAGCTTATTAAGGAATTTGATAAAGGTTATAAGTTGGTAATACATCCAAGGTACAATCATAAAGAGGTATCTAACTATAAAGTAGATGTTATGATGTTATTAAATCCTCTAAGAAGTGTTGAAGGCACAGAGACATTAGCATCAAGAAAATCATGAGAAATCTTGAAAGATAGAATTTTGGGTTTGTTGAAAATATGATAGAGTTGATATAAAAGGTATTCACCTCATGTGTTTCAAGTAAGGTTATCATGTTCTCCCAAATGGTCTATAGGAAGGTGTTAATACAATCATGAAGGTTAAAATTGATATCAGGTTTGTAATGAAGAAAAAGTGCATGTTATTGGTGTTGGTCTATTTGTCAAGATCAAATGGTTAGTATCCTTAGTTTGAAACCTCATATTTTTGCTGAGTTTCTCATATTGAGGTTTGAAGTTGCATTTATGAACCTAAAATTTGCATCAAAAGATATATACAATCTCAGTCATGAAGATGCTTGAAAAATTCCTATCTAGACACAAGGACTTTAAAATAAGGTCAAAAGGTATGTATTTAATTATAGATGCAATCATGAAGTTATGAATCTTTGAGGCATGTTTTCTATCCATGAAGGTGTGTTTAGAGACCCAATCAGTAAATATTTTTGTTACAAGGTTGTATGAGTTGAATCTACAAGGATGTAAGGTATTGTGTGCACTATGTCATGTCACGAAGTGTCTAATTATTATTAAGAACTCAAGAGTAGTAGGATTGGTCTCAAGGGGAGCTTAATTTGTCAAGTGCTGACTAAGTTGAAGTAAAATATTTTCATTCCATGTGCCTTAAAGAAATGTTTCATGTGTTACAATGATGGTTTGTAGTATGATGAAAATGATATGAGAGACATGTCACATGTAATGAGGTAGAGAGAGATCTCGAGGCATAAATGAGAATGAGGTTACTAAGGGAGTCTGCAAACTAGTAAAAGTAAGCGATTGAGGTGAAATAGAAAAATTATCTTGCTTGATGGTTCATGACATAAGTTGATAATGTGAGAAATCATGAAAAAAGTGAAATGTTAATGTAAGATTGGGGAAATGAGAAAAGTTCCATAAGAAGATATATGATCACTAGGCATGAGTTTGTACATTTGGAGCTCAAGAAAAAAATATTTATGGTCTCAAGTTAAGTATGATCAAGGAGTTGGTGCATTATCTCAAGGGGTCTTGAATGTTGTTGCGAAGAAGATGGAGAAGGAAAATAATGTTTGTGAGTTTGAAAAAGGTATGTATTTTGTCAATAAGTTATAACTTGAAAGAAGAATAATAAGTTTGTACATAGGTATGAGCTCATCTAGTAAGAACATGGATTCAAGTCAAAGGTGAAGTTCCACTTTGAGAAGTTTTGGTATTTTTATATCAAGAGAGGAAAGTTAATAAAATCCTTGAAGACAAAAGTAAGTTTCCCAATTCTATTTTTGATGGTTTAATTGACAAGTTGTATCTGGTAGGAAATTTTTTGGTAATATTGTTAGTAAGGTGAGCTCTAAGAATTGGTATTACAAGAAGGTATATTGTGTTCTAAATTTTCACTTGAACAATCATGATAAATATGTAAAGTAGTCAACAAATAAAAGCTTCAAGAAGTTTGTGTCAAAGTTTAAGAAGATGACAAGTATCATGTGTTTCAAGGTATATGAGTTTTGAAAGTAGAGTTTGAAGGAAATTTGATAGATTGTAGAGGAAATTTTGAGGAATAAATAATCAAAGGAAGTGTTGGTAGATATATATGGCTCGGGGAGTTGTGATAGATTAAGGAGTCTTATGGTATGCCAAGGAAAAGTTTCATGAAGACAAGAAAGTAGTTTAAGAACTTGAAGGAAGTTTGTGGTCAAGAATGCATTGAATGGTAAGATTTTTTGTATAATCGAAAATTGTGAAGTAAGAAATGTTTGAATAAGGTCTGATTCAATTTAGGAACTCATGCATGTGTTGAGGGGGAGCTATGTTGATCTTGTGTTTCTATATGAGTTAGAATCATGATGAAGATTTCAAGTTGGACTTGTCATGTTTGGTTGATGTTTCTAATCAAGTGGAGCACCCTTTGTGTTGTAAAAGTGGTTATTTCAGATATGTATATTTTTCATTAATGTCAAAATGGGGAGAAGGAGATGATGACATATGTATTCCTTAAGGGGAGTTTGTGATTAGTGTGTTTTTTTGTTAATAGGTTTTCTATTAATGAAAAAGGGGAGATTTTAGCATAGTGTTTTCATTGATGTTAAAGAGAGATGTTGTCACATGGTGGCATTAGTGTCAAAATGAATGTGGAACATGAAGATTATTTGTCTCGTTGAGAATTGCTTGGTCCTAGTGATGGTTCATGGTGTCTTGAGTTAGTATGGTGGCTTGTAGAGGTAATGTAGTGTATGGATGATGTTAGGATGATGTCATGAAGTATGTTAAAGGTCATTGCATGTGTATAAGGTATTCAAAGTGTTATGAGATCAAATTTGGTGATGAAAGAAAGTTTTAGATGTTTGTTTATGAGGTCTAGAGAGCAGAATGAGGCATAATATGGTGAAATAAATCTTGTAGCATATTTTTATGCATGGTAAAAGCATGGGGATCCTGAATATGATGTGTTAGGACACTCACAAGTGTCTAAGAGTGTAGGTACATGTGTTTGATGTGGTTTCTAGGTCTATTCTAGACCTAATCCTTAAGAAAACATGCCCTAGTGAAGTGAGTTGGACTGTTTCTATAATATTCATGTAAAGAGAGAATTTAAGAGTGTGTGGTAGGTTGATATGATGGTGTGGTCTAAATTTCAGGTGCTGATTTGAAGGTATGTGCAAGATATTGAGTTTTTTTACTAAAACCGAGTTGTGAAGGTGAGAAACCAAGGCTAAATTTTGACTTTCTGATGCTCGTTGGAGAGTGTGTGATTTTCATGGGGAAAAAATATCATAGGGGTAGATGAGTATGTCAGTTATGAATATTTTACAAGTGGAATGAGGTCCCTCGATTGTCATGTTTTTATGAACAATCGTTAAAAGCCAAACGACTTTTTAACCCTCATGAAACCCTAATTTTGTAACAACTTGGGAGATATTGATTTTTTTTCCATAATTAATTCCTTTTGAAAATGTGATTATTTATGTTTTATAGGAATCATTGATATTTATGTTGATGTTATTTAGAGGTTTTAGTTGTATGTAGGCCCCACCCAAAAATGCTTGTTTCTAGAAAGTTTCATTTTGTGGAAAAGTTCTCCATTGGTCATGTTGACTAATTTAGAATTTATAGAGTCATGGAAGTTTTAACTCATTTCCTTAATGGTTTCAGATCATGGTTGATACTTTAGGAGGTCAAGTGTGCCCTATTTTTAAGGACTTGTTTTTGGTCAGTTTTTGACATTTTGGAGCAGTCTGGGTCCAAAGTAGTTTTAGAGGTGCTATAGATTATTTTATGGATTGGTTTGAGTTTTATGATGATAATGATATCAAAATATTTCCAATGGTAAAATTACTCACAAGTTCCTAACTAGATTCTAAACCCCATCTAGATAAATCTAAGCCTATGTGAGTTAGTTGTTTCTCATCCTAACTACCTCCTTTTCTCTAAAAAAGAAAATTTATTCAAATGGTGAGAAGTTAGTGAGTATTAAGAGAATTATTAGTGAAGGAAGAAATTTTTTTTCATATCTATGTGGCTCAAGAAGTATTTTACTCCATTGATTTGATAAAAATGAGAAGGCTTCTTTTAGTAAAAATTGTGTATTAATGAATGTATGTGGAATTATCAATGAATATTATTGGTTTATAGTTTTTGAATGTTGTTACAGGTATTATAATATATAAAATAGGTTTTTAAATGTGTAATGAAGTTATTTAAGGGGATGGAATATCTCTAAAGTTACGTTTCATAGAATGAGGTAAGTAAATTGTTTGTAGTATTTCCTTGTGTGGAAATGATAAAACATGAATAAATGGAATTTTAATCCATGGATAAGGTTTAAAATTGGTAGTAACCTCTATGAAATGGTCCATAAACATATTCAAAATTAATTTTGATTTTTCATGGGTGGAATTTGGAGATAATGATAACATAATTTTTTCTAATGAGAAAGCATGCAAATTGTTTGATGTAATGTCGATAAAAAAGTCATAACTTTTAACGCATATAATGAAAAATGAACAAAATTTAGAAAATTTGTTCCTTGTAGAGAATACTATAATGTATAATTTTTTTAATACAATTGGCCTTGTGCAGAAAAATATATGCATGATAGAAAGTTTTTGCAGGCTGTTTGGTCTTGAGAACACTAGGATGGCAGTTTGAGCAAGATAAGTGAATAGTGATGTTTTTGATATTTGTGAATCAATTTTATGATTGATATAACATTTATTCTAGGTAAAAACAAGGTACATGTATTGGAAGATTTCTTGAAAGATAAATATCCCAAAATTTGTTTGTTTGAGCCAAGAAGCTAGTAAGAATGAGGAAGGGCAGTTTGGTCTAAATGAGTAAGATTAATGTTTCTTTGGTTATGAATCATTGATGAAGGTGTAATTAGCATGGAATGAGGTTTTTATATAAGAGTATAGATATAATGGAGTGTTTTTTGAAGGCCATTTAAGGTGGAATAAGTGAAATTTTGCATATTAGAGCCATTTTAGGCATGATAAAGATCCTCTTTTGCAGAGTGTATGGTGAAGTTGTTTTTGAACTTTCATAGTTTGAATGAATTAATGAAGAATATATTTTTCTACATCATGGAGTTCATTTTAGATGGATTTTAGTGGTTCAAATTCATCTATGAGGTTGGTGCTCTTCAGTTAGGTTATTCTAGGGTTAGTGTTATACTAAACTAGGGGTTGGTGCTCCTTGTGGGGTTCAGTTAGTTTTCTTCCCCTTGAGGGTTTCTCACTTAAATATTGTGTTCATGTGTTCTTGTGCTCTCATGGTGTATGCTCATGTGTTTGATTTATCATTTCCTTATATGTATGTTAATGTATGGTTGATGAATGAATTGAATAATTTATGGATGTAAATGTTAATGGAATGAAAGTTTTAATGGCACATTGATTCACCCCCTCTCAATTTTTGTGCTTTCAACATATGGATCAGTTCATATAAAGCTGGGCGAGTCCACATATAATTATTATATGTTGTAATTATAATGAAATGACATAATAAGATATTGGATAATAAATATTCTTAATCAATGAGTTATAATATTAATTTTTATAGTTTATATTATGAAATCCACCTTATAAACATATCTTAATGAAACTTCTTAATCATATAAAAACATTAAGTCCATTGTTTCTATATATAACTAGCCTAATATGACTTAGAAATTTAGACAATAACTGGTCATTTACTATAAGAACTAGAAAGTTCATAATTTATGCTATCAATAATGGAAATGATCTATCTAACAAATCATATTTATGAGAGTTAAAATTTTTAAGGTTGCGAAAAAATAAATCATAGTCCAATTAGATCCTCAATCAATCAAAGCTAATGAAGTAATTCTATCTTAGAGACCATTTTTGAGTTTAATACACATATATATTATCAATTTTTACAAGAAAATCTACAATTCCGTGTAAGGATTCATTTAATTGTAACATAAGTCAAGAAAATGTCTAGTCCTAAGAAGGGAAAGAGATTTCATCAATAATAAAAAAGTAATCATCAAGCTGTCTTACACATATTAGAAATAAATAATAGGAGACATAAACCTTTACTTCCTAATAATACCCCCAAATAACTCAAAAAATTCATGATTAGTTATCACAAAATAGAGACATTGTTCATATATATCAACAAAAATAACGCAAATATTATCTCCACTGAAATAATATACATACAACATGAAATGGTCATTTCCTTCATGATTTTTAATAGTAAATGGAGTTAACACTATTCCTAAAATTACCGTATTTAAAAATTGAAAGAAATAATAAACTAAAAGGTAAGTCTAGTTTACATTTTACATAACCTTCCTCTTTTCAAGTTTTTAATCACCCAACAAAATCTTTGCCCGAGTTAGGCATTCACCTTTATTAGCTCCAAAACCATTTATACTTGCAGATCTAGACTATTCATACTTCTTGCTCAAGACCATTTATTTCTCATAATACTATATTTATCATTCATTATATATTTAACCTGAATGAAAATGGACATCTATCCATTATAAAACAACATTTAACTATTCCTAAATAGAAAAAAATGTACATAAATAATCCCATAACTCCCAATGACTATTTTCCTAAGTTTTAAAGACACATAAAAAAGTAAATAAATCCAATACATCCATGAGAGAGAAGATTACATGAAACAAAAAACAATCCATACTTTTATAAAAATAGACTCCCCATAAGTGGACCCAATTTTTAAACAATAGCCCAAAATCCATTTAATCCACACACTCAATGGGGTTTATCTCCACCATTTATTTATAAAAAAAATAATGATAACAACAATTCTCTAAGGATCTGTAAAACTAATCAAGTTTGTTATTATTTCACACTAACTCCTTATTTAATTTTGATATCTTACATAATAATTCAAAACAAAAATGTATTTAGTTACATCATTATAATAACAATAAATAATAAGACTAGAAAAACCCATTCTTGCATATTTTTCTTGCAAACTTCTCTTCATTTTTCCAAGTTGAAAACATCAAAATACTACGTTTTCCATTAAATATTTCAACATCATATTTAAACAGAAAAAAACCATAATATCCATAGATATTAACAATGAAATATCCATGGAATAGTCACCAAATAACTATTCTTCTAAAAACTCCATACAACTGACCCCAAATATAGATCCAAAGACAATTGAATGAAAATGAAACATTGAGATTACTTGCATGACCTAAATTCTCAAGGAAGATAACATTTTCAAATGCGTCCCTATTTTCTGTATTAATTTCACACCAAACCTCCTTAAATGACATGCCAGTTCATGGCTTATCATCATCAAAATCCATTTAAACCATAAAATATATTTAACATCTACTCCAAATGCCATGCTGACTTAGGTTTTAACCTTAGTTTTATAAAACTTTAAAACCACATATCCACGTTGTGGGAGTGGTCAAATCTCCACATTACATACTTTCATTAACCAATTAACAATTCCACATAACAACCAAACTAAACTCCATAAACACATATCATAAGTGGTCTCATGAGCAATAATATGCCAACAATGCTAACACACACACACACACACAAAATTATTAATTCATTAAATCGTCACCAAACACTCCTTTACAAGAAAATTAATAACAAAAACAAATTAAACACTCATTAGCAAGGGGGTGTTAATATCCTTAACAATCACAATTCATAATGCCCAGTGAAACTCCATGACATATTTCTAACATTTGAAAGATCAAAATTAACTAGTAAAAACTATTCACGATACCTATTGCCTTCATGTAATGGCAAACGGTAAAAAGAATCTTGCTAAATAAATATCCATAAAATGTTTAAAATTTTATAACAAAATATTAATAATTTAATAAATGAATTTAATTAAATCTAGGATGTTACATGCGAGTTAGGGACAGTTGAGATAAAACATTATATTATTAGTATCCAGTCATACATTATTTAACGGTATGGATGAGAAAGGTTCAAGTGACAACTTGGAGTCAAACATGATATTCCCGTGGGAGAGCAATGGTATTTATAGGTAACATGAGAGACCTTAGCGTTTGAGCCATGCATAAGGATGAGCATAACAAGGGACAATTTTGGAGGATTATTAACACATGTATGGTATGCAAGAGAAGAAATTGTGGACCTAGTGTATCATTGGAGTATTCAACTTCATCTGCAACTAAAATACCTTTTCATGTGACCATTCCATAGGTAGCTATGGTAGTAGGTTTAACAAAAAAAATGAGGGGTGCACTACAAAGGAGATACAAGAGAGGGGATGTCGATAGGGCCATGGAAATTATTCGAAGTAATTATATAGGCACATGATATACATGGTATATAGGTATAAGGTATACATGTACAAGGTATAAAGTTACCAATACGGGCACATGATGTACAGGGGTTCACCACCAAAGGTACCTAGTCTAAGTGAAGGTGGAGAAGATGTAGATGGAGATGATGGATGGGGATACAAATGATAGGATGACATGTGGAGTTATATTCTAGTAGTACGACCTTTGGGGATGTAAGTAGTAGAGATTCTGACTACACATGCATAGATAGATAGCGTTATATGGTAGAGAGACGCCTCTCTGGTTATAGGTCACACATTATAAATGCATTTATAACAAAGGACATATGAGAGGGATCAATTATCCTTATAGATACAATAGTGATAGTAGAGAGAGAGACAACACGATGCATAGCCAGGGCCGATGGGATGTGATACCTACTAATAGAGTTAGTGACAACTACAAATGATGTGGGTTATTATATAACATTATATAGAGGCGGTTGTCCCGAGAGAGCTAGAGAGTTCTAGGATATAATTAGAGGATAAGGATGAGGTCGGGAGGCCAACTAGATCACATGGGCTATTAAGATCCTTTAGATCGGTTCAATGTCACCACAAAGGAGAGGAGGATATGGATCGGGTTTTCCATGAGTGGGAGAGAGTCATGAATTAGTGAATGTATTATGTATATGTATAATTTTTGGTATACACCTCATGATGAAGGCATATATTTTTGTATAGATGTTAATTGTGGAATTGTGATGTATATTCATGTATATGAAACTTTTATTTGGACATTGTACATGGACATTTTATTGATGTATATAGATGATGATTGGTTTATTTTGCACATTGTAATTTATTCATGGATGGATGTTTATTTTATTTTCATTATTTATAGTAAAATGGTATGGTAGATATGATATTGATGATGATATGATTGATTTTTATCGTAGCATGAGCTTCTATTAATATATCGATATTTAGAAAAACCTATTTTTCTATTGCACAACATAGTTTACATAATGATTATTAAACAACCGTTAAAATTAACTTATTATGTGCATAAGATAAACACACAAACAAAATAAAAGGAAAAAGATACAATAAAACCCAATATTCACAATAGATGTATACACCATGGCTATAAATTAACCAATATGTTAACAAAATTACTTGTAATTGGTCGAAATAAATAAAATATAAAATTAAAGTAAACCCAATATACACAAAGGTAATAGTATGCACCATGGATATGAATGATCCAAGATGATTAAAAATATGTGTAATTGGTGTAAAGAAAATTAAATGATAAAAAGTAAAGAAAACCCAATATACACAAAGTAATAGTATGCATCATGATTATGAATGAGCCATGATGATAACAACATACGCGTAATTGGTGTAAATTAAAGCATAACAAAATGTAACACAACCTGAAATAAAGACAATTAACTATACTTGTAATGTGTTCCACAGTGATGATTGAGAAGATTTGGATTCCCAAAACAAGGAGACATGAAGGGGAACTAGATCATACTAAAGATTGGTTCTATGAAACTCTTGTTGGATCCAAATTGAGGATTTAATCTAAGATTAAATGGGTCATTTCCTCCAAGAAAGGATGCATGCAAATGAGAAAATGTGAGCTGATGTTGCCCCAAATGAGGATATACGTGAGGGATATGATTGCTTTGACTTTCCCCAATAAAGGATATGCACAAAGGGTAAGATGATTTGGTTTGAAAATTACAACATAGTTAGGAGCGATCAATAGGATAGTAGTATGGTTTTGTTGAGTTGTGTTGATGTTTTTGGGTTGTTTTTTTATTTTTTTATATTTTTAATTTACTGAATATTTTTGGATATTCGAATACTTTTGATTTTTTGGTTATTTTGAGAAACTCTAGGTGATCTAGCACCCCTCCATACATTCTCAATAATGGAAGAGATCTATGAGACCAAGGGATGAATAATAATGAACATAAGAGAACATGGATCATAAACAAATGGTAAACGTCCTAACCATGAGGAACAAATGATATAAATTGATTTGGGATAATATGGTAAGAGGAATAGGGTGAAGGAGTGGTATAGGTGGTTGTGCCAAAATTCTCCCAAAAAAATGGTACTCATGGATGATTCAAGAATAAAATCTCTTTAGATGAACCACATTCATGGGTTCCTTAAGCTCTTAGACATCTTTAGTGGATAACTTGTATGCACCAGATCTGTATTTTGTAGTGATATTATAAGGACCTAACTAACTAGGTTCAAATTTTCCTTTCGTTTCCTGATATTTTTTTTTTCTTATGATTCTTCTTTAGAAAAAGGTTACCAATTTAAAATTGTCTTGGAATTATATATTTTTTGTAGCTATAACGAAGTCAATTCTAATATACTTTCAAATGATCCAAGGCATTAAGCATCTTTTCATCCAGGAGGTGAAATTCCTCTAGTTAATCCTACCTTTATTCTTCTTCACTAATCAAATATTTGTGGGACATACAGAATGATGGGAGCTTGACCTATATGGGTAACATATCTTTAGTGCCATATATGAGCGAAGAGGTTGTAGCTCATATTGGAGTACAATAACATGTATGATAGGACCAAAGGGTAGGATAGAGTTGTGTATGCCAATTGTGACCATGTTCGTGGAAAATATTTTCCAATATGTATCTGAGCATTTTATTAGATGCTTCAACTTGGCCATTACACCATGGATAATACAGAGTGGACCATTTGAGGTGGATGTTAAAGCATTTGGCTAACTCTTTAATGGTTTTATTTTTTAAGGATATACCATTTTCATGTAATAAGGAGGAAGAGATGCCAAAGTGACAAATGATATGGTTAAATATAAATTTGGAAATATTAGTACTAATGGCATAATTAAGAGGCATGGCCTCTACCCATTTTCTAAAATATTTGACTGTTGTGATTATGAATGTATGACCATCGAAGGAAGTAGGTTTGATTTTTCATGTAAGGTCGAGCCACCATCGAGAGAAAGGTGAAGGTGTGGTGATTGGTTGGAGTGTTTGTGAGGGAAAATTAATTATATTTCCATATTGTTAGCATGCCAAAATTATTTTGAAAAATGTAAAAGTATCATAATCCATAGTGGACTAATAATAACCCACGCATAAAATATTTTTAGCTATAACCATGCCACTTGTGTGTGCATCACACATATACCAACATGTACCTTAAATAGAGTTTGGTTAGATTCATATTGATTGAGACATATTAGGAGAGTTATCATAGCCTCTTCGATATAGGGTATCTGTGAGGATAGTGTAGGGAAAATCACGTTGTGCTAGGGCTTATTTATTTTGATAATTCATATTAGTATGGAATGATTTATTATAGATGAAGGTGTAAATATCATGATACCAACGGTTATGAGAACTAATTATTCCACTTATCACAGTGGAATCAATAAAATCGTAAGCAAGAATTAGAAGATGTTCTACGAGAAACTCATTGTGTGTTTGATTTGGACCAAACTAAGCAATGGATATGATAGTTTCCATGACATCTTCCGAATTGTTCTGTATGTGAGGAACTTGTGCAAAAGTGATAAGTTGAAATTAACCTTTTAAGTTATCAACCATGAGATTATAGAGGATAATTTTTTTATATTTTATTTGATATTCACCATTGGCCTGATTAATGACCAAGAGGGAGTCACCATAAACTATTAATTCTTTGAGATTTCATCAAATGGAAAACTTCAAACTAGCTATGAGAGCTTCGTATTGATAATATTGTTAAATGCAGGGAAAGCCAATGCGAAAATATTTTGTAATGACATCACAATCTGATGCGAGTAGTAGAATTCATGACTCGTGGATATTAAAATATCCATAAAAATATATTCTAAGAGGGAATTCCATCAAGATACAAGAGTTATTCATATGTAAAATTGAAGAGATTTTGAATTTGGTAGGGGTGTTCTGATGAAAAGCTAATTTGCGAGGTAATTTCCCTCGATGGACTTTTGATTGAAAAATTCCATGTCGACCCAATGATTAAAATAAACTAACTAGGAAAGATAAAATATTGAATAAGATCCTACATACCATTTCAACAATATTCGAGGTCACACACATGGCTAGAAGTCAAATGAGACTAAAAAAGGAGATTCTAGCTAAGGTTGAGAAAATTGTCCAAAACAACAAAAGTGCTTACAAATAGGTCTCAAACACACTCATTTCAAGTTCAATCACAAAGTTTGATGATTCCTACTTATTTCCTATATATATAGAATTCATTGTGTTTGACGGAATTTGATTACGACGAGAAGAGCTCAAGTTACAAGGGAAACTTTGGGGCCAATTATTGTAATTGTGTAAGCAACTCTTTTCGCACAACAACTAGTGGGCCCTAAAACCACTTACAAATTTAGATTTCAAAGGAATTTTCATTGAGTGAAGGTGGGTT
Organism: Taxus wallichiana var. yunnanensis; assembly: GCA_018340775.1. Taxonomy (NCBI): domain Eukaryota; kingdom Viridiplantae; phylum Streptophyta; class Pinopsida; order Cupressales; family Taxaceae; genus Taxus; species Taxus wallichiana. The sequence continues at coordinate 304,238,366 of CM031237.1, forward strand.
ATGATCCTCTTATTGGCATTCTAGAGGTAGGAGGTAGTAGTGTTTAGTTTCTCAAGCTAAGCTTACTGTAATAAGATGAAACCAATCATGTTTTATTAAATGACCATGTCACCATAAGTGATGATAAGCTAAGAGGGTTTAGGAATACAAATTTAAAGAGCATTAAATAATTAAAAATATCAATTAAGGTTCCCTAAGGTGTTCCATGTTACTAGGGGTCATGTAAAGAGTTTTAGTTTTGCAGTATGTTTGGGTGTGGCACTCCATGCGCATGACTTTCAAGATCATTTTTTTGTTTTAACAATTCACGTCAAGGTAATATTTTTTCAATTGTTGGGGTTACATTCTCTATCATTCAAAATTTAATTTTAAAAATATGGAAATGACGAAGATAAATTTAGTACAAGCGAAAAGCGGAAAACCATACCTTTTTTACGAAACTCATGATTCCTACATTCAACGAGACCGCATCAACTTCAAGCATTTCGGTAATAGTTTTTGGCTTACTCATGCTTTGTCACTTTGCACCCAAACAACAACATATTTCCATGAGACTACGTTTTTTTTTCATATATTTATTTTGATCCAAATTCTTAGTGTGTGCTTTATTCTCATATTCAATAGCAGTTCTAGACCGTTGTAATTTCTAATGTAGACTTTCTATCTCTATCCTCAAAGAAGGGATATGATGCATATATGCCCTTGTCCTTGTCAAATATTGAGTAAGCACTTGCACTTGATCCACAACTCCTATCTCGCAATAGCCAAATTTTGATTATCTATACACAACTACATAATCTTAGCCTTCAATGGTTCTATGGCACATAGATCAACTTCCAACTTCATTTATTTTTCCTATAGTTCCTAGAGTTGATGTTCTTTATCATCTTACATGTTTCCATATACATGATTCAAATGTTGTAGTTCCTATTATGTGGCGGCCAATTACTACCTCAAAGCCACATAAGTAGCAGTAAGTTGTTGATTCTCTCCAAGCAGCCCCTAAATATCTTGAGGCATTTTACCAAATAGTTCTTATGCCTTGTCTAAGTTTCCATACTTTTCATACATGTCTACCAAAAATCCACTTCCTAATATGCTTGGTGGATGATCACACCATATCCCTGATATCCTATTTTAGCATAGGTTGGGAGGATATGCTAACAAATTCAAAAGGAACTTGCTTGAATGCCTCTAAGGCATTTTAACAAACACATTTTCTACATGTACTGCAATCATTACACTCCATGCAGCCACATATCCTTTAGGAATTTTTGGTAGACAGTTCGCATGCCTTGTGCTTGGTTCCTCCTTGTCTATCCACTTCCCACAAATCCCTCCAATTCAAATGCAACATAAAGAGACCTAAATTCTACCTCTCATAGGGATGATAGGGATAATATTTAATAATTCAAGGCCATGTGTGAGTGATAGGGATGATAAAGTGTTTTTAGAACAATGTTTTAAAATTCCATTAAAGGTCATAAAATAACGAAACATATCAAAAGTGGTTGAAAATGATTGTAATGTACTATGAAGTAATTAAGGGATGATTCCAAAGGTTTAGAATTTGTAATGCAATATTTTAGGGTGTCTACACTTCACAATGGTTTTCCACCAGTTTGTAGCCTATGTGGTACATTATAATTGGATCTTACACACTATGATTGAATGAAAATTTAAAACTCAGAGTATTATTTAATTTTGTATTATATTTTCTACTTCTACTCTCAATCTAGTCTAGATGAGCATCACATGATCATACTTATTGTGTGACTTCAATCAACGGTTTGAGAGGTGGGCCACCACTACCCTAGTGTAGATATAGTGGGGTTCGAACCTAGGTGGAGAGTCCTTTCTACAATCTTGATTACCAACTCACCTAGCTTCCTTCCACTTTGTTTGTAAAATTTTACTTTAATAAATATATCACATGTCCTATCATAATTATTGGATCCTATCATATTTATTGTTGGCATGTTGAGTTCTAGGTGTTGAAATTGATGTAAAATATCATTGATGAAAAAAAGGTTAATGGAGTAGTGTTAGAGCATGCATAGTAGGTTGATGACATAGAGATTTAGATGGTTTAATGATGATTTATAGTGTTGGTTTAGATGGCCCTATCCTAAACCATGTAAAACCCTAATATATATTCATGAAAATCAAATTAGTTGAGAATATACAGAGCTATTTAAGCCATGATTTTGATCAAGATATTAGTAGGGTTTGTCATGATGCCATGGGAAACATTTTAGGCTTATATGATAAATATTTAGTAAGATATGGAGTTTTTGGTGAAACAAGGTGCTTGAGAGTGCAAATCCAACTCGAATTGTGAACTTATGATGCTCACCATGAATTGTGTGCTTTACATGGAAAATTTTGAATTTTAGGGATTACTTTACATTGAGTTAAGAATATTTCACAAAAAATAATGGAGTGGTTTTATTGTCACATTTTTATGATCGAATGTTAAGAAGCTAGAAAACTTTTTATGAGTTTGAAACCCTAGATCAAAAGTGGTAGGAGAGATTTGTTTGGTAAGTTCCCTAAAATGATTGGTCCTACTAGTAATATTATTGTATGTTATATAGAACTCTTCAAGATTTCCAGAAATTTATGATAGAATATGTGGTGATGAGTGGAACCCACTCAAACATGGAAGTTAATGAAGAAGTTCAATTTGGGACAAAGTTTTCCAAAGGAAGTATGAAATAAATTGACATAGGTTTTAACCTGGGAGTTTTACTTGATTTTAATTATGGTTTTAGATCATGGTTGAGCTTATAGAGGGAAAAGTGTGCCATATTTATGAAAACGGGTCTAAAGGTAGTTTTGAGGAAGTTCGGAGCAGTTTCGAGATATGGACTTGGTTAAAGGCCTTCCAATTAGAATTGGAAAGAAATGTAAGGTTTTTTCGGAAATAGGATTCAATGGTATTTATATTAGAAATCGAGATCAAACTATAAAAATAGACATTCAATATAGATTTGTTATAGAATTTAAATATTACAATGGCTATTAAATAGCCATGGATATAGGAAAACAACTTCCTATAAAATAGGAAGCAATAATAACAAACAACAAACTATAACCCATTTAAATGAGTTACGGGTATAACCAAACAATATGTGAACTAATATTGTTATAAAAATATGATATAACCATAAGTATAATTTGACTATACGGTAACTAATTACCATGGAGCACTATGTAAACCTAACATTCCCCATTAGTGTGAACATGTGAGAAAAAATAATTGCACTTCTTTTAGCTTGCCATCCATGTGTGCTCATGATCTTGGCTCATTGATGGTTTTGAAAAGGTTGACCAACAACCTTGGTATGAACCCTTGTTCATCGGACGATCCCTTGTTCAAAAAAATGGACCCTTTCCACAAAAAAGGAACCACTATTCTGGTATGAACCCCTATTCAACCTCTTCAAGAATCATGATGTTGTTTTTTCCTTTGTGCTTTCATCTTTCCACAATATCTTCACATCATGAAAGTACATAGGAATTTTCTCACTTTATTGCAATACTATAAACTAGATATGAATAATGATAGGTACACTATGACTGAAATAAAACACACAAAAACAAAATTCCACAACCTCATTTTGTGGCCTCTTCACTTACTGAGATGGTGAGAGGACATTTCTTTTCCCCATCCTCCTATGTCGTCATACTCCACTATGCAAGTTGCTAACTCAGTGAGATGTGATCATGAAGCACAATTACAACTCGAACGTCGGATTCCACCGAAAATGTGTCCGTGAGGCATTTTTTTACAATTTTTGACAATTTGTCTATTTGACTATAAATGACTTATGAATACACAAATTTGACGACACAAACTATGGAATTTATAATAATGAAAAAATATGACATGAATTTCATAATAGACTAACCTATATATGAAATTGACCATTTGAAAAAACATTTGACACTTTTACTTTAACAATGGAAACAAAACATTATAGACTCAACAATTTATCACATTGACTATGTGAAATTGCTTACAAAATGTAAAGAGTTTACAATGACATGAATCAATGTGTTGAATAACAAATTATGACTTATAGAAAAAACAATACAAAAATGAGTTTGATTATACTTGTCAAGATACTAAGAGAATACTTTTATAGATAATACTTGACTTAGTCAATACCAATATATACTATCCGACTAGAAAAATGGAATAAACGAAAACCCAAAACATGGAATGGCCACTAAATGATTAACAAACTAAAACAATAAACGAACTATTTAAAAATTGACAAAATGACTTACTAAACTCCACCTTTGACTTTTAAAATCTGCTTGCTCTTTGAGGATTGAAATATGGATTTGGCAATGAATCACCATGGATCTACACACATAGGTGTTTTTCTCACTGAGTCTCCACAATTGAGTTTTCCTCCAAACCAAACCAACATTTAGGTCCTTTTGAGAATCATTGCATTGGCCATGTGGAGAATCGATTATGGCATGGTGATAAACTTCCATACATCGTTTCTAGTAGAGACAAAGATTGACAAGATTGATATCTGATTAATTGGGCGATACTATTAGACTCCATGAATAGTCGTTTGAATTAAAAGAATATTAGATTTAGTCTAATGCATGCATATTTTGATTATTGTTTGCTTGAAAACAACTTGAACATGAGCCAGAATGCAAATGGAATGCAACATAAGCCTTGAGATCAGAATATGACTGTTCCACAACAATGAAACATCCTTATAACTCTTTCACTTTGTTGTCCTCTATAAATGCATGACTAATTTCCATAGCTGGTAAACTTCTGACATAATTTCAGAGCATGTAATCCACTGAAAAATTAGTAAACTTCAACGCAAATGATGTATGAGATAACCAATGCACGGGCATGCTTGATGAAACTGTTTTGGTCATGTTAATCAAATGTGTATCAATGAAATTAGGAACATTCAATACAAAGATTAAAAATTTTCATGGCTCGATAGAGAATACAAGTCAAATTGCTAGTTTTTTCATGGCTGATGTTCAATAAAACTCATATTATTATTCACCGAATTCAGGTGTCTTAGAATATAACTGCGTCGAATTTTATCTGAGTAACATTCCACACCAATTCAGATTTATATATGGAAATGTAGCTCCACATATTTTCTACAACCCAATCAATAATTTAATCATCAATTGAGGCAATTGAAAATCATGAAAAAATACCTTCAGTGACTCTCACACGGATCTCAGTATAACAAAACAATATGTAACACTAATATTGTTATAAATAATATACAATATAACCTTAAACACACTTTCACTATAATAACTAATGGACTATACGGTAAAACAACTTCTATGGAAAATATAATTCCTAACAATTTCCAATGATATAATTTTAAATGTGTCTTTATGATGAGGTTTGATTTGTGAAAAACAATATAACTCAATTTTCACTATACGAGGAAGAAGGTTTCTTATTTCTCGTGACAGGATTTCTTAGGCTAGAAGACTGAGGTATAAGATGCATGAGATGGATTATTTGATGCTTTATATCAGTTAGAGAGTGACTAGGGATATATTATGTTCCTATTAAATTATTTTTTATGTCTTTAAAGTGATAGAAAGGGTGCAAACCAGTTGTGTTCTTAAAATTACTTTCTGGGTAGCTTAGTTTGGTGAAGAGGAAAGTTGGTGTGGTTTGCATGTATGGATGTTTCATGATCTATATAAAGGATGTATGTGATATAAAAGTAAAGGGCATTCCAATGAGTGGTTACATACAATATTTAAATTGTTATTGGGTGATCTTGAGGCCCAAATTTGAAGACTTGTTCATGGAAATAACTATTTTGAAAAGGATATGAGCCTTCTTGAGTGTGTAAGGAATAATTTGATTTGTGAAAGATAATTAAAACCATGGATGATGTTTTTAAACCATATTTTACATGTGTGAGAAATTTAGGAGCTTGAATAATCATGGTGATGAGGTTTTTGGTTTTAAGAGAGCAATGTGTTGGGGTTTTGAGTTGTTTTTGAGTTTGTTTAACATGTTTGAGAAAGAATGGCCTACATGGGTCCATTAAGAATGTTTTTATGAATGTATTTAGATTTTTTTAAGATGGATTTTTGAGATAATTGTAAAATACTGACCTATGATGTGATTTTGAGTTGAGAAGCATATTTAAGTGTTTATTTAGTTCATTTTTGAACTGTTTTGACAAGGAGAGAAAATGTGACCTAGGTGATAGTGTAAAAATGGATTAAGGGAATCAAAAGGAAGCTGAGATTTTTGGAAAAAATTCTGAATCATGTTAGGAAGGATGTTTACAATGGTTTGAAATAAAAGTAGTCCGTTAAGGACCTAAAGAGAGTGAGTTGAAGGAATGAGGGTTTAAATTGTTTTGAAGGAGTTTGGAGATAAGTCTTGTGATCACCATCAACCAAGTTGTTACAAAAAATATGATATGTTATTCTTATTAAATCTTGTGCGATGAGTCATACTCATGCAAATATCCATGTTGTGAGTAATATCAACAAGGGTTTAGGGGTTGGTGCCTAACTAAAGAAATATCTTGTGATGTGTAATATTCACTTGAATATTTGTTATGAGTAATATATATAAAAAAAAATTAAGTGGTTTTTCTTCCCTTGAGGGTTTCCACTTAGATATTGTGTCTATGTGTTCTCTCTCATGTTTCATGTTTAATTAAATGTATGGTGCACACTTCATAAGCTACTTTTGAATGTATATGATTGAATGGATATTTGATGGATGTTACAACAATGGTAAATGAAGTAAATTTTTAAAGGATTGATTTAACCCACCCCTCTTACTCCATTGTGCTTCTAAAAATTGGTATTATAGCGAGTCCTTGTGAAAAAAAATTGACAACTTGAAAGAGATCCTCTTAGAGCACAAACAATGTGAAACCCATCATATGTTGAAGCATACCTAAGAAAGAAGTATGAAGTTGCATAATCAATTATTCATAGTTTACAAGATTAAAGGAGTTGAATGGAAAATGAGCATGGGCAAGCCATTCAGGTTTTGGGTTACAAATAGAGAAGGTTTCTAAAAACCTAAAGGTTAAAGAAGAAGATTACAATGGTATTAAGCGAGTTGAGATCCTTAACATAAAAATAGGAGAAGGTAAACAATAATTTGAATAGTTATGAGAAGTTGGAGAAAAATTCATAATCCCTAAATGATATGTTGGATAATCAAAGAGAAATAAATGACAAATCTGGTTTAGGCTACAAATAAGAACATTCATAGAAACATGAAGTTGAAAAAATCGGACCTAATAATGTTATTAAAGCTATGAAGGATGTTAAATATCTCAATAAGGTTATTAGGCAACCAACCTGCAATGAAGTCTACAAGTAATTTCAATGGTGTTACTCTTGTAATACTTTGGGTCATAGAGCTAGGGAGTGTAGAAGTTTTGTTAAGAATGCATTTCCATGTATCAATGGTTTGCATGATCATTCATATCGAGTTAGGATATATTAAATGTTATAATTTACATAATAGGGGCCATATTACCAAGTTTTTTTCATCAAGAGTCTCCTAGTCAAATATGGAGAATTGAAAATAAACATGGGGTTGTATGTTATAGTTGGAATCATATTGGACATAAAGTTAGGCATTATCATCAAAAGGGATCTAGACAAAGAGATGGAGATTCTAGAGGTAATATTTTTTGTGGCTTGTTTTAAATGTAAGAAGTTTGGCCACATTGCAAGATATTGTAGAGTAAAGACAAGCACATATAAAAGGAAAGAAGAGGTCAAGTTAGATCATGTTAAGAAAGCAAAGGAAGAACTCAAGTCTACTCCCCTCAAAGAAGGAAAAGATGATCCTGAAGTTGCTTGCTCCAGTCATGATGAGCCTATTGCTAAAAAAGGTCTCTTTGTAGTTTTTGACCTCAAGAGTTATTTCTATATTCTCAAGAAGACCTCAAAGTGAGTAACGAGAGAAGAAAAGATACATAAGATAGTAAATTTTATGAAGGATCTTGGTATCATGTACCATGTGGACATAGATGTTCTACCTTACTAGGTGGATACATATGTCTTAGGTTCCTCCATTAGGCTTCATGGATCAATCATCATGTGTTTGAATCATGAGAAGGTATGTTTGACTGTATGTTAGTCTAATCTTAGTCAATTTTTGTCTTGTTGATTATGTGATGTCCTTGTCTTGTTTAAAAGGAGAAAATTATAGATTATGGTGTGCTTTAGGTCATCCCAAGCATTCTAGTCAGATGATAAAGTCTTATCAAGGAGTCACATGCTCTGTGTTAGTATCTTAAGGCCAAAAGATTAATCATCTCAGGGGAGTATGTAGCTATACTTATCATAGTTCAAGAACTTTTTGTAGTTTTTAGTTATCTTGTAGTATGTGAATTTGATTTGTGTCTCAATTTATGTATAAAGTCAAATGTAGTCTATGAATCTAATGAGTGTAGAAACATTTAACTAAGAATGGAAGCAAGAACATGAAGTAGATTTTTGAATGTAGTAGAGGTGGGAAATCCTAGTTTGAATGGTGGAAGCGGAGCGATTGAATCATTATTGCGATTATGTGGAATTTGTGGAGCCTCATTGGCCATTACAAGAGCATGTACCGGACCCCAGTAAGGACAATAAAGTGAATCCAATGGTGGAATCCACATGGGCAGAAATATTGGTTGGGAAAAAGTTGGACAAAAATTCCTTGGAAGGATTGGAGCCTTCTAAAGATAAGGGCCTTCTGGCTCTTAAAATTCTGGACTCTCTCTTGGAGCGAGCCAAGGAAAATATGGAAGGAGATTTATTCACCAAATGCTTGGGATCTCAACCCAACATTGATTTCTTCCATAGTTGGGCTAAGAGAAGATGGGCACAAAATGGATCTATTGAGGTAACTGCATATGTGAATGGTTTTTCTTAATTTCTCTTCCTAGTAAAGACCATGTCTTAAGAATTATGTCTAGAGGGCCTTGGTTCATTGGTAAATCCCATGTGGTGGTGCAACAATGGGAACTAACCTTCAACCCCTTACAGTCTTTGAATATCCTATCTGGGTGAATCTCCTAGCTTACCTCTTGAGTTATGGGAACCTAAGGTCCTGATCGGTATAGCCAAAAGTATGGGAACCCCGATAGTGATTGATCTTGTTACTAAATATAGAACCAGGCTTACGCATGTGAGGTTTTGAATTAATATGAAATAAGAAGCTATGCTGGAAGAAACTATCACTTTGATCTCAAATTTTAGGGATTGGGTGCAAAGATTTGAGTATGCTCCGTCCCCTTTTGTTTTTTACAAATGAAAATCTATAGGACATGATCCTTGAAAGTTCATAACACGAGAAAGAAGAAGTAGGAATTAGGTCCAAGATCTCATTCTATGGTCCTAATAAAGATAACACAGAATGGAGAAAAGTGGGGAAAAATGGAAGAACCTTCAGGAAGGACCCTAGAAGGGATCAAGAGGTTCCAAAGGAGACTATAGTTATTGAAACACAAATTTTGGTGAGGCTGAAGCTGAAGCTAAAGAAGATGATCCAAAGAACAAAGTTGAATGGGGTAAATCAGAAAATGAAAAGATGTGTGAAGAGGAATTTTCCCCAAATCTAAAATAGAAGGAAGTTGAGTATCTATCTGATTCAGAAGGGAACTATGCATTGAAAGTGGCTTAGGGTCTTTCTTTGGAAGATCTATCCATGATTGGACAAATCTTTTTGGCCAACAACAGAGGAAGGCATATCGACTTCAAATTATTTTGACCTCTTAATGGAGGTATTGTTCTAGATTCTATTGATCTAGTGTCCTCCCCTATTACTCCGTAACAGGGTCCAAACCTATTACTAGAAGTAATTTCAGAGCTGATGTGGGTAAAGATTTAACTCCTAAAGGGAGAAAATCTAACAAGGAGAAGAGGGAGACCTTGGTTAAGAAAGACATGGATAAAGGGATATAGAAACCACTTAGGTTTCCTCAATCAAAGAATAAATGATCTTACTCTCTTGGAATATTAGAGGGTTGAATAACCCCAGTAAGAAAAGAATCCTGAAAGATTTTAGGAACAAATACAAACCTGATATCCTGATGATACAAGAAATAAAGATGAGTACGGAAAGATTCAAAGAAGTGGGAAAGATGGTCTAGAAAGATGGCCTTTGGGATGGGGTAAGCTCGGAAGGGGCTTTAGGAGGCATTGTCACCCTCTGGAATCCCCTCTTGGTTAAAGGCATGGTGCTCCTATCATCGTCCAACCACCTAACCATGGGTTTTACTGATTTAACTTCAAACAAGTCCTGGATTGTTTCTAATATCTATGCCCCCAACTCGTGATTGGTAGAAGGAATATTTAGAGAGAAATTTCTAAGGGGAGGTCCCTTTTTAAAGATGGTGATTGGATTGTTGGAGGAGACTTCAATACCCCTCTTTCCCCTTGGGGAAAAAAAAGGTGGAGCCATTTCCTATACGGATAACATGGATGAGTTAGCTAATTTTTTAGTTAATAATGATCTTGTGGACCTCGAAGCTTGGAGGGTCCAAATTTACTTGGGCTAATAGAAGAACTAGATAGGACCTTATACATCGAACCAGAAGATAGATTTTGGTGAGCCATTCTTACATGATTAATCAAATCTACTCTCTTTCCACCTTTCCCAGAATTGGATCTGACCACAACTCGATCATCCTCAAGTTGGGTATGGCTATTCCTAAAAATATAGACCTTTCAAATTTGAAAAATGTGGCTCCAACATCCTAACATCCTCTTGATAATTTAGGAGTGGTGGGGATCACGGTCCATGGGGTACCGATGTACAAATTAAGTTTAAAGTTGAAGCATGTTAAACAAAATTTGAAAACTTGGAATAAGGAAATTTTTGGGAACATTTTTCAGTCTAAGAGCATAATAGAGGAAGACTTAAGGACTATTGAGGAATAATGGAGGAATATGGGCTCAACCAAGCACTTAAAAGTCAAGAGCAGGCTCTCCTCATTGAATACCATGATATCTTGGCCAAGGAGGAAGTCTACTGGAAGAAAAAATATAGAGTTAAATGGCTAAAGGAGGGTGATAGAAACACTAAATTCTTCCACTTCTCTACCACCTCTAAGAAAAATCATCTCAAGATCAAGGAGATCAGGAAAAATGATGGTACTCTCACAGAAGATGAAAAAGAAATCAATGAAGTTATTGTCAATTATTTTAAGGACCTCTTTCTCCCTGGGGCTGATCCAAATAGAACATCTTGGGAGAAGGCCCTCAGACTCTTCCAGAATGTCATTTCGGATCAAGAAAATAGAGATCTCATGCTCATTCCTGGGAGGAAGAAATCAGATATGCCATTTTTGACATGGAACCAGATAAATCTCTGACTAGATGGGTTCCCGATTTCTTTTTCCAATAGTTTTGGGAAGTGGTCAAGAATGAGGTCATTGAGATGATCCAAACTTTCTTCAGTAATGGTTAGATTCTCAAACAGATCAATAACACTTTCCTAGTCCTTATTCCCAAGATGATAGGGGCCAAGGATGTGAAATATTTTAGACCCATCAGTCTATGCAACACCAGCTACAAATTGATTACCAAAATTATCACTTTCAGGCTCAGGAAAGTGTTGTCCAATTTTATCTCTCCTAATCAAGGAGATTTGTTCTTGGGAGACAAATTCTTGATAGCATTGTGGTCATCCAAGAATCCATTCACTCTATTGAAATTTTAGGAAGATCCACCATGTTTGTCAAGCTGGATATGCACAAAGCTTATGACAGAGTTTCGTGGGCCCTTCTCCATGCCATTCTTGTCCAAGTTGGGGTTTGATGCCTTCTTCATCAACATGGTTATGGTCTGCATTTCTTCTGCCAGTTTCTCTGTTATGATCAATGGTAAATCGAAGGCTTATTTCAAGCTAGTAGAGGTCTCAGACAAGGATACCCCTCTCTCCCTTCCTCTATATGATTGTGGCGAAAATTTAAGCAGACTCTACAATCGACAGTTTCCCTTAACCTCTTGCAAGGTCTCAAAATTTCTAATGGCCTTCAGCCTACCTACCTCAACCAATTCGTGGATGAAAATTTCTTGATGGGGAAGGCATCTATACAAGAAGCCTATATCTTCAAAGAGGTTTTGAATGAGTATGAGGAGGTCTCGACTAGCTAGTCAACTTCCTCAAAAGTGTTATTTTCTTCATAAATGTGGAAGAGCATTTCCAAGAGAGATTGGCCTGCATTTTTGGCTATAAGATAAATAATTTTCCAGACTCCTATTTGGGAATGCCCCTCATTCACAAAAAAACCAAATCATTCCATCTGGAACACTCTGCTCGAGAGAGTTTCCAATAAGTTGTCTTCTTGGAAGGGGATTCTCCTATCTCAAGCTGGAAAAATTCAACTCCTCCAAATCTCTCTTCAAGGTGTTCCAATCTATGTCATGTCCCTTTTTCGGCTTCCAGGTATATTTTGAAGCTCTTGAAAAAATTCAAAAAGGTTCTTGTGGGCTGGGGCTGAGGAGAAGTTCAAATTTCCTCTTGTGGCTTGGGAAAAAGTGACCAAGCCTAAGGATTGTGGGGGGCTGGGATTAAAGAATATGAGACTCATGAATGAAGCTCTTGTGGCTAAATTTGGTTGGAGAGTGATAAAGGAAGAGGGCCTATGGATTGATATCATCAAAAGGAAATATTTAAGGAATATTGGTAGAATAGAGACTTTCTTTTTGCAGGACAATATCCCTAAGGGATCCTTTTTTTGGAATTATTTTCTCTCTTCTAGGGAGATCTTGAGTAGGGGTATTAAATGGAACATTGGGAAAGGTGATAGAATTCACTTTTGGAGGGATTGTTGGATCTCTGATAAACCTCTTGTGGAGGATGATCCTGGGAGAACTATGGCATAGTTCTTTGAAGACAATGGTAAAGTTTGGGTTAGGGACTATTGGAGCTTCTCCAACAATCTTGTTCTTTGGGAGAAGGTGCTTCCCCCTCCCAAATTCATTGGGGACACTCAATTTTTTGATGACCTCAACTCAAAGTTAAAGAATATGTATATTCCTCTCTTCCAACAAAATGAGGACTCTATTATTTGGAAGGAAGAGGATTCTGGAAATTTCTCTGTTAAATCTGCTTACCTCCTTAACTTCAAGAATTCTAGCCAAAAATATTACTAGAGTAAACTTTGGGTAAAAGACCTTCTACCTAAAGTTAACATTTTCCTATGGTTGGCTACTCAGAATAAAATCCTCACTATGGAAAATTTGAGGAAATGTGGCATGCTCCTCCCCAATAGGTGTGTCCTTTGCAAAAAAGAGGAGGAAAGTGTCAACCACCTCCTCATCTCATGCCCCTTTGCTCAAGTGGTGTTGTCCAAGGTGTTGGATATTTTCAAGGTCTAATGGATGTCCTAATTCCATTGAAGAATGTTGGTTACAATGGGATTTCCCTTTTAGGTATCCCTTTCTTATGGCTACTTGAAAATGGCCCTGCCACACTTCTTCTAGAGCTTATGGAAGGAAAGAAATTCTCTCATCTTCAGAAATCAGAAGGCCAATTTCAGAAAGGTTAGTGCTGGGCTGATTTCCTCAATTAAAGAGAACTCCAAACTCATTAAGGTGAAGTCTAAAAAGGCCACTTCTAGTAGAGAAGAGGAAGTGCTCAAATAGTTTGCCTTCATTCCACCTCAAGTTAGTTTCCCATCCACTAAAATTAAATGGTCCAAACCTGAAAGGGGAAAATTCAAACTTAATTTTGATGGGGCTTCTAAAGGTAACCCTGGCCTGGCTAGTGGAGGAGGCATAATCAGGGATCATAATGGGGACTGGATCTTAGCCTATGTTGGTCCTTTGGGGACTCAAAGTCAATAATGTGGCTAAAGCTTGTGCTCTTCTCAGGGTGTTAGTCTTGCAAAGGAGAAAGGAATTAAACATATCCTTATTGAGGGGGACTCTCTTCTCATTTTAAATGCAATCAGCAAGACTAGTCACAATAATTGGATCTTGGGAAATATTATTAATGATACTAAAGAACACCTTAAGTACTTTGATTCCCATATCATTACTCATATCCTCACATAGGAAATGCTTGTGCGAGATAGATTGGTGAATGAGGGAGTTAAAAATAATGATTACAAGGTGTGGCAAAAAGGTGAGGTCATACCTATGCATATTAATGATATTATCAATCATGAAAATTTGTAAGCACTTCACCTTAAGTAGCATGAGGGAGAATAATGGGTTCATTTTCCAATATTGCAAAAGTGTGTCTGGCTTAAGCTATTCTTGGAAAGAAAAGTCTAATTTAAAAATTGCAGACCTCAAAGTGTTGTGCATTTTTGGATTCCATGGGTGGTGATAGAACCAAAGTCGAGTTGTCCAGCCATGGGTGTATTGTGGAGGATAATTCTATGTGGCACATTTTTCAACTTGAGGGTTTCAGAAACTGTATCACCAGAATCCAAGGGCATGATCCCTTGGTTACAATGGAGTTTGGGTTGGAGTGGAAGGAAGGGAAAGTGGTGATCCCGTCTTGAGCTGCAGTACTGGCATGGACATGGAAGGTTTGAAAATCTTCAAGGATAGGAATCAGAGAGAGTATGAAATCAATAATTTATTTGTCAGAAATGAATCTATCCATTACTTCACCAATGGTATTTCTCATTCATGCATTCTTAGGGTGTGGAGAGAGGTCTTCCTACACATCATGAAGTATCTGACTCTAGAGGGTAAGTATCGTAAGATATATACCCACCACTTTTCATTTCTGAACATGTTTAGACATAAGAAATTTCTCAATATCCCCTTCTATATTTTTATGTCTCTAACCACCTCGGTGAGGGATTTCCAATGGATTAAGGTGGAGTCTCCCATCCACGAGGGCCTCATTCTTCTCCTGTTTCATAATGGGAATCCAGCCCGGGATAAACAAATGCCCCTAATTGAAGAGGAGGAGGATATTACCCTAGCTGAGTGTCTGTCCAAGATGAGGGAAGGAAATATGGGTTCTAAGTAGATGGGTGAGGGGAAGAATGTGGAAGGGATGGAAAATTAGGAAGCCACTCCATCAAGTCCGGAAGGAAGGAGAGAATTTCGTACTTGGGAGACGATGGTCCAAGTCCTGGAAGAGACTAACTCGGTGGTGAGAAAGGGCATGATTGACAGTATCAAAGCCACCAAGAAAATATGCTTGGCCTAGAAGAACATTTGAGGGGATATCAAGTAGTTGGATTCTCTGGTTTGAGATTTGGGCATTCAATGTCTGGATGTTGTGGAAAAAGAGAAGTAGAAAAGGAGGTGGATCAATTATGATGAAGAGGAAGAGGAGTCTGAGGAGGAGGAGGTG
The DNA here is from genome assembly GCA_018340775.1 of Taxus wallichiana var. yunnanensis. Classification (NCBI taxonomy): domain Eukaryota; kingdom Viridiplantae; phylum Streptophyta; class Pinopsida; order Cupressales; family Taxaceae; genus Taxus; species Taxus wallichiana. Next base: position 304,253,694 of record CM031237.1, read on the forward strand.
TTTGAGGAGGGAACCGAGGAGAATGTTAAGAAACCCCTAGATGAATCTGAATTTGATTCTATTACAAAGAAGAGACTAGGGAGGTTAAACCCTCCAAAAAAAGTAAAGCTAACTAATGGAACTTCTTTTGAACTATCTACGGAATTTCAGGGGAAATTTCTTATTTTTTCTTGTTTAATGGCTTAGTTCTCTCTTACATTCGCTGTATCTTGAACCCCCTTCTCTATTTTGGAGTTAAGTTTGTTTAACTCTGGGGGTCCTTTTCCTTTTTTTTCCATCTTTTCTTCTTTCATGATGTTATCTTTTGTACTTGGCCTCTGGGATCCTATCCCCGATTTTTTACCCTATCTAATAAAAACTATGTATTCATCAAATCCAAGTCAATAATGAATATGAACATTTGAGTTATGGTCTAATATTTTGTGATTTTGTCTCAACACTTGAGAATACTCTTTAAGGAAGCTTACATGTCTATTGGAAGTGTTCTTGGTATGAGGTATGGTATTGTTTAAACATTAAAATTTTGTGACATGTTATCAAGGTGTTAGGGTCTTGTTCTTGATAATTAAGGTAGAAGATATGATTTTCATGTGAGCGAGTCCATGTTTACAAGGGATTTGGTTTGAATAAGAGGTTTTCAAAAGTGTACAAGTCATGTTGTGATCTCAAAATAAGAACATGTGTCATTGTCTTAGTAAGTTAAGCATATTGAGTTGTGTATACCCTAGGTCTAAGCATAAGGTCTTGTACGTGAGTCAAAATTCTATCTTGAGTAATGGTCATGTTATAGAGTTAAAGGAAGGTCTAACATATCATGGTCTCAAGAAAATAAAAGTGTTATTCATTGGTCAAGCATGTTCTTGGTGTGATTGAGGTCTCAAAAATTGTAAAGTATGTTTGTTATCTTCATTTAAATCCATTTTAAAGGTGATGTTCTTGGTGTTAAGAAACTAGTGGAATGACTATCATAATTCCAAGTATATTGTCTCTTGGTTTTAGAATAATATACAGTTTTTTCAGAAATCCTTTGGAAGCTAATGATTTGAGAAGGTTTGGTGTCGAACATGAAACGTGCTTTGAATGAAGAATGATCAAGGTATAGGTATTATGTGAATGCAAAAATAATGTGATATTTAGTTGGAAAACAAGGGCTTAAGGATAATATAGGTTGAAATATAGTCATGAAATCAAGAAAGGATCTTCATGATATTTGAAGTCCTTGAACATGATTTAGAGGGTGGATTAGATACCAATAGTAAGAAAGGAGCCAATCTTATGAAGAACAAATTACTTATATTTTGATGACTTGATTAGAAACAGGGTATGATTATGGTCTTCAGGAATGACCATGTGAATAATGTCTAAAAGGTGTAAATTATCCCTAATATATGAATGAAGTAAATCTAGTATGTTATATCTTGAAGGTAGGTAGAAAATATGTGAAACTCAATCAATGTGAGTGACTAAATCACTTTGGAATATTTTTATATTGTTGTTTGTTGTCTTCAATAGTCTATTAACAAGAAAATATAAATATTAGTATAGCTATATGATTTATGATGATGATTTTCAGAGTATTATAATGATAAATAATGTTGGAATATGGTAAATGACACACAAATTAGAAATGGTCAAAATGGAGACTAGACAAAGGACACAAAATATGTGTATGAGTCCTAGAGAATTGAAATGAGTTATTATAGGAGTGGAAGGTAAGATAACACTATCTCTAATGAGTTTTAATTTTTAATACACGATTTTTATAAGATCTAAAGAGCATGATTATCCATATACAAAAATAATGAGATGTTAAGAGAATAAGGTAAGTTTTCAAGTTAAAATGTTCTTGTCAAGATAGTGGAATGGAGAAATGATGACCTATAGGTTTATATGGACCTACTAAGACATGAGGAGCTTATCCATGTCTTCTACTATGGGTATATGATACCATGCATGATCTGAATATAAGTGTAACAATGAGATGTGTAAGAAATTAACAAGTCTCATAAAAACCAAGGTATGATCTTATGTGTTGAAGTTATTATAGTTATCAAGAGTTAAAATGTATTGTATCATTATGTGTATGAAAGATTGGTGATGTTTTATGGTGACATATGTTAAGGAGGATCCTAATTTTTATTCATATCAAGGATATAGAGCTATATGAGAAATGTGGCATGATAAGTGTATCTTGTTTTGGAGTTAAGGATTGTGACAAGAAACTATAGATAGTGATGACTTACAAGACTCATGAAATTATCTAATGTTTAGAAGGATGAATTTGATGGGGAGATAATCTAGAGATTCATGTAAGAGTTCAAGGAAATATGAAGATATGCATAAATATCATTTAATGATAAGGACTTGTAGTGTTGGTTGTTAGCACTATGGCTGGATGAATGCCTTTATAGTGATATCAAAGATTGTGATAACATCATATAGGTATGAAGATATATATTAAGGAAGGGAAAGTTGAATATGCCTCTTAAACAAGTATTTTAGGTGTATCATGTGTTTAGAAGACTTACATAGAAAATTGAGCGAAGGTTTTAGGTTGTATTAAAAATGTGAGTTGGTAATGCATTCAAGTGAATACTGTAGCATTTTTAAAAGTATAATGGAGTGCTACAGATGTGTGAAAGCCTCCAAGACAAGGGAAGTTTATTATTAAGCCTTAAATCAAGTGTACAAGGTGTTTATAAATCATGTATGGTAGAATGAGTGGTGTTTTTAGGTATAATGGATTGTGAAGTAGTTCACTTATCCGAGAAAAGTGTTAGGAATGCTTTAAAAAGTTGAAATGAATGAGAAAAAACTTCAAGGAAGAGGTAATATGATGAAATCATATATATAACTCATATTCAAGGTATGTGAAACAATTTTTATACTTTCTACTAGAGGAGGATGGTCTAGGCCTATGGGGAGACACAAGAAGATATTTTAATGTGTGATTGAGTTTCTAGAGAAAGGAAAAGTTGGCCTAAAATGCACTAAAAATTTATTTAGGAATCTTATTCTAATGGAGGTATGTGATCAAGGTATACAAAGACAAGTAAATTATGAGCCTAATCGGTTCTGGTGGACCAAGAGAGAGGTAAAATGATTTTTTCAAACCAAATATTGAATTGTTGGAATGTACATTATTGGTATGCATCAAGTAAAGGTATGCTATAGTGATAAAATGGATTGAAAAGATTAATTTTTTTTTTTTAAGAAGGTAAGCTACATTTGCAGGCTAAGAGGATAGACTTGATTTTGTTTTCATGTAAGGACTTATAAAAGTTGAGAAATATGAAGACCAATTACTATAGGTATGTACTTTGTCATTAATGTAAAAAGGGGAAAAGACAAGGTGGTTTTCCATCAATGAAAAAGGAGGATATTTTTGGCATGTTGAGTTATATGTGTTGTCATTGATGTACAATATAATTAATGAAAATTAGGTTGATGGATTAGTGTCATAACATGCTTAGTAGGTTGATGACATGGAGATTCAAATGGTTTCATGATGAGTTATAATGTTGGTTCTGTGGCCCTAGCCTAAACCATGAAAAAACCTAAGGCCTAGTCAAGAAAATGATATTTATTAAGAATATAAAGATCTATTTGAGACATGATTATGATTTTATATATTATTAGGATGTTTCATGATGCTGGAGGAAAAATTTTAGGTTGTCATGATGAATATTTTGCAAGATATTGTGTTTTTGGTGAGAAAGGTTGCTTGAGAGTGTAAATCAAACTTGAATTGTGAAATTCTAATGCTCACCATGAATTGTGTGCTTTACATGAGACATTATAGCTTTTAGATATTATTTTCCATTTAGTTAAGAATATTTCACAAAAATAATGGAGTGGTTTCATCATCACATTTTTATGAATGAATGTTAAGAAGGTAAACAACTTTTTATGAGTTTGAAATCCTAACTAAAAAGTGGTAGGAGATATTTTATTAGTAAGTGCCTAGAATTTATTGTTATTTCTAGTTTTATTATTGGATGTTGTAGAGGAATCCTCCCATTTCCGAGAAAACTATGACAAATCATGTGGTGATGAGTGGATCCCACTCAAACATGCAAGTTTTTGAAGACGTTTAGTTTGGGAAAATGTTTTCGAAAGGAAGTATGAAAAATTGACATTATTTTTATAATTTGAGTTTGAATTTATTTCCATTATGTTATCATATCGTGGTTGAGCTTCTAGAGGGAAAAGTGTGCCCTATTTATGAAGATTGGTCTTAAGGCGATTTGGGGACAGTTCTAGAGTAGTTTTAGAGATGGACTTGGTTGAAGGCCTTCAACTTGGAGTTGAAAGGAAATTTAAGATGTTATGGAAATAGGATTAAGAGATAATTATAATGGTATAATTTTTTTCTTGATGATGAGGTTTTATATGTGAGCCAACTCAATGTGTGAAGAAGAAGGTTGCTTGTTTCTTAGGACATGATTGCTTAGGCTAGAAGACTAAGATATAAGATGGATTATTTGATTCTTGATATTAGTTGAAAAGTGAAGAGGGATAATTTTGTTCCTAATTAAGGCATTTGGAGGTCTTGAAAGTGGTAGAAAGGGTCCAAACCAATTGTGTTCTTAAAAATACTTTTTGGGCAGCTTAGTTTAGTGAAGATGAAAGTTGGTGTGGTTTGAATTTATGCACGTTTTATGAGCTATATAAATAATGGATGTGATATAAAGGTCAAGGGGATTCAAATAAGTAGTTACATTAAATATTTGAGGTGTTCTTGGGTGATCTTGAGGCCCAAAGGTGAAGACTGGTTCTTAGAAATAACTATTTTGAGAAGGATATGAGCCTTCTTGAGTGAGTTATGAAGAATTTTATTGGTGAAAGATAATTAAATACCATGGATGATGTTTTTATTTCATATTTTACATGTATGAGAAATATAGGAGCTTAAATAATCATTGTGATGAGGTTTCTGGTTTTAGGAGAACCATGTGTTGGGGTTTTGAGTTGTTGTTGAGATTGTTTAGTGTGTTTGAGTAAGGACAATTACATGGGTCCATTATGATTATATTTGGATGTTTTTAAGATTTATTGTTTGAGATAATTATATAAAACTGACCTATGATGTTATTTTAAGTCTAGAAACCTATTTAAGTTCTTGTTTAGTTTGGTTTTGAACTAGTAAAATAAGGAGGGAAATGTGACCTAGGTGAGAGTTTGAAAGTGGATTAAGGGCATAAAAATAATATTAGAATGTGTGAAAAATTCTAAATCAGGTTATAGAGGATGTGTAAAAGGTTTTGAAGGTAAAGTATTCCATGAAAGATCTAGAGCGAATGAGTTTAAGGAATGAGGGTTTGAACTATGTTTGAAGGAGTTTGGAGCCAAATCTTGTGATCGCCATCGGTTGAGTTTTTCAACATATCTACTTTGAAATTCTTAGTAATATATTTTGTGATGAGTAATTATAATTCAAGTCTCTTTTTGTGAGTAATATCAATAAGGGTTTAGGGGTTGGTGCTCCTTGTGGGGTTGGTGCCTCACTAAAGAAATCTCTTGTGATGTGTAATATTCACTTGAGTATTTTTATGAGTAATATCGAGTAAATTTTCAAAGGTGGTCTTTTTACCCTTGAGGTTTTCCCACTTACATATTGTGTCTATGCATTCTCTCTCATGTTTCATGTTCATTTGAATGTATGGTGCACACTTAATAAGCTAATGTTTAATATATATGATTGAATGGATGTTTGATGGATGTTGCAACAATGGTAAATGAAGTAAAAAAATAGGACTGATTCACCCCCACCCTCTCATTCCATTGTTCTTCTAAATAATGGGTTGTATCTTATTAGAAACCTGAAGATTAACAAAAAGAAAGCTAAAAATTAATATTTTAAACCTAGAAAACACATAATTAGTTTGATGTAAAACATACATCATAACATGTCTATCTACTTTGAAATTTGAAACCCAAAAATCTGTTATTAGAGTAATAAATGAAATTGAAACTAAAAAAACTTGTAAACACAAAAAGTAGAGTGATATAAAATGTGAGTGTCATTATCATGAAAACAAAAACTTGATAACCAATTTAAAAGATTGAAACTAATTACCCATATAACTCAAAATTGTAAGACAAATAAGGTAAAAATGGAAACCAAAAAAAAGAAACTTGAATCTAAAAATGAAAAAATTGAAAATTATGGAACTCAACTCTATTAACTTCAAATCTTGAAAATTATAAACCAAAGATCGAAGCCCAGAAAAACCATATCTTGGAAAACCCAATGAATAAACCTCAATACTTGAAAATTCTATTAATATGAAACGTCTTAAAAATACACAATCTAAAACCTAAAAAATGAAATATATGCTTGAAATGTGACCACTAAACTTGATGAAACAAAAAATTCAAAAACTTGAATCTTATAAGCCACAAGTTTGAAAACCTGTGTAATATTCTTCTTTTTCATGTGCTAGGTTTTAAAGGTAATTACCCATGATTATCATGGTTAATGATGAAAAAAATCCTTCATTGATATGTAGTCATATAATGATTATAGATTTAATTTAGTTCATTATTTTCAGCATGGTTTACATGCTCAAGTGATATAATTAATGGAATTAATTTTCATTTGGGAAGTTAGATGTTATACAATTATGTTGAATACTTTTTAATTATTATGCTTTGTTATTTCATATCCCATGGAATTGATAAGATGAATTGGATTTTTTTAGTCTATTTGTTTTCTTGTGATATAGGTACTACCCATCGGTGCAAGGGATACTATTCAAACTACCACGATGATAATATCACCAAATTTATCCTTAAAACAATTCTTCTTGCTTCCTTCTTTGAACTATAACTATTATGGAATAAAAAGGAAACGTGAATGGATAGGCCTTGTTAAAATTTTGTGTAAAGGATGATTATGTCAGTTTAGTCACATGGGAAATTCCATATAAATAAATGTAAATAATTTTTAAAAGATAAAAATCTTCTAGCCGAAGCATATTCAATTTAGGAAAAGAGATGATCAAACCCATTAAAATAAATGCATATAATTTAGGCCCAAAATAATAATGTCTTTCCCTAAAGTCTACTTGTTTCATTTATAAGAAAACATGAGTGTGATTGAATGAGAGTTAAATGCATAGCCAAAGCATATTCAATTTAGGAAAAGAGATGATCAAACCCATTAAAATAAATGCATATAATTTAGGCCCAAAATAATAATATCTTTCCCTTAAAGTCTACTTGTTTCATTTATAAGAAAACATGAGTGTGATTGAATGAGAGTTAAATGTGTTTATTAAGAAGATAAAAATATATTATAAAATGTAAGTTTGTTTTGTTAAAAATGAAACATGACCATGGTTAGTGTAGACACCATATATGGTCATTTAACATTTGGAAATTCTTGTAATGTCTTATATCCCTCATACATGACTTATGTGCATAAACCAAGCTCAAACTCACTATGTTATCTTATTGTAAATATTGTAATAGGTAAAAAACATACTTTATCACCTATGTAAACACTCCTATCAGTAAAAAATACCTCATTTTTCCTATTGACCAAAATAAGTTCACACTTATTTTAACAACTAACACCATTTTCCCCATTTTTGTGCTTCAATCTGATTTTTCATACATTCTATATACTTAAGGATTCCTGAAAGCATCTTCATCAAATAGGAAATTTCTTCCCCTTCCCGAAAATATAAAGAAGTCCTTCTAACTCCTCATATTTTGCAAATGGCGAGCCATTTCTACCTGGGCTCTCGGGAAGACTTTTTGCCAAATGAGAAGATTGTGGACTAAGCGGGGGCAGTGGGAGATATTTTGGCATTTTGTACCTTTTCAAGAGGCAAAATTTATAATTGCGGGCTTGCATCCTCCAGGAAGGATTTCTTTTGCTAAGTGGAAAATGTAGGTCGATGGGCGTGAGGATGAAAATGGAAAATGAGAAGTTGCGGAGCCGCGGGAGTTTTTGTATTTTTGCAACTTTCATAATAAAAGCACAATTTGCAAGTGCGGGCCCACGAGCCCGAGGAGGTTTGTTCACCAAATGGAAAATGAGAAGGTTTCGGGCTTGCGAGGCTTGAGGAAGACTTTCACACTTTTGCAATTTTTGTGCAAAAAGCGTTATTTAATTTTATTGGGCCCATGAGGCTTTTGGGAAAAAGTGAATTGCAGTCAGAATGGCGGGGTTACGAGAGATTTTCTTTTTGGTAGGAGTCACTCTTCAAGCTTGGAAGAGTGCTTCAAAAATTTCTAAGAAACCTTTTAATTATATTCAGAGTTACACCTTGCTATTGGAAATCTGATTTATTGTGTTGAATGGTTAATCAATGTTTACTTTGTGAATTTACAATTCCTTAGTGTGAATGATTATCTTACCTTTATTTCAGGTTATCTATTTCATGTTGTGAAGGAATAATGCGACTATCTTTTATGTTAGTTGTGAAAACCTTATTTTCCTTCTGTATTAAGTTATGTCATCATTATCCCTAGTTGCAGAAATAGATGTTTGACATATGCATGTGTGGTTTCCTCATGATAAATTAATTGTGTGTTGAATCCAATTTGATCTATCCTTATGTATGCTCAAGTTTAACGAAGGAACGTATGCCCTAGTTTGTGGTATTTTGTACCCTTTCAAGTTGTGATAGGTGAAGGTGGTCAATGATGCAAGCATCCCTCCCACATTAACCCTTCTAGATATTAAACATCCCTTAATTTGGTGCATCACCACCCTTAGTATAGTTTCGTTCTGCAAAATCTCTTTCCTTAAAACTCATGAAGATGTTAGCTTAGGATTAGATGGTCATTTTATTACACTAGGAGTAGTAAAGCATTTAGTTTAGGAAGAGGAAGTGGCCTTCTCCGAGGTTCACCTTGAGCCCAAGTCCCATAGCTTGAGAGGTGATCCCATGTGTCCTAATCACACCAAATATTATGATTCATTTTCAGGCCATTAGAGGGGTGCAATGATTTGGTGACAACACTTCCTATAAAACCCTCTTCAGATAATCAAATGAATTTTAACCGTATAACATAAAAGTGTGTAGGAGGGAAAGATCAACTCATGATCCTATCCTTTTTTTGGGAGATTATGTCCTTATCCATCTAAAGGAAATTTTGATTATGAATATCTTTCCATGTGTTGAATTTTCCTTTTAGGTTAGCATTAGTGCAAAACATTACCCTTAGAGTAGTATAATTACAAATCAAGCTCATTCATGCATTGATTTAACGTGAATAGTAAAAAAATAAAGTGTTAAGTGGATATCATTCTTTACTTAACTAAATTTAGGCTACGGGTTAGAGTAGGATACATAGTGAAATTATTAATTAGACATTAACATTCAAATATGAGCATACATATAAATAATTGGAAAATAGGTCAATTAGGTCATGTACTAGATAAAATAAAATATAAGATTATGAGTGCACTTATTTTGTTGAATGGTTTAGAATTTAATTTGGGTGTGATAGAGGGATGCAATGGATGGAAATATTATGTAGGTGGTTTTGTATTTAATTTTGGAATTGCACTTCATATAGGGACATAAACATTTTCCTAGGATCAAACCGTTTAATTTTTTTCCTATTGGATAGTTTGGTATGGATTACAAATAGAACTTTTTAACCTTCAAAACCTTTTTGAATGATGATATATGATTCACTATGAAATATCAGGCTTGAAAAAGTTTGAAACCATCCAAAATGAAATTCCTTGACCAAAAAGTTAATCATTTATAAAAACCCTACAAATGATTAGGTGTTATGTTGAAGTGCAATATTCACACCACCTACACTAGTACTATTCCAGTATTCCTCAATGTGCACATAGTTATCCACCCAAATATGTAACATAATCATTATGTTTCCACATTTAACTACCATATATGTCATTGTATAATTATTATAACAAAAACAAAAACAATTTGCTTCCTATTGAGTTTGATGAATGCCCAAACTATTTTAAAAACTCTCATTTATGCATATTCTAGAATCCTTGCATTCCATGATCCCCAATCCCTTTGATTAATTTTTGATAAAACTAAGATCTTCATCATGAAAATCCAACACATTTCATAACTACTCAAAGCATATCAACAAAACAATATTCTCAAAATCCTCTTTGCACTAATATTTTTGATAGGAGAAAATGAATTGCAACAAGTTGATTATCTACCTAAAAGGGAAACTATTGTAAATAAAATTTGGCTCAAGATTCATTTGTGCACTTCAAGTACCAAATAAAAACATTCACCCAAAACATCCCTCAAACCACTAAGCATTAAGCAAGAAAAAAACCACCCTAGGATCAATTGAAACAAGATAATAAAGTTTATAGATCCATATATGTAGGTAACACAGTCCTCATAACCAATGCATCTACACAACCCCAAGGGTTATATTGGAATTTTCCCAAATAAATAAGTTCTAATATATTCCTTAAAAAAGACATGGCTACCAAGAGGTTTGGTTCTACATCCGCAAAGGTACTAGCTTAAGAGTTTCTATATAGATTTTCAATGTGCCCTTTTTTTATAGAACCAACAACCATGTATATAATAGAAAAACCACGCCTAACATGCTAGAAAACAAATAAAATTAACCTTAATTTGTCATGGTAGGCATTTTCATGGCCTAATATAAACAATTCCTTCTCCTCTATGCTAGATAGACATCCATACCCTATCCAAAAATTTATTTTATTATAGGTTAGGAGAGTTGTTAGTAAGAGTTGAAGGATTTGGCTTTACACCTACCATCCACATTTTCTTTAAGATTCCAAGGCCTTTTCAACAAATTCATTTTGGGCACATCTTGAAATCATTTTTCCATGAGGAAACATTTCTTTGAGGCATTCTATCAAAGTGTTCATTGACTCAAACCCATGAATACCTTAACCATAAAATGCCTTCATAACTCTCTAACTACTTCATCTTTGTCAATACTTGCCACATTGTTCTTACACATTTGACAATAATACTCTATGATTCATGTCTTTATGGGTACACATACCATTTATTGAGATCCCATTTTGACACGGATGGTAAGGAAATTGGGAAATGTGTGGGGTTGGTCTTAATCTCTACCAAGAAACCTGTAGGACACCCCCATGGCTTCCTCCCAAAACAAGCCCAAGACTAAAATATGATAAGAGAAACCCAAAAACACACATTCTACACTAATTCGACCCATATGGGCATTTTTATTTTATTAAATATTATTTCCTTATACATAATCTTATTGTTTTATTTCTCCAAGAAAAAATTAATGATTATCTTTGTGATAATCTAGTGAAAGTCAAATTTATGGGTGAATTTCCATGTAGTGGGTAAATGGTCACTAAGTTTAATGTCAAGAATAAAAGAGAACACACTCTATTATAACCCTAGGCTATGATTGAATTAATACCTCTTGTCGTGGTTATCATTTACCCTTATTGTTACAATACTTCATGTTTGTGATTTAAAATTTTAATATTGGTTTAAAGGAGAACACAAGTTGCAACATCATGAACATGCGAGATGACTCTGATATTAAAATGAGTGCATGATGATAACTTACCAATTTTAGGAAATTACCATCACTAAAAAAATTCTCACCGATGTTGGTGGCCGACAAGGAGGAGGGGCACTACACATCAAAAATAAAACATTGTGATATGATGTTAGGTCTTCTTTGGCTAAAAAACATTAGGATTGTTCCATCCATTGTGCACTAATGTGTCAAATTCATACTTAAGAACTAATTCATCACTATTCAAGGTATCCCACCTCGGGCCCCTTTTCCTAGTGTTTCTCAAGCTTCATCGACCTCTACAACTAGTGCACCCACTATAGCTAGCATTATTTGTAGTCCACATAATATTAGAATTAACAATTATGGTCTCATGATTTTTCACACACTCATAGTGTTAGTCCCATACTTTCCTCAATGGATAGTAACACGCATAGTTCTCCTTAAATTTTAGTCCCCATCACTAACTCTTGGTGTATCACTTGGATATCATAGTATGTCACATAAGACTAGGTTGTCACATAGGGTTCATGATACATACCTCATATCTAGGTATTATCATAGGTCTATTTCACCTTCTACATGACAAACTCCTTAATACATAACTTCCCTACACACAAAATCATGCACCCATTCTCACATGACATTGGTCTCTTTATTTATGATCACATGCTTCATCCATTCATAATGGAAGATAACATACCTTCACTCTACGTACTCCTTGGATAGTCCATATGGTAATCACTTATGGGGGAATATAACTTCCCCCTCATTTCTCGATGACACACTTTTTTATAGGTTCAACTTGATTGTTGAGGGAGTGACTACACACCCAAACCTCACTTTGCACACACAATGAGAGGAAAACCTTTCTTTCTCACCTATGGTTATAAAGTCTATATTCATGAAAATATCTAAACACATAAATATTCCCCCTAGGGACATTCATAAATCACCCTTCCTTCTCTTTAGAGAATATTTTTTTTTTATTACCTCAAGGGGCCTAAAAATATAAAAAACATTAAAATATGATAAAAAAACATTCATATATGTTAAAAATTCAAAAACATTCAAATATATACAAACATCCAAAAATATTTGCATTGATCTTGCTTGGTTGTTTCTATTACACGCTTATATTATTCATGTTGCACATTACTTATCATTTAGCTTGATACATAGTATGTTATATAATTTTTCTATACACATGTGTGTTCATGTGGTACATTGAGTTCAATGCCTGCTACATACATATTGTTACATGATGCAACATGCTTGAAAATAATCTCTACCAGTTCTTCTACAACAACTAAGGGCATCCACTTTACACTTTCTCACATATAGGAGATATTATTCCAATATTTTCTACTTTACTTTATCTTTCCTCATTCACTCATTACATACACCATGTTATAGATTTATTACTCTAACATGTTCATGGGTACTTCATTTGTAGTATCTATTTTGTAGGTTACTTCTAAACTAGGATCATTTTCATACTATGGATCGTTTCTTGTTTTGCATACTTGCTTTGTGCTTTCACTTATTTCTAAAAATGGCCTATGTTATTATTCTCAAAATTGCATTGAAATATGATAATTATAGATTAAAATTTGAATTGAGTACATATTTTTATTATTACGGTTAGAGGTCGAGGAATCAACCACAACCAAACCTGTTATTCTGACATCCCTCCCGACACTCCCCAATTTCTCAACATCCCTCGGGTAGTCAAGAAGATTTAGCAGTTAAAATAGTTGAAAACAAAATTGAAATTGAGGATTTAATCAAAACAATGAGGGATGCACAATCTACAAACCCCCACCGCGCCTCTCTTGCAAACACATTGGAGGCATTACTTGTTCAAATTGACATGGCAATGGGGAAAATTGATCATTGGACAACTTACAGAGAGGGTTGTAGGGTTTATTATTCCAACAAATTGTCATATGTGGATGTAAAGAAAAAAGAAATTTCAAAAGAACTCATATGCGCCTTATTCACGGACCCCACACTAATCTTATTGTTCCGTTGACATGTAAATGATTTCCCATCCATTGGTGCAATAATAATTTGATTAGAAATAATTTTTGGGACCGATGGTGGATGGTGTTTGATTTTCCACCTTGTAATAACAACGAGGTGCCACTATACTTTCTGAGGAAACTCTATTGCGAGTTTATCCTCAACGAGATCCCAAATTATTTTGATTTCGAGATTTCCAGGCCGAGGAAAAGGATCTGCACATGGATCGACCAGGTGCACAATGTGCACCTATTCATAGGTAGATTCCCCACAGAAGCCCCCTCACCTTGAGATTGTCCCTCAAGTAGTGAAGGAGACAGTAGAGATTGATACACTCCACACGCTTCAGGGGCTATCTGCGACCCTTGTTTGACATACGAGGGAGATTTCTGAGCCAGATGCTCGTGGAGGTACATAGAGTATTCCCTCAGGGAGTACTAGCATGAGGCCACATTTTTGCTCGTCATGTGGTAGCATATGTTTGGGGCCCGAGGAGGATGATACTTTCATGCGTACTGATTTTGGTGCACCTGGTGCTAGGGATGAACACGATAATGTCACTATGTCAGATGTCCTTTTGAGTGAGACATTTGGATTACATTCATCGGCATCACCTTCGCAGGTAAATTTGTTATGTTTTGTTATGTGTGTTACAAAAATTTTGGAGTACTTGATTTACTTATATATGTTAAATTTTTGAAATAATTGTATTTGTACATGTACATGCATTGATATTACAGTGCGCGGGAGGCACATCTTCATCCCGACCATAGGCGGCGAGCACCATGCATACACATACATTCACAGAGGTAATTTAGAATGTTAATTATGTAAAATTTTCACATACATGTGTGTGTGTATATATATATATATATATATATATATATATATATATATATATATATATATATATATATATATTAGTTTTGAATATATGTATGTTCTTGTATGTCCATCTAACTCACGTGATATACATGTTTGATAAAGATGTTGACTTCACTAGACACCCCACCATCTCTGCGACAAGTAGATAAAGGTGTTGCCATTGCGATTTCATCTGTGACAACTCACTGAGGTATTCAAACAACACGTAAATTTTGTTAAATTTCTCATGTGTAATTCATATTATGTTAAATTACATGTTAGTAATGTCTTTCATTGTAGAATTATTAAATTATGTTAATAATGTCCTTCATTGTGTGTATGCAGGAGTTACCTATGACAGGGCGCAGCCCTGTTCATTTGATTCACAGGCGTGGCGGGGTAAAAACAATAGTTCTATATTGATAAAATTAGTTAAAATATTGTCATTATGTAGATACATGTACTTAGCTCTATTTTCACTAATTATGATGTTAGATTTTCTGATCTTATGTGTATGTAGGGAACTTCAACCCCCTCCATTTTGACTTCGAGGGCATGGACTCCTCCATCTCATCATCTTCATACCCCGTTCATACTGCAAGAGCTCTCGATGACTCATCTGCGTGAGATGCAAATTCAGCGTGATCGAAAACTTGCGGTAAGTTTGTGTATTTATGTAAATACTTTCATTCTAGCATGGTCTTAAATACATGTTGAAAACATATATAAATTAAGTTTTGACAAAAAAACATTGTTTGCATTTACAGGCTCATCTACAGGCGAGTATTCAGTGGAAGAGGACTCAAAGCATGGGCTCGGATGATCCAAAGTCATCTCATGGATCTCCATCTTCACTAAGGGAGGGCCTTCTTCGAGCAAGGCCAAGAGAGGGATAGATTTTGATGAGTAGGAAATATATATGTCTTACATGACATTGTTTTTGTATGCCTATGTGCATGGCATTGTATGTAAGCCTATATGGCATTTGAACTTGATGGTATATGACCTATTTGGGCATTTTTGTATTTATTATGCACATTAAAATACTATTTGGAACTTGATAATTTTGTATGAGACCTTACATTTCTGAGATTATTTTTGCATGAATCTAATATGATGTGCACTTGACAATATTTAAGACATTATGGATTATTTTTTCATTTATTGGTGATGTACATGTACTAGCATTTTCAATGTATAATATGCATCAAACTTTGGAAATTAATATTTATATAATGTATGTATATAAAGAGTTACCTAATCTGAGTAATTATTCATTCAATTTATCAATGTGTATATGTGTATTTACCTTACTTGCGCTTCTTCTTGCTCATGGTCTCTTTGTACTTGGTTCTATCTTATCATGCACTTACTACATTCTTCTATGCTTCGTAGTCTTCTCCCCTGTTAAAACACCCGACAGTCATCACAATTTGATGCCTTTCATCTGTTGATATTTTGAGAATGTCTCTCCATATACATTACTCCAATGCTTGAGAATGTCTCCAGATGCAATGACATTTTGATTCAGACACTCAATGATTCTTGATTGTCTAATCTGTCCAATTCATGTTATTACCTTTAAATCTATAGGCATTTCAAGTTATTTGGAAATCACATCACACCCTTCACTAGGCTTGATGACTACCCATATCCTTTTTAAGGTGCTTTTGAAAGCATCCATGGGTTTATCATAACATAAATTATCAATGAATGGAAGGTCACTAAGCCGTAGGCTAGCTGACTCCCATCCAAAACTAAACAAGAAAGATTTACTAGGTGATTGATAACTCCCATGTGTTCTTAGACATACCCCTATCAAATTCATTCTTAAGCCAATCTAGTCATTCAGGGCTCTTAAGACTATGCTCGGACGGGGTAGCCCTACACTGACTTTTGACTTAGCTTTTCTATTTCTCGCATTTTTGCAAACAATAGAGGACAGAGAGATGGAGATGGAGAAAACCACAGAGAGGAGCTTTCATGTAGAGGGCCTGATGTGGAGCTCTCGATCTGACGATGAGACATCTCTCTAGGTGCCACGGAGTCAAGAAATCACCCGTCAAGATATGGCGTGTTTGGGCCTCGGGGGCTCTTAAGCGACTACGCCGGACGGGTAGCCCAAAAGCACATGGGAGCGTAGGGAACCAAAAATAAGCCTCCACTAGCATTAGTTTCCAGGCACCCCCATGTGTTGTTGGCGTAGTTGTTTAGTCCCACGAGCTTCCATTTGCAAAATACAACATCTTGCGACCTACTGTTGACTTAGGCTCACTACTATTTCTCGCGTTTGCAAAAATAGGACAAGAGAGAACCGGATGGAGATGGAAAAACCAAGAGAGGATTTCATAGAGGGCCCTGACATGGAGGTCTTGGATCTAACGAGACATCTCTAGGTGCCACGGAGTCTGAGAAATCACCGTCGAAGATATGGCGTGTTTGGGCCTCAGGGCTCTTAAGCGACTACGCCCGAGACGGGTAGTAGCCAAAGCACGGGGCATAGGGAACAAAAAAAAGCCTCTCACTAGTTTCACCTAGCCACCCATGATGTTTGGCGTAGTTGGTTTGGTCCCACGAGCTTCCGTTTGCAAAATACAGACATCTGGCAGCCCTACACTGACTCAGACTGCACTATTTCTCGTGTTTGCAAACAATAGGACAACAGAGAGAACCGGATGGAGATGGAGAAAACCATGAGAGGATTTCATAGAGGGCCTAACATGGAGCTCTTGGATCGATGATACATCTCTAGGTGCCACGAGTCGAAAATCACCCGTCGAAGATATGGCGTGTTTGGGCCTCGGGGCTCTTAAGCGACTACGCCGGACGGGGTAGCCAGAAAGCACGGGCATAGGGAACAAAAAAATGAAGCCTCCACTAGTAGCATTCACCAGGCCACCCTTTGTGTGTTGGCGTAGTTGGTTTGGTCCCACGAGCTTCCATTTTGCAAAATATAGACCTCTTGACCCTACCTACTTTGACTCAGAGACTACACTATTTCTCACGTTTGCAAACAATAGGACAACGAGAGAACCGGATGGAGATGGAGAAAACCATGAGAGGATTTCATAGGGGCTTGACATGGAGGTCTCGAATCTGAGAGATCTCTCTAGGTGCCCAGGAGTTTGAGAAATCACCCAATCGAAGATATGGCATGTTTGGGCCTCGGGGCTCTTAAGCGACTACTACCCGGACGGGTAGCCCCAAAAGCATGGGAGCGTAGGGAACCAAAAAAATCCTCCACTAGCATTCACCAGGCCACCTCAACATGTTTGGCGTAGTTGGTTTGGTCCCATGAGCTTCCGTTTGCAAAATACATCCTCAGCCATACCCTACACTCTCACTTAGCACTATTTCTCACGCATTGCAAACAATAGGACAAGAGAGAACCGGATGGAGATGGAGAAAACCATGAGAGGATTTTTGAGAGGCCCCCACATGGAGGTCTTGGATCTAAAGAGATCTCTAGGTGCCACGAGTCGAAAAATCACCCGTCGAAGATATGGCGTGTTTGGGCCTCAGGGCTCTTAAGCGACTACGATCTTCGAGACAGGGTAGCCTCGAAAGCATCCGTGTAGGGAACCAAAAAAATCCTCCATAGCATTCACTAGGCCACCTCGTTGACATTTTGGTGTAGTTGGTTTGGTCCCATGAGCTTCCATTTGCAAACTATTGACCTCGAGCCTCTTTTGATTTCTAACTCATGCACTATTTCTTGCGTTTTGCAAACAATGAGACAAATAGTGTCAAGAGACAACCGAATGGATGAATGGAGATGGAAAAACCAAGAGGATATTTCCTAGAGGGATACCCAACATGGAGGTTTTAGCCCTCTAGATCTTTGAGACATCTCTAGGTGCCATGCTATTGAAGTGAGAAATCACCCGTCGAAGATATAGTCGCTTAAGAGCCACGAGGCCCAAACACGCCATATCTTCACAGTGATTTCTTGAGACTCCGTGGCACCTAGAGACATCTCGTCGAGATCCAAGAGATCCATATTGGGGCCCTCTATGAAATCCTCTCATGGTTTTCTTCTCTCATCTCTCATCCCGGTTCTCTCGTTGTCTCTTATTGTTTTGGTAAACATGAGAAATAGTTTCAAACGATCAGAGTCAGTGTAGGGTTGCTGAGATGTTAGTTTTCAATGGAAGCTTGGGGACCAAACCAACTACACCAAAAAATCATGTAGGGTGGCTGGTGAATGCTAGTGGAGGCTTCATTTTTGTTCCCTATGCTCCCCGTGCTCTGGCTACCTCCTCAGAAATCCACCCAAAGGGCGTGTGGCCTCGGGGCTCTTATAGTCACTTAAGAGCCCTTGAGGCCCAAACACACCATATCTTCGACGGTGATTTCTCGGACTCTCGTGGCACTAGAGATGTCTCTTAGATCCAAGAGCTCCACATGTTGGGGCCCTCTATAAAATCCTCTCATGGTTTTCTCCTCTCCATCCGGTTCTCTCATTGTCTATTGTTTTGTAAACGTGAAAATAGTGTAGTCAGAGTCGAGTGTAGAAGGACTCATGCCAGAGGTGTTATATTTTTGCAAACGGAAGCTCATGGGACCAAACCAACTACACCAACACATGGGGTGGCTTAGTGAATGCTATGGAGGCTTCATTTTTGGTTCCCTACACTCCCCATGCTTTGGGCTACCTCATTCGGTCGCATAGTCCTTAAGAGCCACGAGGCCCAAACACGCCATATCTTGATGGGTGATTTCTCGAACTCCATGGCACCTAGAGACATCTTCATTAGATCCAAGACCTCCACATGTGGGCCCTCTACAAAATCCTCTCATGGTTTTCTCCATCTCCATTTGGTTCTCTCATTGTCTTATTGTTTGCAAACACATGAAAATAGTGTGAGTCAGTGTGTAGATGTGAGAAGTGCATAGTTTAGTTGCAAACGAAGCTTTGGGGACACTATGCCACATGGGGTGGCTGGGTGAATGCTAGTGGAGTTTTTTTGGTTCCCTATGCTCCCCAAACGGAAGCTACCTCGTCATGGGACCAAACCAACTAGGCCCAACACATCCATATCTTGGGGTGATTTCTCGGCTTCATTTTGGCCCTAGAGCTCCCGTTAGCTTTTTAGGCTCCTCTCCATGTTGGGCTCTCGAAAAAGCCTCTCGTGGTTTTCTCCATCTCCATTCCATTTAGTCGAGTGTAAGGTTGTCCATTGCCAATCACCTGAATAATATAGGTGGTTCATACAATATAGGTGGTGAAATGAGAATTTTAATAAGATATTTTTACAATATAGGTGGTGAAATGAGAATTTTGTTTGTTGTTCCTTTCTAATATTTAATTTTTTTCTCTTAGCTTCACTTGGCTTGAGAATAATAAATTCTCTACTGACAGTGCCAACCACGTGAAGGTGGAAGCTTTTTTGGCACCACTAACCTACATAAACATGTTAGTAAGCAATTAAATAGAATTTTAAATCATACAAAATTTAAACAAAATCATTTAAGTAAATATTCAAATTAAATTCATGAAGAACATACCTTTGCAAATTCAATCGAATGAACCAAGGATCAACTCTATTCTTGATGATGTGAGCAAAATTGCTTCATGATCTGATTCACGAACCTTCCACAGATTTTTGTTTGATGGCCTACCTCGATATTTGATCAATTTAATATTTGTTGCAAGGACCAAATGTGAATAGTGAAGTATCTTCGATGTACTTCATAGTCTTGAAACAACCAAATGTTTGATTTTTTGATAGGATATCATCGAAGCCAAGTTCGGTGACTACCACTGATCCAAAGTGGGATACTCAAGGTCTTCACCATCATGATAGTATGTGGAAGTCAAATTTTTTCCCCTCTACACATGAGATAAGAAGTAGTTTGTTCCCTCTTCGTTAAATTCCATCATAATAACTACAAAAACGTGCCCTATGTATCACAAAGTAAAACTTGTTTGAGTCAATTTATAAATACATTAAGAGTTGACCATTTAATAATTTATAAATCTAAAACATGGCATGTACATATATGTATGTACCTTGTTGCACTAAATCAGAGACTTGGTCAAAGTCAGGTGATGTTGTCATTTGATCTGAAGACCTGCAAGTTGTAATGCTCGTGGAACTTGATGTGTGTCGAGTGGAATTAGAGGTCTACAAGTCCACTCATCCACCCACTACTTGTGACTCACATTCATTCCACACAAAATCAATGCATGATATACAAAAACATGTCATGCACCTAGTATAAATAGTCCAAGCATTTGCATCTGAACTACGGAATGAGTGCATATCACTTGATCCTGCAACTATCATACAATCTTCAAAGTTTGTCAGATGTTGTTGCTCTATCAACCAAAAATATCTACGAACCATTGATCTCTCTTGAGATTCATGGCCCATATTCTTGACACACCAATCAACAATGCTTTTTGCATCTGTAAATTTAGCACCATCCTTGAACTTTAACTCTTCTCTTGCAAGTGCTCTTTTCACACATGCTCCTGCACCATCATGCTCTCCTTTTCCATGCCTGCCTCCTTAATAAAACTCTAGATATGTTTGTACATTTGTTTCTTTTTGCATCCTACTTAGCCAATGATAAAACATCATGCATTCTTGAATTGTGATGTGCGGTTGTCGACCAAATGTAATGTTGATCGAAACTAATGTTCCTCTCATTCAAGTTCACATAAAACACCTAGAAACACCCTTGTACATATTACTTTAGTAGAATGTGTCCATCATCATGATGTAGAAATGATACTCTCTCAATATTTTTGATCTTTCTCAGTGCTTTCTGGAGAGTGCATGAATGTTATATGCACAAAAATAGAAACTTGCACTGAGTTATAATATTGAGACTGAACCTCCATTTGTGGCTGCAATGTGTAATTCTCTGCGAAGTCAACTACTGAAACAATAGTACCAAGTGGGAATGTGTCCTTGCTTTAACTTGAATTGTTCATCCACCATCGAGCTCTATGTGTGTGCCTTGCATACTCATAAAAAATTTCCTCTATGAATTTGACCATATATTATGATACAAGTAATTGTTTTGTAACAAGCTCACACCTCTTAGATTCTTTTCCATCTTTTAATTGATATGCCACCGATTTATATTTGGTGAAATCAACCAATTCTTTTCTATTGAAGATGTACTCTCCTCATGGATACAACTTTTCAGATTTGGCAAGCCACCACATACATTGCACGTTCCATCCAAACATGCTTTGTTATAAAAAAATTGTCTTGTTGATTTTTCACAAAATATTGTCGGAATAAATTCCCTTGAAGATTTTTGTGGGACATTTATTCCACACTCCTGCAACATGATGTCAGTATGCAAAACACTACGTATTTGACAAAAAACATCATAATGCATTGAAAATTCAACATGATGCTGCAACAACAAGTGGTACGTGAGTGATTGATTTTCACATAAAAGGGTTTGTTCATTTCAAATAATCTTTGGCTAATGTTAATTTGTGGATTTTCATTTTTAAACTTAGAGAACATTTCTGTTTGAGTCATATCTAAGAAATGTTTTGCACACATGATTCACGATTACGAGAACCTATTCTTCTTTTTACTGTATCTCTTCTATTCGGTGACACCCTTGTGTTCTCATTCCAAAATTTTACAATTAATTCTTTTAGAATATCAGATGTATTCTTGTCTTTTCATGGAAGTCTGCTAGAAAACCCAATAGTCAGTGTTATTGATTGACTCAAGACGTTTACGTCTCTCTATTGCTTTCATTAGTGTTTTTTTTTTAGCTTCAAAGCACTACTTGTTTTTCTAATCAAGCGTTTATTAACTATTTTATCACTTACTATACAATTAGTTAGTGCACGTCGTGTAACATTACTATCTTTGGTGCGTCTTTTTCCACCTATAGACTTGGTATGCTTTATGTATGTTTTCAACAAATTGACACATTTTGATCAACAACATTAGATGTTCTTAACCCCGGTCTTCATTATAGGTCTCATCTTAATTAACTTCATCAATGAAACAAATAATTGACATCTTTGTGTGTCATTTAAATTCTCAAAGTAATTATCCCAAATTCCACTAGCTTTTCTTCTCGCATTTCTTTTAGACATTTTGTTAGGCATTGGTTTTATAATGTTTTCATCAATTTCAATTAAGTGAATTGGTTTTCTTCACGAAATGGAAGGAGGTGTTCTTAGAGGTGAAGATTCATTTACAAAGTTACTTTCTTCATTCAGTGTTTTCATACAAATTTCGGGGTTAACATTTGGATTCTCAAGTAAGGGTTCAACAATTGGATTCATATCAATTTCTTCATCCATACCAACATTATCATTCAATTCAATATCATTATTCATTGCAAAATCATTATTCTCTACATTTTCATTATGTATTTCATCCCATTTTCTAATACATTAGCTACATTTGATATAGCGGATGTACCTTTCCTTGCTTGAAGTTTTTGCATTCTCTTCAATTTCTTTATTCTCTTCTCTTCCAATTGCTCGGTGTCTTATTCTTGACTTTCCTCTTGTCCTTAGCTTGATGTTTATCACCCATGATTAGAAAAAATCAACTAGTGGGGTAGGGGACAAAATGAAATACTAAAAAATCATGCAAGAATGTAGAGAATATTGTAGACAAAACAAAATGTTTGTAGAATTCCCATGAAAGAGATGAAAGGGACGTTGGGGGGCCACAATATATAAAACAAAGAAAAATGCGTGTATGCATTACATAACGCATATGCGTATGTTTTTTGTTTTCTCTTTTCCCAAGCCATGCCTCAAGGCTTGGGATCCGGTTTGGATCCCCAAGCTTGAGGCATGGACCTGCACAAACATAACAAACAACGAGTTTTTACAAGAAAATGTAAAAATGACACTTCCTCTATGATAAATCAAAATAAAACAATCGATCCATTTTAAAAAATTATACCACGACGTAGAGCAGAGTCTCTTCTTTCTTAAAATATAATTTTCCAAATTTTTGACTAATATAAGGTATCCATATTATTTATTTTCTAACTATGCCTTTTTATAGCTATTTTTGAAGTGTAAATATGTCTATCTTTCATGGTGTATCTTTTTTTTTGGTGATCGAAATTTTTTTTTATACTAGCCCAAACTAGGCATAATTCTATACATATTAAAAAAAAAAATCTAATTTTTGATATTTTTTGAGGTAGTTAGGGGGGGCACGGAGGGGCGCACGGTCGAGCTCCGTTATTTTTCAAAACATAAAATTTTTGTACTAGAAAAATCATAAATAAAAAAATATTCACTAAAAAATCTAAAAAAATGGAGCCCAAACTAGATGCTCCTAGCTATCTTTCTACCAAAGGGTTTTCAAAAATACTAAATGGTGCTCAAAAAATGGTGGGGGGCACGAAAGTCACTCTATTATGTTTTTAACAAAAACAGAGCATCTATTGGTATTTTAGTTGTTTGACCCACTTAAACTTATCATTTTCAATAAAATTTAGAAACTAGACTCAAAATTCTATGATTCATATTTTTACAACATCTTCCAATTTTGAGTGTAACTATTTCGAAAAACTTGTACAAGTTGAAGTTTTTTTTTTTTTTCAGAAAAATGTGTCCACTTAAGACCCCCTTTTGGCCCCCCAACTTGGTGCACTTACCCATGTATGTGCCATGGTATACACCATGTGTAATGCCCTGTTTCCCCTACAAGAATCGCACATCACATGTGAACATCATATATAGGTAATATTTTTTTGGGCCATACTCACATTACTCTATCTCATGCACAACAAATAAGGGAGGAAACCATCGGGTGATATCACCCTCACAAAAATTCAAAATCATGAAACTAAATAACACATTACATAATTGAACAGCTTCACAACTTTAGTAAATGTCTTAGAAAAAAATCAAGGTTAAAAACACATAGGCACCAAAACCATATACAAAATACCATAGCTTCCAGATGTTATGGCCCATTCCATACACTTTCCTTCTGGGGGAATATTCTAGATTGTTCTTAGTTACATATATATTATTTTTTTACTCATTTGCAATGACATAATGCATGGCATAATTCAAATTATGGTAGCACCAAGGGTACATTGTGTCATCATTTACCAATCAAATGGGTTTATGTTCATCTATAGTGGTACTTATATGTGGGTCTTGGGAAGTATTATGGTGATTGTTATCCTTGTAGACTTGACTTCCCATTTCTCATACTTTATGAAGGGGTGTAGAGAAACTTGGATGATCCCCATATAATTATCTTCACAATGCAAGGTACATTTTTACTTATTTATTTTCTCCTTGGCATATTCCACTTAGGTACCGATCACCTCCAATTCCTTCTAAACAAATCCAATAAAAATGAAAAAAATATCCATGGAGATGGTAGTTGGAGTGCACTCTCTCCTCTCTTGCAAAAAAATCAAGTGTACATTTTCCTTTGTTTTATTTTTCTACTTACATATTAATATTTTCACACTAAGTTCAAAATTTTCAAGTTAAAGTATGATTTCTTATACTATGGATATTGACTACACTTTTCTCTACAAGTACTCATCTTGGAAAAATAAAAAACAAACGGAATAAAGAAAAATCCTAGCACAAGTGTAAATCACTTCGAGAAAAGACAAAGTGTGTCTACACACTTAGATAAATTTTCCTTTAAGTACACAATTTTCAATTCCATACTTAAAGGGAAGGAAAATGTAGACACTCATTTTGGTAATTCATGTCTTACAACAACACAAATTATACAACACTTTTTCAAAGCTTACACTTTGTCAATTTGTCAAATTATGCCATGCCTAGCTATATCTCACTCATTCTTTCTTGTATACACAACCTATTTATTCACATAATGGTCATATTTATCCATCAAATCATGATATACCCTCGCATATTAAAATTCCAATTTACGGATCAATAACACATGTATCTAGGACCATAACACCCAAAAAGGGCCATAACATCCATGTGCTATGGACTAACATAGATACTTTGGTCCCTTTCAATTGAACTATACTTTTATTTTTTTAACTTCTTTGGTACACTTATAGTCAGCTTTATCCACATTTTCTAGATCTAAAATGCGCGCACGCGAACACACACACACACACACACGCACGTTATTCATCTCTCATTAAGGAGGGCATTCTTTTACTTAATACCTAACATTCCAATGAGAAAAGAATAAGAGAAATCCCATGAAAATATACTCCAAGACTCCCTTGATCTTCATATACACTACATGTTCTTTCTAGGGAGTCTTATATTTGTAAGCACAAATAACATATCCTATCAAGTAAAGATAGAGCAAAGGTTAAACTATAATTACATTATTACAATGTCATAATTATTAATTTGGTTACATACATTCTAGATATTAGATGCTAGGAGATAAAAATGTGTGGTTTGTGTTGTCACCAAATCATTGCACCCTCCAAAATTCCGAGAATGTGTACATGGACGTTCATTGTGATTGGGACACATGGGATCACCTCTCAAGCTATGGGACTTGGGCTCAAGGTGAACCTACGGAGAAGGCCGACTTCCTATTCCTAGTTAAACACAAAACTACTATTAGGGAAAGAGATTTGCAAGGAAATAAAACCTATACTAGAAGTGGTGATGCACCAAATTAAGGGATGTTTAACATCTGGAAGGGTTAATGTGGGAGGTATGCTTGCATCACTGACCACCTTCACCTATCACAACTAGAAAGGGCACAAAATACCACAAACCAATGTGGACGTTCCTTTGTTAAACTTGAGTATTCACAAGGGTAGATCAAATCAGATTCGACACACAATTAATTCATCATAAAGAAACCACACATGCATATATCAAACATCTATTTCTGCAACTAGGGATAATAATGACATAAAATTAATGCAGAAGGAAAATAAGGTTTTCACAACTGACATAAAAGATAGTAGTATTATTCCTTCACAACATGAAATAGATAACCTGAAATAAAGGTAAGATAATCACTCTCACTAAGGAATTGTAAATTCACAAAGTAAACATTGATTAACCATTCAACACAATAAATCAGATATTCAACAACAAGGTGTAACTTTGAATATAATTAAAAGGTATCTTAGAATCTTAGAAGCACTCTTCCAAGCTTGAAGAGAAACTCCTCTAAAAAAATCTATATCTACTAACCTGGAAGCATCAACTATTTATAAGTTCTTAGGCTGAGCCATTACAATTGGGCCCTTAACTAACATTTAACTAAAAATAGAAATGTCATTAATATTAAGGGAACATGCTCCCATGAAAATAAAAATTTGTTACAAGGGTTTGACTCAATCAACCCTACAAACTTTGACTAATCGAGCTTGGACTTGTCCTTTCATGGCCACTCAACTTTGGCTTTGGTTTAGCTAATCTCTCCCTCACCTACTACATGTTTTATGTCCTTCTTCCCACACAACCATTCGGTGTTTGTACTCAATGAAGCGCTTGATAATCCCCTAAATTTCTTCATCTCCAGGCCCACATGCATAGTGATTCACTACATCTGCTATCTCGATCTCTTTTGTGATCCTATGGCTGAAATCTTCAAAGTTTATTCATAACTTTCTTTAGTCTCCCTATGAAATTTTGACATAAGACCAATCGGTCAATGGAGTCACTATTGAAAGTCTTGGTGACCTCATCGTCACGCTTCACCAAATCTTTGAAATTTCCCTTAATCTGATCCTCAGGAAGAGCATCGATATTTTCATTGAAGAATTTGCAATTGGTGATATCAAACTCCTCTGAGATGTCATTTAGGGCATCTATGATCTCCACTCATTTCTCCTCCAATTTCTTAATCAGATCCTACAATACTTGACACGGAATTCCATGGCCTTTTGATATTCAAATAATTTAGAGACATCATCGATCACCTCTTCTTGAAGAAGCAAGTCGGGATCCTCTTCTCTATGTCACTCCATGTTGCCAAATTTAAATTTAGATTATTATTATCTTCAGAGAAGGCCTCATCCATCTTGGAAATGGTGGTTTTTGTAACTGCCATATCATTATATATCTCAACTACTTCCTTGATTAAAGGATTGGCTTCCTGTAGAAATTCTCTCCATCCATCCACTCATTGATCTCCCTTTCTGGCCTAGCTTCTCAGCTCATGTGATAAGAAATATCATCGATTGTAGATGAAATTGTCATAGCCGTAGTAGTTGAGACTTCAGTGGATGGAGTGGGTTGGGTTACTTTGCTGCAAGTAGTGCAGTGAGCTTGCTCGACCTTGGCTTTGAGCTCATCCTTGGTGGCCTTATCTTTGTCATATTTCTCCAAAAGGGCCCCAAGAGGTGTGCACATCTTGCTTGGCTCCTTCATGAGTAGCCTTCCCCAATGAGAATTTTGAAATCTAGTAATCCATAACTGTGATAGTTTCTTTAGTTTTCCCCTCAATGGGTGGCAACCTCTATCACACATTCTCCAGATGGGTTAATCATCAGACTTGACATGGTTCTCGGTCTCTTGGCTTGTCTCTTGGCATATATGCTCCAATATGTTGAGATCTATGACATCTCCCAGAGGAACCTTCTTCTTTTTCTTGGGAGTTTTCCTAAACAACCATTCTAGTATGGCTAGAGCTGATGAAGATGGGGTTAGATCCAATACCTGAAACATTGGTTAAAGCAAGATCACTAGAAATACTAGTTGGTATTTGAGTAGAGGTAGCAATGATGGAAGGCGTGGATGTAGGAACAACCATAGGAATTGATAGAACAATGTTGGGGGTTGTGATTGAAGAAAATGGAAGTGTTAAAGGAAGTGAGGAGGAAATGGGTGACCCAATATTTTCCCCAGCTGATAGAACTGGAAGTGATGAGAATACTTGGGCCATAGAAGGGGATGGGAAGGAAGAAATGATTGTGGAAGTGGAAGGAACTGATATTGGAAGTGATAATGGAGGAAGAAGAAGGTGTGATGGATCTTGGATGATACTAGGAGAGTCACTGACTTCAACCACTTCTATCACAGGCACTGCAGGAGATGTGATCTTGGGAGTAGAAGCCTTGGAGAGAGATGAGCCACCAACAACAAATGAAATCTTCTTTGGGATTGTAGGAGCCTTTTGAGTCAACCTTTTCCCCTTAGTAGGTGTTGGTTGGCTTATTTTGGTATAGCTCCTATATTTTGTAGGTTGATTTTCCCCTTTGGGTGAGATTCCCAAGGTGGCCAACCAACTGAAATTCCTCTTTAAAATGGGTCCCACCCTCTCCTTTGTATTACTTGCATTCTTCCACATACCAATCAATCCATGGCAGCGGTTGATTGGCAACATTATCATTCTTGTATGATGAATCCAAAACCTCATCATTGTCTTGCATGTCCTTTGGCACATCGGCCAAACCAAATTGTTGAACCTCATCAAGGGTTAATCTTTCATAATCTCTTTGTCAATGATGTATTCATCTCAAAAATGAATCTAGATATCTTCCAATTGGGGCACGTGGGCACTAGACCACTGTTTCCCAAACTTACCCCAATAATCAAAATTAGTCCATGGATGAAAGGTCCACAGGGTTACCTCGGCCATTTCTGCATCAACATTTTTTTCCTTGTGAATATTTGGGCAAGAGTACCTACCAATCAAAATAGGAAATGCATTCCCACTTTGTGATGCTTATTTTGGATTTGATGATAATCCAACAACTACTTGAACTAATTCCAATAGAATCCATTTGTCAGTGGGGCACCTTGGCAATTTTCTTGGGGCACCTATGAAACCCGAACCCGGATGTAGGTGAATGTAGGAAACTAAAAGTAGATTGCTCCCCATTCTCACACTTCTTGAAAGCCTCATCGAAATCCTCGATTATATAGTTCTTTGTCAAAATGATAGAGGATGACATGAAAAAAGCATCATTGACTCTGTGAAATGCCTACTTCCCTCATCCAGAGTGAGTTGGGGATAAAAGTCATATATTTGGGAGGTGCTTGCGAACACCCCTAGTATTCAAACCAACAAAATCTCCCATAATAGGTAACACATACACCAGGAAGGATGTCATGTAGAAAGTCTTTGTATCTGACACTCTACCCAATTGATAGCAAATGGAGCTACTAATATGCTCCCCCACCGGATAAATTCATCATTCTTCTTGATGGTCATGATGTACAAAAACATCCATTCTAGAATTCCTTTATAGAAGGAAGACCTGAAACTCTTCTTAACAACACAATAAGATCATTGACCTCTTGAATAAAATCTGACCAATGCATAGTTTTGGGTAGTTTGGAAAAGTTCTTGGCCAGATAATTTTTCATCATGATCCTTGAGCATACTTCCTCTTTCTTGTCCCAATGTTCCACTTTGCTATCTCTAGTGAAATTGTGGCATAATCTTGAACATCGAGGAAGTTTAAGCAGATCTTCAAAGAAGTCTGGGTCCAAATGGATTACCACCTTATCATCACTATCTCTGACTGACATGGAGTCTTTGTCAAAGTGGGTTGTTGCAGCTAAAACAAATTTTGGGCAATGCATGGATGTGGGAAAACCGGTGGCAAGGGCAAGCCCACTATCATAGATGGCTTGCATCCATGGTTTCTTGTTTGGAGCCTTTAATCTTTCCCAGAAATATGGAAAATCAATTTGTCCTAGATCAGTGTCCCCAATATTCCCTAAGTCGGAGGACAGGAAGGAATGAGGAGCAACTCCAAGAAATGAGTACTTCATCTTCTTCCTTTTCCTTTGAAGTGGAAGAAGACATCAAGCCCTATATTTTGGAAGCCGAAGTTGTAGAAATTTTGAAAACCCAAAAGAAAACTTTTGAAATTCCAAACTAAAAAAGTTAGAAAAACAAACAAATCTAAAAAATCTTTCTCAAAAATCTCCAAAAAAATTTCCAAAACCAAAATTTCTAAAACGAAATCTCTCTAAAAAATTTTTTTCTAAATAATATTTTCAAAAAAATTTCGAAAGAAGATTTCTCCAAAAAAAGTTTTAAAAAATCCAAAATTTTTTGAAAGAATATCTCCAAAACTAAAAGTTCTTAAAGGAAATATCTAAACTGAAATCTCTAAAAAAATTTTCTAAAAAAGTTTCTCCAAAAGGAAAATTCTCAAAAAAATTGAAAAAATTCTCGAAAAAATTTATCTGAAAAATATTCCTGAAAAGAGATTTTCGAAACCGAAATAAACTCTCGAAAAATTCCCAAAAAGTTTCCTGAAAAGATTTCTGAAATAAACTCCTCGAAGGAATTCTCCCAAACAAGTTTCTCTAAACAAGCCTCTCAAAAAGGAAAAGGACCCTGCCAAACAATGTTAACTCACAAAATCTAGAAAATGAGAAATGAGAAGAAGTATGGGAGGCCTAAGAGGATCCTTTGAACAACTCTGAGTACTTGAAGAAAACTCAAAATGTGAAACATGGTGAACAAAAGGAGCGACATTGAAAAAAACACAAGAGGAAGGCCAAGGAGAAAACAAAAATGAGAGGGAAACAAAGAAAAAGGATCTTAAACCAAAAATAAAATAAACAAATTACCATACCTTGAAAAAGACATCGTAAAGTACAAGAAACAAATGTCAAAGAAAATGTGTCAGGTAAAAATGACGAGTAAAAAACCGAGTTTAAATAGAAAACTTGATATTAATGGTAGAAATCCGATCCATATGGAGGTAGGTGAAAAATTAATTACACGGAGGACCTCTGAAAGTCTGAAACCCAAAGCCCAAAATTTAGAATTTTGGGGTTTCGACTTTGGAGATTGGGAGATGAAAAAAATGAATTGGCAATGGAAAATTCCCAAAAAACCTGAAAAACTCAAAAATTTTAGACTTTCAGACTTCAGAAGTTTTAAAGTAAAAATCCTAAAAAATGACTTGGAGAATTCTGAAACTTGAAAACTCGAAAGTCTGAAAATTCAAACTTTTGAATTTCAGACTTTGGAAGTCCGAGAGGGATTTAAACAAAATGGGGCCAAAAGTTCTAAAACCCAAAGCTTGAAAGTCTAAAATTTTGGACTTTTGGGGTTTTAAACTTTGGAGAACTAAAAGATAAATCCCAAATCTGAGAAATAAAACTCGAAAGATGAAAATATCTCAAAGTCTCGAAAGATCAAAATTTTAGATTTTGGCCTTGGAGAAATTCATTATACAAGGATTTTCTAAAAAAATTCTAACATATTTTCTTCAAGGTAGGTTAAATGGTTAACATTTTTGGTGACCTCTAGGGAATGCTTTCCTACTAAGCTTTTAGACCAGTAGCCTTAAGAAAAACATTGGGAAAAGGAGTCTAAAAAAACTAAAAACTAAAACAAAAAACACACAAGCAAAAGAAAAGAAAAGAAAATGATGTGCAGAGCACTTGGAGGAAAAGACAGAACATTGTATAGGGTGGAACATCCTCAAAAGCAAGCTTTGAGGTGTATCCCATTCACATGAATGGGAAATTCTTCTCCATTGAGTCTAGATAGGTGAAATGAATTCACCTCTTTGCATGCTTGTAATAACATAGGGCCCGCTCCAGAGAGCATCAAACTTGGCATGCTTGCTGGGTTTGGCGATCTTCATCCCATTTTAGAACCAAATCTCCCTCCCTAAACAACCTATCAGAGGATTTCTTGTTGAAGGATTTCTTAACTTGAGCCTGATGTTCTGTCAACGTATTCATGGCTATGTTTCAATTTCCTCCAGCTCCATGAGTTCAAAAAACCTCATTGTTAAGGCATCATCCTCCATAACTTCAAGCCGATAAGCCAAGTCCAGGAAGGTATCTCCAAGGAAAGTGGAAGTTTCACTTCCCTTCCATATACAAGCATGAAAGGAGAAACCCGATGGCTTTTTAGGTGTTATCCGATCAGCCCATAGGGTGATCTTGAGTTGTGTATGCCAGGTTCTTTTATTGGCCTCCATTGTGCATTTGATGATTCTTATGAGATTCTTATTACTTGGATTCAGCCAATCCATTCCCTTGTGGGTAATAGTTAGATGAATTCTTGAGATAGACTCCATTCTTGATGGCCCATTCACTTATCTTCATCCCGAGGAAAGCCATAGCATTGTCTGAGATAACAGTAAAAGGAACACCAACCTTGTCATCAAATTTTCTAGAAAATCCAAAACAACCTTTTCATTACTTTCCTTTAGGGCCACTGCCTCTGTCCAGCGAGTGAAATAATCTGTTGTAGTAAGGACCCATTTATGCCCCTCGCTTGGATGGAGGATTGATCATCCCGATGAAATCTAATCCCCACTAAATGAAGGGTTGATCCACAAATGGGGTATAATGGGAGAGCTGTCAGTCTCTGTTTTCTATGAAAAAGAGCACACTCCTTACATTTCCTCACCCAGATATGAGAGTCTTTGAACAAGTCTGGCTAGTAATAACTCAGCTCACATGATCTTGGTGGTGGTTGTTCATGCAGAGTAATGTCCTCTAGACAGGCCATTGTGGAATTCCTCTAATACCTTGTTCACCTATTCTGGCTTGATGCATAGTGTAGAAGAACACCATTTAGATCCTTTCGGAAGAGAACATTATCTATCATGACATATGGAATAGACTGAAGATGGAAAGTACATCTTTGGACTTTATCCATGTTTGGAGGATATATCCCCAAAAGAAGGAAATTTGCATCTTAGTTGACCAATCAATCTGATCATTTCCTTCATCAACATTTAGAAGCATGACATCTTCTATATCTTTGGTCTCCATGTCCGTGGCCAGCTGCTGACATAACCCTTTTCCCTAACAATCTTAGTGACCTTGATGTGTATGTCATACTCCATTACTTTCATAATCCACCCAACGCATTTCTCATTCATCTCTTTATTCAACAAAAATTCTTTGATGCTAGGATGAGAAACCATTAAATGGATTTTTTGTTAGACAACATATGCCTAAACTTCTTTAGGGCTCAAATGACTACAAAGACCTATTTTTGATGAAGGAATATTTGAGTTCGTATTCCTTAAGAGACTGACTGAAAAAAGGCAATGGGCTGCTCCATCAGATCATCATTATGTTGGTGAGGATTCCTGAAATACTTTCTGACTGCGAAAGCATAGAGAATGAAATCCTTGTCAAACCGGGATTCACCAGCATGGGAGCTTGGGAGATAGTTGTCTTGATGGCTTCAAATATTTCTCTTCCCTCCTTCATCCATGAAAATGGAGTATTCTTTTTAGCATGGCCATTAGCGGTTTTGCCAACGTTGTAAACTGAGGAATGAATCTCCACACAAAATTTATAGTTCCCAAAAACTCTGGAGACCCTTTTTATGACTTGGGAGGGATAAGGACATAATTGACTGAATCCTAGTTGGGTCGATAGATAGCCCCTCTACTGAAACAATATGCCCCAACAAATTTCCTTCTGCACTTGTGAAAATGCACTTCTTCGGGTTCAGTGAGACACCAAATTCTCTACACCTTTGAAAAACTTTCCTTAGATGAGTGATATGATCCTCAACATGTTTGGAGTAGATAGTGATGTCATCAAGGTAAACCAAGATCATGTCATTGATGAGTCCTTTAAATGCCATATCCATGGCTCTCTGAAAGGTATCCCTGCATTAGATAATCCAAAGGGCATCTTGTTGTAAGCGTATGTGCCCCATTTGGTGGTGAAAGCCATTTTGAATTGATCAGATTCTTGAACCAAAATCTGATTATATCCTGAATATCCATCAAGAAAAGAAAATTTGAGCCCCTACCACTGTTTGGAGGATTTTCTCCATTGACGGGAGAGGGTAGTGATCCTTCAATGAGGCGTGGTTCAGGTCCCTGAAATCTACGCACAACCAAATTTCACCATTTTTCCTTATGGGCACCAATTGGAAACCCAAAAGAATGCTTGATGGGAAAAATTATGCAGGCCTCGATAAGCTTGGTTAGCTCTTTCCTCATCAAAGGCTCAATTTTGGGATTGATTGGCCTCTTGTTTTTGATGAAATTGGCTTGGAGTTTGGATCTAGTTCAATAGTATGTTGAGCTAAGATGGGATCAAAACCACGCAAGTCCTTGTAGCTCCATGCATGAAGATATCATGATATTCCTGACATAATTCGATGAAAGATTTTCTTTTCATGAGCAGTGCATACCTTTCCAATTTTTAGAACCTTTTCACTTGCCACCTCGACCTCTTCAAAATCCTCCTCCTTGACCACCATATTAGTGCTCTGCTTGGCTTGATCATCCAAATTGAAGATGGATTCCAATGTAACCAGGCCTTTTGGTAGCTTGTTTCCTTTTAGCTATATAATTTGATCACCATAAGAATTTTGGAGTTTATCTTGATGTTTGGCAGTGAACTCTGCTTCTTTTGTAGGAAGAGAACAATTTGTTGATCACTATCAACACCTACCAACTACTCACATTATCTGGTACCACAGATGGACCACCATTTTGACTATCTCTACTTCTCTTCTTTCATGATGTCTGTAGGTACATCATATTGAGAACCAATAGTAGCCAGCCTGTCAACATCTTGATTTTGCTTCCTAGGATTGCATGAATTCCAAAGCCTTCAAAATCTTCTATCAGATCCCAAACCTGATTTTTGTATGACCGTAGTAGATCATTTTTGATGCACTATGGGTTGTAACTTGCACAACCAATTCACTATCACCAAAGACCATCAAGGTTTGGATTCCTCTTCTTTGGGCCAACTGAATTCCTTGTATAAGAGCTTCATATTCAGCAACATTATTAGTGCAAACTAACTATGAACCAAAAGGAAGAGAAATATTTGTTTCCTTCTAGAGAAATTAACATAACCCCTACACCAGATCCATTTTTACTTCATGAGCCATCAAAGAACATCTACCATAGTCCATTTGTATCACTTGATGCCTTAACAAGTTGAGGTATGATGGCATCTTCTTCATGAATGCAATATGTACCTAATCTAGTCTCTTCCAAAACAACAGACCAAATTCTTCATTTGCCAATAAATCAACATAAGGGTCATATTGATGATCTATACTCACCTCATCGAGAATTGTATCCGGAACCTCTTCTACGAGAGTAGTTGGCTCATGATCTACATCCTCATCTTCGGGGTCACAAATGGCGTAGTTACCATTTATGGGTTTGGATGTGTAAGGTTCCACATGTGATTGTGATAGATTGGTTCTACCCTTATAGTTACCTTAGTCCCATATCGGGTCCTCAAGATCATATGTGACCAATCTGATGACAAATAACCACCCATTTTTGTGGTGAAATCCCATGATAAGTAATGGAAAAGAGGGGAGGAAGATCAATGAAAGATATGTCTTGTGTGAATGTCAAGCTAGGACATGCATGGATAGTAAGTTGAAGCCCCTTAATGACCCCCATAGTTTGGACTACAGTACCATCTAGTTGAACAACCCCTCTTAAAATTGGAGTATATGGAATTTGTAGTACATCTGACCTGCTTGGCATTATGGAACTACTTGGCTCCAGAATCGATCATACAATTGTGTACCAAATGGTCACCAATAATCAACGAGATATAGAATGGTGGAGGTTTGTTGGGCTTAGCATATATTTTTGTTTTGGGTTGGCATAAGTTGGTTTCCACTACTACTTCTTGACCTAATGATCTATTAGTAGTGCTAAAGTTGTTCAAAGCCTCTCGTAGCAAGTTCCTCTGAGAAGGAATCGAGAGTGCATCCCACATTGTGACACTCAAATTGGTCTTCTTCATTTTCTCCACAATTTGAATGGAATCGCTCCCACTTTGCTAATGCCTTTTGGGGCATTGGGGTCCTCTTTTGGAAAATTCTTATTGGGCATTGTGATACTTGAAGTCCCATCTTTCTTTGTAGACTGATCATGGATATTTATGATGATTTTTTTCATGCCTTTATCATCCAGTATTTGTGTTGGGGGATGAGAAGTAGATGCCTGATCAGTATTGGAAGACTGTGGATCTATTTCCCTTTTCTTGGAACATGTGTTGGATGCTATAGTGGAGGCATCAATATTCAAACCACAAAAAATTCTTCTTTCCAATTTAGTAGTGTGGTTTCATCAGGAGGTTGGTCTTGACTTTCGAGAGTGGATGGTTTAGCAAATGATTTAGGTAGAGTGGATATGCTTTGGACCATAAGGGCTTGACTTAAAACTCCATTTGGGAAGAGATTTTGATTATGGGGTTGAGAACAAGGGTAGCACCATTCATAGTCTTGGATGAGGTTGTTTTGGACTGGGACTATAGCTCTGGAAGAACTGTGTAGAAAGGATTCCAAAAGTTCAAAGGTTTTACATTCACAGCTTGGCTTGTGGCCTGATTTTGTGACTTGACCATTTCCTTGGAATGGAGGATGGCTCATCTGATATTGGGGTTGAAAGGGGTGAGCATACTTGGGACTACTACCTCTTCATTGCTATGAGTTCATTCCCAAAGTTTGTAATAGTGATTTTACCTCAGCCAGATCATTTGAGGATTGGACACGTGTATAGCCATCGGACTAGAAGCTTTCAAAAACTAGGGCAAATGATGGTTTTTTGTTTTTCTAAAGCTCTATAAACACAAGTATGGGAGGTCTAGGAGTAATTTTACCTACTTGAATCAAGAAATTTTCTTCTCTTATGGTGATTTCATAAGCATCGGGATAACGGTACCCCCCATGGATTGAATCATGATGGTGACATCACTATTCAATGCCCATAAGTAATATAGAAATGCACTCTCTAGAGATGGCCTTACGAGTGTTGGGATTTATTTCCAAGTCTTGTCAAAATGGAGGTTGAAATCACTCATATACTCTTGAGGAGACCACTTGATAGTGTGAAATTGTTCCACAAGTGAGAGATTATCACTTTTGTCTTCAAACTTCTTACAAAATTTGTGCCTAACTCATTCCAAGTGGTAACAGATCCAGTAGTTAAACTCCGGAACCATTGAAGTGCTCTACCTTTGAATGAAGTAGCAAGGAGTCAAACTATCCATGTTATCTTCTAATACTTGTGTGTACCACACAAATGCTAGCTACATCCAGTATGTGCTCTTCAAGGTGAAACATTAGTCTCCCTAGTGTAAAATGGTAAACTTTTAAGGTAGCTGTTGGTATGGCATCTCTTTGTGCTAACAACAAAGGACTGCTGGCATTGAAAGGAGGACAAGCATTGGCTGCCATGATGTTCAAAATTTGGTTGTGTCTCGGTGGAGGAAAATGTCCCTCAGGAGGATTTGAATGCCCTCTACGAGGTAAAGTGGTGGTTGGTGCTGCTTTGAAAGGCTTCTTCCTCTTCTCCTTGGGGGAGACAAGGAAAGCTCTGTATGCTTATAATTTTCCCACCTTGAAGAAGCTCTTGTGTGAATTCTTCACATAAGTTGATGTACTTGAACTTTGAAATCTAGAGAGATGGAGTCATCCAGGTACTTTTAGGTTAATGGAATGAGAAGAGAAGTACCAACTCTCTCCCACCGGGTGTGCCAAAAAATGTTGTCACCAAATCACTGCACCCTCAAATGGCCGAAAATGTGAATCATGACATTCGGTGTGATTAGGACACATGGGATCACCTCTCAAGTTGTGGGACTTGGGCTCGAGGTGAACCTCCGAGAGAAGGCCACTTCCTCTTCCTAAACTAAACACAACACTACTTCTAATGCAAGAAAAAAATGGCTATCTAGTCCTATGCTAACATTTCATGGGATTAGGGAAAGATATTTGCAAGGAAATAAAACCTATACTAGAAGTGGTGATGCACCAAATTAAGGGATGTTCAACATCTGGAAGGGTTAATGTGGGAGGTATGCTTGCATCATTGACCACCTTCACCTATCGCAACTAGAAAGGGCACAAAATACCACAAACCAATGTAGACGTTCCTCTGTTAAACTTGAGTGTACATAAGGGTAGATCAAATCAGATTCACACACAATTAATTCATCATAAGGAAACCACACATGCATATATCACACATCTATTCTATAACTAGGGATAATAATGACATAAAATTAATGTAGAAGGAAAATAAGATTTTCACAACTGACATAAAAGATAGTAATATTATTCCTTCACAACATGAAATAGATAACCTAAAATAAAGGTAAGATAATCACTCTCACTAAGGAATTGTAAATTCACAAAGTAAACATTGATTAACCATTCAACACAATAAATCAGATTTTCAATAGCAAGGTGTAACTCTGAATATAATTAAAAGGTATCTTAGAATCTCTGAAGCACTCTTCCAAGCTTGAAGAGCAACTCCTCTAAAAAATAATCTATATCTCTCTACTAACTGGAAGCATTCAACTATTTATAAGTTCTTAGGTTGAGCCATTACAATTGGGCCCTTAACTAACATTTAACTAAAAATAGAAATGTCATTAATATTAAGGGAACATGCTCCCATGAAAATAGTGAATTTGTTGCAAGGGTTTGACTCAGTCAACCCTGCAACTTTGACCGATCAGAGCTTGGACTTGTCCTTTCATGGCCACTCAGCTTTGGCTTGGTTCAAGCTACTCCTCCCTCACCTACAAGTTTTATGTTGTCCTTCTTCCCACACAGCCATTCGGTGTTTGTACTCAATGAAGTGCTTGATAATCCCTAAATTTCTTCATCTCTCAGGCCCACATGCGTAGTGATTCACTACATCTACTATCTCGATCTCTTTTGTGATCCTGGCTGGAAATCTTTGAAGTTTATTCATAACTTTCTTTAGTCTCCCTATGAAATTTTGACATAAGACCAATCGGTCAATGGAGTCACTATTGAAAGTCTTGGTGACCTCATCATCATGCTTCACCAAATCTTTGAAATTTCCCTTAATCTGATCCTCAGGAAGAGCATCGATATTTTCATTGAAGAATTTGCAATTGGCGATATCAAATTCCTCTGAGATGTCATTTAGGGCATCTTGTGATCTCCACTCATTTCTCCTCCAATTTCTTAATCAATCCTACAATACTTGACACTAGAATTCCATGGCCTTTTGATATTCAAATAATTTAGAGACATCATCGATCACCTCTTCCTGAAGAAGCAAGTTGGGATCCTCTTCTCTGATGTCACTCCATGTTGCCAAATTTAAATTTAGATTATTATTATCTTTAGAAAAGGCCTCATCCATCTTGGAAATGGTGGTTTTTGCAACCTACAGATCATTATATATCTCAACTACTTCCTTGATTAAAGGATTGGCTTCCTGTAGAATTCTCTCCATCCATCCACTCACTAATCTCCCTTTCTGGCCTAGCTTCTCAGCTCATGATAAGAAATATCATCGATTGTAGATGAAATTTTCATAGCCATAGTAGTTGAGACTTCAGTGGATGGAGTGGGTTGGGTTACTTTGCATAGTAGTGCAGTGAGCTACTCGACCTTGGCTTTGAGCTCATCCTTGGTGGCCTTATCTTTGTCATATTTCTCCAAAAGGGCCCCAAGAGCAAGTGTGCACATCTTGCTTGGCTCCTTCATGAGTAGCCTTCCCCAATGAGAATTTTGAAATCCAGTAATCCATAGCTATGATAGTTTCTTTAGTTTTCCCCTCAATGGGGGTGGCAACCTCTATCACACGTTCTCCAGATGGGTTAATCATCAGACTTGACATGGTTCTCGGTCTCTTGGCTTGTCTCTTGGGCATATGCTCCAATATGCTGAGATCTATGACATCTCCCAGAGGAACCTTCTTCTTTTTCTTGGGAGTTTTCCTAAACAACCATTCTTGGTATGGCTAGAGCTGATGAAGATGGGGTTGCAGATCCAATACTTGAAACATTGGTTAAAGCAAGATCACTAGAAATACCAGTTGGTATTTGAGAAGAGGTAGAAATGATGGAAGGCGTGGATGTAGGAACAACCATAGGAATTGACAAAACAATGTTGGGGGTTGTGATTGAAGAAAATGGAAGTGTTAAAGGAATTGAAGAGGAAATGGGTGACCTAATATTTTCCCCAGCTGATAGAACTAGAAGTGATGAGAATACTTGGGCCATAGAAGGGGATGGGAAGGAAGAAATGATTGTGGAAGTGGAAGGAACTGATATTGGAAGTGATAATGGAGGAAGAAGAAGGTGTGATGGATCTTGGATGATACTAGGAGTCACACGACTTGACCACTTATGTCATCAGGCACTATGCGGAGATGTGATCTTGGGAGTAGAAGCCTTGGAGAGATGAGCCACCAACAACAAATGAAATCTTCTTTGGGATTGTAGGAGCCTTTTGAGTCGACCTTTTCCCCTTAGTAGGTGTTGGTTGGCTTATTGCTGGTGTAGCTCTTGTATTTATAGGTTGATTTTCCCCTTTGGGTGAGATTCCCAAAGTGGCCAACCAACTAAAAGTCCTCTTTAAAATGGGTCCCGCCCTCTCCTTTGTATTACTTGCATTCTTCCACATACCAATCAATCCATGGCAGTGGTTGATTGGAAACATTATCATTCTTGTATGATGAATCCAAAACCTCATCATTGTCTTGCATGTCCTTTGGCACATCGGCCAAACCAAATTTCCGAACCTCATCAAGGGTTAATCTTTCATAATCTCTTTGTCAAACGATGTATTCATCTTGAAAATGAATCCAGATATCTTCCAATTGGGGCATGTGGGCACTGGACCAACCTGTTTCCCCAAACTTACCCCAATAATAAAAATTAGTCCGGATGAAAGGTCCGGGGTTACCTCGGCCATTTCTGCATCAACATTTTTTTCCTTGTGAATATTTGGGCAAGAGTACCTACCAATCAAAATAGGGAAATGCATTCCCGCTTTGTGACACTTATTTTGGATTCGATGATAATCCAACAACTACTAAACTAATTCCAATAGAATCCATTTGTCAGTGGGGCACCTTGGCAATTTTCTTGGGGCACCTATGAAACCCGAAATCCGGATGTAGGTGAATGTAGGAAATTAAAAGTAGATTGCTCCCCATTCTCACACTTCTTGGAAAGCCTCATCAAAAATCCTCCGATTATATAGTTCTTTGTCAAAATGATAGAGGATGACAATGAAAAAAGCATCGTTGACTCTGCGGAAATGCCTGCTTCCCTCATCCAGAGTGAGTTGGGGATAAAATTCATATATTTGGGAGGTGTTGTGAACACCCCTGGTATTCAAACCAGAAAAATCTCCCATAGCAGCAACAACATATACACCAGGAAGGATGTCATGTAGAAAGTCTTTGTATCTGACACTCTACCCAATTGATAGAAAATGGAGCTACTAATATGCTCCCCCACGGATAAATTCATCATTCTTCTTGATGGTCACG
Source organism: Taxus wallichiana var. yunnanensis (assembly GCA_018340775.1). Lineage (NCBI taxonomy): Eukaryota > Viridiplantae > Streptophyta > Pinopsida > Cupressales > Taxaceae > Taxus > Taxus wallichiana. Next base: position 304,295,247 of record CM031237.1, read on the forward strand.
ATGTACAAAAACATCCATTCCTAGAATTCCTTTGCAAGAAGGAAGACCTAAAACTCTTCTTAACAACACAATAAGATCATTGACCTCCTGAATAAAATCTACCGATGCATAGTTTTGGGTAGTTTGGTGAAGTTCTTGGCTAGATAAGTTTTCATCATGATCCTTGAGCATACTTCCTCTTTCTTATCCCAATGTTCCACTACTATCTCTGGTGAAATTGTGGCATAATCTTGAACATCGGGAAGTTTAAGAAGATCTTCAAAGAAGTCTAGGTCCAAATGGATTACCACCTTATCATCACTATCTCTGACTGACATGGAGTCTTTGTCAAAGTGGGTTTTTGTAGCTAAAACAAATTTTGGGCAATGCATGGATGTGGGAAAACTAGTGAAAGGGCAAGCCCACTATCATAGATGGCTTGCATCCATGGTTTCTTGTTTGGAGCCTTTAATCTTTCCCAAAAATATGGAAAATCAATTTGTCCTAGATCAGTGTCCCCAATATTCCCTAAGTCGGAGGATAGGAAGGAGTGAGGAGAAACTCCAAGAAATGAGTACTTCATCTTCTCCTTTCCCTTTGAAGTGGAAGCAGACATCAAGCCCTATATTTGGAAGCTGAAGTTGTAGAAATTCCAAAACTTGAAAGAAAACTTCCAAAATTCTAAACTAAAAGTTAAAGAAAAAACACCAACTAAAATCTCTAAAAACTTTCTCTGAAAAAATTTCCCAAAAATCTCTAAAAAAAATTTCTTGAAGGAAATCTCTCAAACCAAATTTTTCCAAAACAATATTTTCGAAAGAAATTTTCAAACAAAAAAAGAAATCTTCCAAAAAAAATTTTTTTCTAAAAAAATTTATCTCGAAAAAAAAAGTTTCCGAAGAAAAAATCTTTCAAAAATTTTCTCGAAAAATAAGTTTTTGAAAAGTTTCTCAAAAAGTTCCAAAAAAATTTTCTGAAAGAAAAAAACCTCAAACAATTTTTCCAAAAAAGTTTCTCAAAGTCGAAAAAACTCTAAAAAACCTCCGAAAATAATCTCCCAAACAAGTTTCCTCAAAAGAGTTTCTCAAATAAACTCTCCAAAACAATTTTCTCCAAAAGAAAAGGAAAAGGACCCTTCCAACAATGTTAACTCACAAAATATAGAAAATGAGAAATGAGAAGAAGTATGGGAGGCCTAAGAGGATCCTTTGAACAACTCTGAATACCTAAAGAAACTCAAAATGTGAAACATGGTGAACAAAGGGAGGAGCGATATCAAAAAATACACAGAGGAAGACCAAAGAGAAAACAAAAATGAGAGGGAAACAAAGAAAAGGATCTTAAACCAAAAAGAAAATAAAAAATTACCATACCTTGAAAAAGACATCATGCAAAGTACAAGAAATGAATGTCAGAGAAAATGTGTCAGGTAAAAATGACAAGTAAAAAACTGAGTTTAAATAGAAAACCCGATATTAATGGTAGAAATCTGATCCATATGGAGGTAGGTGAAAAATTAATTATGCGGAGGACCTCAAAAGTCTAAAACCCGAAATCCTGAAATTTAGAATTTTGGGGTTTCGAACTTTGGAGATTGGGAGACGAAAAAATGAATTGGCAATGGAAAATTCTGAAAATCGAAAACCCGAAAGTCCAAAATTTGGAATTTTCGGACTTCGAAAGTTTTAAAGTAAAAATCCTAAAAATGACTCGAAGAATTTCAAAACCCAAAACCCGAAAGTCTAAAAATTTGGACTTTCAGACTTTGACTTCGAAGTCTCGAGAGGATTTAAACAAAATGGGCCAAAAGTTTGAAACCCAAAAGCCCGAAAGTCTGAAATTTTAGACTTTCAGGGTTTCGACTTCAAGAAACTAAAGAGCAATTACAAATCTGAGCAATAAAACTCGATGAAAATCTCTGAAATTTGAAGATTGAAAATTTCAGATTTCGGGCCTTGGAGAATTTCATTGTACAAAGGATTTCTAAAAAATGACATATTTTCTTCAAGGTAGGTTAAATGGTTATGAATTCTTCAAAGTATCTAATATTTTTCTTCAAGGTAGGTTAAATCTTTTTCTAGTCATCGAGATCAACTCTGCAGTTAGTGCACATTCAAGAATATCAGCCAATTATTCTTCTCCCTTTCATTTCTAGTACTTTGTTCCATACTTTATCATTTTCTATCTTGTTTCATGTATTATCCAAATGTTTATGTTATTATATTTGGAAACTATTTTATGAGGATAATATACCATCGATTACTACCCCTTTAATTTAACCATTTAGGTTAAATAAAAAACATTATTCTTAGTTTACTTATGCTTAACATATTTCCAAGGTTTAATAAAATATTATTAACATTATTAAACTAACCTAAACTAAGGGTATCTCATATGTGAAGCATGCCCTAATTACATTAATTAATTACAAAAAAATAATTTAGGTTTGTTGGTTGTCAAATAAGGACTTTATGGAAAACAAAAGTCAAGGGACGAGAAGTCCCTCGTCTTTGATGGGAGAGGTTCCCTTATTTAAAGACAAAAACCTATTTATAAATGTACAATGTTTAGTTTTAAAGAGGAGCTTTGATATCATGAAAGTGTTTGATATTACAGATCATCAATACAAAAGGATAGAAGAATTAAGGAATGGGAAAAGGTAGAATAACACTCTTAGGAAATATAGATAACAAAATAATTCCTTACACATGCCAGAATGGAATCATATAGAACAGAATCATTTGCATTAAAACCACAAGATGTTATTTCATAGACACAAAGTTCCAGAGATGACATCCACAAGAATACAAAGCTTCTTGAAGTAAAATAGACTAATGATTTAATAACTTTAATAGATAGAAAGGAAAGAACAAGAACAGATAGAAACAGAAAGAGAGATCTTCTTGTATTGATAGCTTTTTACTCCTTTACACTTTTAAAAATAACCAAAGTTCTAGCCTTAAAAATGGCATAAAGATCCCATTATATAGCTTACAAATTGGTTACACTTGGTAACCATTTATTTTAACTAAAATATTAATTAAGGAAGTGCTTGACACAATGTCCTTAATTAGTTTTACAATAAGCTCAATTTTAGGAAAAGAAGGAGAAAAGGAGAAACTAGGAGAAAAACATTCGGCCCAAGGGCCGACTTGAGAATCCATTGCCTGAATCTTTTTAATGCCTTAACTATCTCCCTGCCTTGTGGGATTGATGTGTTGGCAGTGGTGTGAGACCAAGTGCCTAGACATTTCTCCATGTCCTTATCAAACTCGGTATGTTCCAGGTATTCTTTATTAGCCTCTTCAATGGTAGATTGAAGAGAGAAAATATCCTTTATCTTCTCTTTGGTAATCAATTCTTCTTTGAACAGTCTTCTTTGACAAATGTCCTGAACTAAGTTTTAATCTCTTGAAGAGAGAAAGGAACACCTGAAATTTCATCATGAAGATGACAATGAATATCCTTAAAGGCAGATGCAACACAAGTCTTGAAAGATTCTCCCTTCTGCCAACTGTTTCTCAATTCTCCCAAGGCTTCTTCCAGAACTTTTATTTTCCATTCAACACTGAACACCCATGACCCTGACAAGTTGTCCTTGGCATCATCAAAAAATTTATCGGCCAACAATATCTTTTCATCATCCTATCCCATCAGGTGAAGATCTATGATGCAACTACTCCAAAGCTTCAGTTCTTTGTCCATAGTTTTAATAGAGGAGGAGAGTTTTGTTGCTGGGTTGGACACCTTTCATTGATTTGAAGGCTTCTATAATGAAGTTCAAGCCTGCAATGGTCATGTCATCAACCATGGCTTCCATAGCCCTTCCATAAGTGGAATATATGTGTATATCCTTGATACTTTGAACCTCATCCTGACTAAGAATCATAGGAGGTGGAAGGGCAGCTAGTGGAGTAGGATCCAAAACCTTATCTTTAGCTAATAATGACTTGATGAAGTTGGAAAGAACTTGATTTTTTTCTTCCAACTATTCTATACTTTGTTTACCCTTTCCACTCTCTCAATAACCTTGATTACTATTTCTTATAGGTTAAGCACCTCACTCTCGGGAGTATATTCTCCCATTGGAATTCTAGAAAGTTCCAGGTCAAAGGCTAATAGATCTTGCTCTGCCTATCAACCTTAGGCCTTTGCAACCTCTAGAAATTGTTGGCCTTGAGCATCTGTCACTATTCTTGAAGTTATTTTAGCTCTCTTTGCCGGAGGAGGGGGAGTAGTACCTAACAAAGTTGCCACAACATCAAAATTTGGCCCTGTCAAATGGGAAGAAGGTTTTCTCTTCCTGCTATCAACCAAGGGTTACACCCATGCAAAAGTAGAAGAAGAATAAGAAGAAGATCAAGAGGTCCAAGAGCAAGTGAACCCATGGCACTTAAGCTATTCACCAATTTTGCCTCCAGTAAAGAGGTGAGTGAGGTATCACCTTTCTCTAGAGCCTTCTGATATAGGTTTAAAGGCATCATTAACTCATCTTTGAAATTGTAAGTTCTAGTTTCTGGGGGTGAATTGAGGCTTCACCATATACATAAATGAACTCATTCTTCTTTGCCTCCATGTATATGAATCCAAACCAATGCTCTTGCCAGGGAATGATTCCTCAATTGGCTCTTGTTTAACCTCTTTTAATACATGAGATAAGAAGTCATATAGAACTTCTTCATGTTCTTTAATTAGACAATTGAGGGGTTTGTATAGATTTCTACCCTAATTTATGTTATTACCTTCGCAGATGATGTTGATGAAGGGCACATCTAGAAGTGAAATTCATTTGATTCTTCTTAAGCCCTGACACGAGCTAGATAAATGATGAAATCAAATAGCTTTGGTTCAGCTCTAAAGAACACCTTGGAAAAATCTCAACAAGTCCCTTCTCCTTCTTCAACCATGAATTTTCTATTCTTGCCTTATATTTTGATTGATGCCTCATATTCAAAAGTACTACTCAAAATCTTGGAACCCTTGAGCTTGATTGATAAGATGGAGTCTTTAATCTTTCGAATGCCATAGGCCTCTGCAGCTTAAAATGGCATCAACGTCTTGTAATCCTGCAATTATCTCCCCATGCATATTAGTCAATTTTTAGTGTCCGAGTTAAAATGAGCTCCACCTAAAGAGGCGAGATTGAGGTTCTGCGACACTTGTACGAGATAGGGAAACCAGCATAAGAAAGTCCACTGTCATTGATCATTTGTGCCATGGGGGAAGGATTAGGGCAAGTCAATCTGTTCCAAAAATCCCCAAAATCCAGGTGCCGAACCTCACTATCCCCGATATTGGGAACAAAGGACTCAAGAGGTGATACATGTTCTTGGCCTTGGAATTTTATCTTCATGTTTGCAATGCATAGAGGAAAACCTTCAAGGGTCAAGTTCACAAAAAAAATGCAAAGGGAGCAGGAGCACGAGAAAATGACCTTAATTGCAGGGATTCGAGAAAATGATGGCAAGAAAGCAATGTGTCAAATGCATAGAGGATAGTCCCATTAAATAGCCATTTAGGAGAGAGAAGGTCATTAAATGCACATTAAATTCATATTACACCGACTCAAAAAGATAAGAATCGGGAAGAGCGGAAAAAATTGGCTGGATGGTCTTTGGTACATTTGGGACATGAGGGAGACGCGAAGACGCGATCCGCCGACACAGTGAAATTATACGGGAAAAGTGAGGATAGAAGGCCAAATTCTTTGAAATCGAGATAGCTCTTCACAAATGGGAAAAAATATACTTGGAGCCAATGCGAGTGATCGAGGAATAGAAAGCCATGAACTTGGGACAAATGGGCCAAAAATTCTATCACTATCCTACCGAAAGTTAAAGAATTTTAGGGAATGTGTCCGATCTATGGAATGAAGACCCGACAAAACTTGGGACATGAGGGACAAAAATGTCCATGAGACCCACAAATCACCAAAATAACTCCAAAAAATGCAAATTTTTACTATCTCCTCAACTTTTCACTTCACTAGAACATCACTAATGAGTGTCAACTCAAAATTTTCAATTTTCTGACTTTCAAAAGAGGGGAAATTTTGAGAGGACAACATTGGCTCTTTCAGGGAAATGACTTGGCTAGATCAAAAGAATGAGACAAGGCAAGAACTCTAGAAAACCTAGGGGAAGAAGACCAGTGCATAATCCATTGGGCCACAGAGTCAAAAGGCAAACCAATACAGAAGACAACACACAAACAAGGAAAAAAACACCACAAATAGAAATAAGGAGAAGCAAACACACACTATACATAATATACAAAGAGACTTCCTATTCACCTAGGACTTGAACAATTTCAGGTACTACCCACTATAAGGAAGTGGGAGAGAGGAACCATCCATGTAATCAAGATAGAAAGAATTTCACCAGCAAAATGCCTAATTTTGAAAGGACCAAGCCAAAGAGAATCAAACTTACCATGGATTCCTTGAGGCTCATGTATTTTATCCCATAGCAAAACAATGTCTCCAACTTGGAAATTTCTGGACCTAGCCTTCTTGTCAAACAAATATTTTACCTTCTACTGGTGGGTAGATATTCTATCAACAACCTACAGCCTATCTTCATTCAACTTATGAAGATACATGATCCTTTGTCTAAAGAATCATTGAAACTAGTGTCTTCAATGGCCTTCATTAAGTACAAAGTTGGTAGCTCCATTGTCACTAGTAATTGGGCTTCCACACCATACACCACTTGAAAAGGGGACATCCCAATATCTCTTTTAGGTGTAATCCTATCTTCCCAAAGGGCATCATAGATTTTCTTGTGCAGTTCCTCTGAGATTCATTAACCAGTTTCCTTACTATAGCCACTGATTCTTGTTTGTTGATTATGCCTGTCCATTCCCTTGAGGATAGTAATCTAAAGAGTGAGCAAGGGAAATGCCATATCCATAATAGAAATCCATCATCTCAACAGAAGAAAAATTTGAAGCATTATCAGTCACAATCTTGTTTGGCACTCCAAACCTTACCAAGATGTTTTCTTTGATGAAATTACATACTACCTTTGAAGTAGTACTTTTAACTAGGATAGCTTCTACCCATTTAGTGAAATAATCTTTGGTAGTCAACACATGAGTATGTCCAGCACTTGAAGATGGGTTGAGTTTTCTAATGAAATATAAACCCCACTGTTGAAAGGGCTCTTCAATTAGAACTGGTTTAAGCGGCAAGGTAGCCAACTTGGGTCTTCCCACAAAGGTCTGACAAGCTTCACATTTATCAACCCATTTTGATGCATCTTTAAACAAAGTAGGCCAATAGTATCCATCTTGAAGAATCTTGTGAGAGCGATAATAGAACGAGATGAATAATGACCTCCACATGCTTGATCATGGAAAGCTGAGAAAAGCTTCTTCATTGTTCTTTGTCAACGCATTTCAAAAATCTTCCATCCACTCCACATTTTGAACAAAGCATTCTCCCACAACATGTATTGTGTTGATCTTAGCTTGATAGCTCTCTTCTCTTTGGTAGTCAAGTGAGAGGGACACTCCCCATAGGTGAGAAAATGAGTGATATCAGCATACCATTCATCAATCGAGCTGAGAAATAGAACAATAGGAACATCAACCTCATCCTTAGGTAATTCATGACCAGCTCCTTCAGCAATGAGTTCACACAAGCCTTTACCCCAAACTAGTTTGGTTGGTCTGATGTCAATATCATATTCTTGAACCTTTGCTACCCAGTTTCCTCTCTTAGTTCCAAATTCTTGCTGCGTAAGAATAGACTTGATGGTTGTATCAGGCACAAGCACCAAAAGTGGGAGTTAAGAATATAAAATCGAAACTACTTGATAGCTTTAACCACTGTAAAAGCATGTTTCTCCATCATGGTGTATTTTAACTCGTGATTTTTAAGAATGTAGCTCATGAATGCAATTGGGAGCTCATGATCATCAGAATCTTTCTAGGTCAATACAACGGCCAGGGTGCTTTCTGTGGCATAGCAATAAATAATAAAATCTTTACTAAAATCTAGACATGCTAAGATAGGAGTCCTAGCAATAGCCTTTTTAATACCTTCAAATGATTCTTTCCCTTCAGAGGACTAGCCAAATGTTTTTTCCTTTCATCATTTGGGAGATATTCAAAGTTAGCTCTGTAAAATTAGGAATGAATCTTCTCAAGAAGTTGATCTTACCAAAGAAAGAATGCACTCCCTTCTTACTTGTGGGAAGAGGAATCTACTGAATAGCTTGAACTCATTCAGGATCGATTTTGATTCCATATTTAGAGACAACATGCCCCAACAATTTTCCCTCCATGACACAAAAGATAGATTTCTTGGGATTCAAAGAGACCCCATGTTCTCTACACTTCAAGAGAACTATTTCCAGATGCTGAAAATGATTTGCTCTAGTTTTGGAAAACACAGTTAGGTCATCTAGATACACAACAATACACTTTCCTTTTAGGCTTCCAAAATCCAAGTCCATAGCCCTTTGAAAAGTGGCACCGGCATTAATGAGTCCAAAAGGCATCCTCTTGTAGGAAAAAGTACCCTAGGGGGTGGTGAAGGAAGTCTTGTGCTGATCTGTGGTATTAACTTCCACTTGATTATACCCTGAGAAGCCATCAAGCATGGACAACATTTTAGACCTTGTAACAACTTGCAAAACTTGATCCATCATGGGAAGGATAGTTTTCCTTCAAAGAATCCTGATTTAGATTCCTGAAGTTAACGTAGATACAAATCTCACCATTTTTCTTCCTGATAGGTACAATGTTGGCAATCCATGTCGAATGGTGAATGGGAAGATAATTTTAGCTTTCAATAATTTTTGTATTTCTTGAAAAATGGTATCAACAATCTTTGGATTGTACTTATCTTTGCTTTTGCTTGAAAGGTTTAATCCTAGGTTTGAGAGGAATGAAATGTTGCATTTCTTTGGGCTGGAAAGCTTTTAGATCATCATATGAATATGCAAGAACATCCATATACTTCTTCAAGAGGTTCACTACCTTCTTATTTTCTTCTTGAGTACAACACTTTCCAACGTTCACCATTTTGGGGTTAGCAGAGCTCCCGATGTTAATCTTTTCATACTCAACAGATTGCCACTCTCTGTAGAATCTTTAGACTTAACATACATATCATGTTTATCAAACAATTCCTCTAAACTCACCAGCCCTTTAGGAATTTTTTTACCTTTGAGTTTGATGCACCCATCTTGATCTATCTCCTCTTTGACACCCTCCTCATTAGAAGATACACTCTCACAAGGCAAATTGTTACTTCCTTTGAAAGTACAATTGTTCAAAGTTATCCTTGAGCTCCAAGAAAGAAAGAAAATGTTGATCATCATTGAAAACTTGCCAGTTACTTGCATTATCAAGCACACTTGGCCTATGGATCATTTCAATGGTGAATTTATCTTGAGAGAAATCAGGGTGAGGTATCAATAATGATCCTAAATAGCTAGTGAATCAACCCTGGTGTTCTTTTCTCTTGGCACTGCTTTGATGGAGAAGGCATCAAGAAATTCAATAGAATCCCAAACTAGTTTTTGTAATGCTTCAACCTTCTATTCTTTACTTGAAAAAGGTCTCTGATTTTTTTAACAACTAGTTCTGCATCTCCACAAGCTAGAAGATTCTTCACACCTTTTTCTTTTGCCACATTAAGCCCAAGGATGAGGGCTTCATACTCTGTTGTATTATTGGTATTCTCAAACTGAAGTTTGAAAGAGAAAGGGTAAAACTTTCCTTCCGGAGACATTAACACCATGCCATCTCCAGAACTAGCTGAGGAGCAACTTCCATCAAATTCTAGATTCCAAACACCATTAGGATCATGAAGTACTTCTTTAGGAAGTTTAGTTTCCTCCGGAGACATAATCATATAGTTACCATGTCCAATATCTTCATAGAGTATTTGTGCTTTGGGATCATCCATTTTTGCACAATATACTTAGATTTCTTCTCAGGCAACAACTTCTTCATTTTTCCATTGACTAGTATAAGGGCATGTGACCAATCCATTTGAATCTCTCCTCCCATGTCTTTACAAAAATTCCTACTTAACAACATACCATATGAAGGAGGGATATCTCTACTACGAATAGTAGCCAAAACCTTTTTCTCAGGTAAGGCAACAAAAGCTACTGTGCATCTTTAATCCTTCCCACCAAAGGCACCTCCCTACTCTCCATAGAATAACATGAACCAATAGTGTGTGTGAGGGTGAGACCCAAAGCATGAGCCACTTTGGTAGGCATTACATTATCTGATGCTCCTGAATCTATGACACAGTTGCTAAGTTTATGGCCTACTATAAGAAGAGTCACATAAAAAGGTTTGATTTTCTCATTAGATGTGGTGATTGTAGCCACAAGATTTGGTTGGGGTGTGAGGATGGAGTAGGTAAAATGCCTTTAGAGGTAGTTTTGGAATGGGAATTGACAAAGTGGACCATTTTGGCAAAGGCTTTAGGGTGGGTTTGATAATACTCAGCCTCTGAAATTTGAACTTTTGTTTTCTTAAGATGGTCAATGATATCAAAAGATCTGGAGATGGATGGGGAATCATCACTAGGAATTTTAGGCTTATCAAGTTTTGAAGCTGGAGAAAAATAAGTTTTAGAAGTAGAAATAGGAGAAGGATTATCAGTGCTAACCTTTTGTGTGGATGCAGTGGGAATAGGAGATCCTCTTCTTGCCACAACTGGGATAGTTGTGGAATACTCTTTAGCTTTCTTGATGGGTTGCATCACTTTTTCCTTCTTATTGGTCTGTTCTCATGTCATAACAACATATGACTCACTATTCATATCTACTACTACTTCATCATAATCATCTTCTTCATCAACACCCTCAGTAGTGAGAAAATTGACTTGAGATCCATCAAGTTCTTCCAATTCCTCCTCATCCTCCTCTCTAGATTCTTCAAATTCTTCATTAGCTTCTTCCTCAGGTTCCTCAACTTCACAAGTTGCATTGATAGGGACCTTGATGGGTGGTCCCTCGATTTCCAACCTTGTTTGAGAAGAGGGTAAACGATTCTTGGGTTGGAAGTTTCTTCTTGGGACATCTTGATAAGGAGCATGTTGAGCCAATTATTTCTTGATAGCAATGAGGTCATTGGCTAATTTTTGTACTAAGGGATCTGCATTAGCTCCAGAGTTTGAAGAAGAAAAAACAAATGCTTTAGACTTGGAAGGATCTCTTTTCAACTTGCCAGACATGATCAGGTCATCCTTAACACTAACGGCTAATCTTTGATCCTCATCCAATGTTGCAAGATTAGCTCTCCTTAATGCATAGCTTACCTCAGGTAATTGAGCATTTAGGAAAAACATTTTTGAATCTAGTCCATGGGTGGGTGTCTAATGGGATCTTATTAATCAACTTATTGAACCTAGCCACAAAATCTCTCATAGGCTCTTGTGGTTCTTTCTTGATTTGAGAAATATTTGCTAGTAGAGCATGCACATCTTCTATGGGTTTAAAATGGTTCTCAAATCTTGTCCTCATAGTAGTCCAATTAGTAATGGCCCCAACAGGAAGGTGATAGAACCAATCTGCTGCATTATCTTACAAAGTCTCTACAAAAATCCTCACCAAGACATCTTCATGCTCAACACCAAGGACTCCACATGCAACTATGAAGGCTGCAATATGTTCATCTGGGTGCACTTTACCATCACCTTTGAACTTGGGAAATTTCTTTCTGTTACCCCTGGGTAACTCATGCAAAGGCTAAGGAAGGGCAAGAGGCCCAACACGGTGGCCCCAAGGTAATGGAACTACCATCCTTGGAAAGACTACTTGAAGAGGAACTGAAACACCAGCAAGAATTAAAGCACAAAGATTAGGGCTAAGTTTCTCTTGAGGATACTACTTCCAAGAGTTCTATCTTCAACAGGGGGTGTGCTTGTGGAACGAGCTCTTCTATTTCTTCTTGTTGAAGGAAGAGGAAAACCTTGCTACTCTAGGAGATGAAACTAAGAATCTTCAATACCAAGGGCTCTCCTACCACGAGTAAATCTTAGAGTCACTAGATCAAAGAATGATCAAAAATTGTTCATAAAGTGGAATCATCAAAATGAATCCCAGTAGAGTGACCAAAACTGTTGGTTTTCAAATAAGGACTTTATGGAAAATAAAAGTCATGGGACAGAAAGTCCCTCCTCTTTGATGGGAGTGGTTCCCTTATTTAAAGACAAAAACATATTTACAAATGTACATCGTTTAGTTTAAAGAGGAGCTCTTATATCGTAAAAGTGTTTGATATTACATATCATCAATATAAAAGGATAGAATAATTAAGGAATGGGAAAAGGTAGAATAGCACTCTCAGGAAATATAGATAACAAAATAATTCCTTACACATGCCAGAATGGAATCATATAGAATAGAATCATTTGCATTAAAACCACAAGATGTTATTTCACAGACACAAAGTTCCAGAGATGACATCCACAAGAATACAAAGCTTCTTGAAGTAAAATAGACTAATGATTCATAACTTTAATAGATAGAAAGGAAAGAACAAGAACATATAGAAATAGAAAGAGAGATCTTCTTGTATTGATAGCTTTTTACTCCTTTACACTTTAAAAAATAACCGAGTTCCAGCCCAGAAAATGGCGTAAAGAGCCCATTATATAGCTTACAAATTGGTTACACTTGGTAACCGTTTCTTTTAACTGAAATATTAATTAAGGAGGTGCTCGACACAATGTCCTTAATTAGTTTACAATGAGCTCGATTTTAGGAAAAGAAGGAGAAAAGGAGAAACTAGGAGAAAAACATTCGGGAGGGCCCACCGACTTGAGAATCCGTTGCTTGAATATTTTTAATGCCTCGGTTATCTCCCCCGCCTCGTGGGATTGATGTGTTGGTAATGGCATGAGACCAAGTTCCTAGAAATTTCTTCATGTCCTTATCAAACTCGGTATGTTCCAGTATTCTTTATTAGCCTCTTCAATGGTAGATTGAAGAGAGCAAATATCCTTATCTTCTCTTTGGTAATCAATTCTTCTTTGAACAGGTCTTCTTTGAAAAATGTCCTAAACTGAGTATTAATCTCTTGAAGAGAGAAAGGAACACCTGAAATTTCATCATGAAGATGAAAATGAATATCCTTAAAGGCAGATGCAACACAAGTCTTGAAAGGTTCTCCTTTCGCCAATTGTTTCTCAATTCTCCCAAGGCTTCTTTCAAAACTTTCATTTTCCATTCAAAACTCGAACACCCATGAACTTGACAAATTGTCCTTGACATCATCAAAAATTTACTAGCCAACAATATATTTTCATTAGCCTTTGTCCCATCGGTGAAGATCTATAATGCAACTACTCCAAAGCTTCATTCTTTTTCATAGTTCTAATAGAGGAGGAGAGTTTTTGTTACAGGTTAGCCACCTTCTCATTGAGTTTGAAGGATTATATGAATAAAGTTCAAGCCTAAAATGGTCATGTCATCAACCATGGCTTACATAGCCCTTCTATAAGTGGAATATATGTGTATATCCTTGATACTCTGAACCTCATCCCGATTGAGAATCATAGGAGGTGGAAGGGCAGCCAGTGGAGCAGGATCCAAAACCTTATCTTTAGCTAATAATGAATGAACTTGGAAAGAACTTTATTTTGTTCTTCCAACTATTCTATAGTTTGTTTACCCTTTTCCACTCTCTCAATAACCTTGATTACTATTTCTTAGAGGTTATGCACCTCACTCTTAGGAGTAGATTCTACCATTAGAATTCTATAAAGTTCCAAGTCGAAGCTAATAGATCTTACTTCGCCTTATCAACCTTAGGCTTTACAACCTCTATAAATTGTTAGCCTTGAGCAACCTGTCACTATTGTTGAAGTTGTTTTAGCTCTCTTTTCTAGAGGAATGGGAGTAGTACCTAACAAAGCTGCTACAACATCAAAATTTGGCCCTATCAAACGGGAAGAAGGTTTTCTCTTCCTACTATCAACCAAGGGTTACACCCATGCAAAAGTAGAAGAAGAAGAAGAAGGGACAAGAGGTCCAAGAGCAAGTGAACCCATGGCACTTAAGGTATTCACCATTGTTGCCTCTAGTAAAGAGGTGAGTGAGGCATCTAGAGCTTCTTGTGCAGAGGAATCTATGGTACTAGGAGGTTCAGTGCTAGGCACCTCCTTCTCATCTTCTATTGTAACTTCTGAAGTTCCTAGAGGTTTGGTACTTCACCATCATCACTTTCACTAAGAACAATAATGTTCTCTGGCCCTGAAGGCAATCCTGAATGCTCTAGAAGGGGTTCTTCCTCAATTGGCTCTTGTTTAACCTCTTTTATCTTCTTTTGGTACACTTGAGTAGAAGAAGAGGGAGTAGATGATTCAGGTTCTTTAATTGAGGAAGGAGGAGGGGTTTGTATAGGTACCTCTATGCTGGGTGTATGTGTTTCCTTCCTAGGTGTTGAAGTATCTCTAGAAGAAGATCCACTTTGATTCTTCTTAAGCTCTCAAACCTTCCTGTCAAACCAAAATTTGGTTCTTACAAGGACAGGGGTCAAAATCTCAACCAAGTCATCCTTCTCCTTCTTATACCAATCCAGATCTTCTAAAGGAGTATGTTTGATTGATGTATCATATTCAAAAGACTATAAGTATTCATCATCATCTTGGAACCCCGAGAAATTTGATAAAGATTGAGCTCTTTAATCAATTGCAGAAGATGAGTCGCCATAGTGCCTCCACCTTGCTTCAAAATCATCTCAGTAATCAGCCCAGGTGATCCTTAGTATCGGCCTATGATGATAGTTTATCCTGAGGTTCTGATCAATGAAATTCTTCAAATCAAAGCAAGTCCTAGGCTTGAAAAAGTGGACAGTGAGGGGAGCAAGAGCCCTTTCTATATTTTGGGCATCCAAGGTTGTTTTACATGTATAGTTTCCCAAAGAAATAGGGAAGCGCAGACCAGAGATTTTCTTGTCCCTGTAGGTTCTATGCAATTTATCCAATTGCCTACACACTTCAATTAGAGCCATCTTGTCATTACAAAACATGGGGAGCTTGAGAGGTGTGTTTTCATAACCAGCCAACTTGATATATGAAAACCTCCTGAATTGAATGAAGAAAGCTCCATACTTAGCTATCAGGTTCATGGCTTCATCAGAAAACCTCCTGAAAGTATCACCTGCTAAGAGCCTTACAATATACATGGTAAAGGCATCATTAACTCTTCTAAAATTGTGGTTGCTAGTTTCAAGGAAAATTGAGGGTAGTATGCATAAATGGGCTCATCCTTCTGGCCCTCCATGTATGTGAATCCAAACCACTTCGAGATATGCTGCTAGGGAATACATGAGATAAGAAGTCATATAGAACTTCTTAGTCTGCTGCACATTAGACAATTGCTCGATCAAATTCATGCAAATGATTTCTACCCAATTTATGTTTTGACTACCTTTGCAAACAATGTTAATGAAAGGGCACATCCAGAAGTGAAATTCATTGGTAGAGGGAAATCCCATGACGCTAGAGCTCAAAAATCTTCATTGAAATCAACCCTAAATAATGCCTTGGAAAGTCAGGATGCTCCTTCTTAGGGTTCTTCAACCATGATTTTGCTATTCTTGCCTTATATTTTTCTCCTGTCTAACAAAAGGGTCTGAGCTTGAGCTTGAGTGAGAACGATGGAGTCTTCAGTCTCTGGAATGCGTAGGGTAGTAGTAATGGCAGTAGCATCTAGTTTGGCAATCATCTCCCCATGCACATTAGTCAATTCTTTGGTGTCCGAGTTAAAATGAGCTCCACATGTGAGCACGGTGTCGACACATTGTATAGAGATAGGGAAACCAGCCACATAAGCAAGTCCATTGTCGTTGATCATTTATGCCATGGGGAAGGATTAGGGCAAGTCAATCTATTCCAAAAATCCCCAAAATCCACGTCTTTAAACCTCACTATCCCGATATCGGGAACAAAGGACTCAAGAGGTGATACATGTTCTTGGCCTTGGAATTTGATCTTCATGTTTGCAATGCACAAAGGAAAACCTTCAAGGGTCGAGTTCACAATAAAAATGCAAAGGGAGCAGGAGCATGAGCAAATGACCTTAATTGCAAGGATTCGAGAAAATGATGGCAAGAAAGCAATGTGTCAAATGTATAGAAGATATTCCCATTAAATATTCGTTTAGGATAGTTAAGGTCATTAAATGTGCATTAAATTCATATTACACTGACTCAAAAAGATAAGAATCGGGAAGAGCGGAAAAAATTGGCCTAGATGGTCTTCGGTACATTTGGGACATGAGGATCTGTCTGGGCGACGTGGGCGATACGGGAAAAGAGGGGATAGAAGGCACATACGCTTTTGGGAAAGATGGGACAAAAGTACGCGAAGGACCTGATGTGGGTGATGTAGGCGATCGGGAATAGAAATCCCAAGTGAACTTGGGACAAATGGGCCAAAAAGTTCTGACATAACCGAAAGTTAAAGAATTTTGGGGAATGTGGCCGATTGGGGAACAGAAGGCCCAGAACTTGGGACATGAGGGACAAAAATGTTTGATAGACCCACAAATCACCAAAATAACTCCAAAAACATGAATTTTTACTATCTCCTCAACTTTTCACTTCACTAGAACATCACTAAAGAGTGTCAACTCAAAATTTTCAATTTTCTGACTTTCAAAAGAGGGGAAATTTTGAGAGGACAACAAGGTCAAATGACCCAAAAATTTTAGATGTGAAAATAAATTTGTAAATTATTGAAAGAAATAATTTATTTCCAAATATCTCAACTTAATTTTATATCCTTAATGGTTTTCACTCTCTTTTAGATATTCCCTACTTCACACGAGTTATGTAAATAAGAGTTTTTACAAATAAGAATAAGGGGTTATGGGGTGAAAAATATGAAAAAGATGTGATAGGTCTTATCAATGACATGTGAGATGGCCTATTTTTGATAAATTATAA
Organism: Taxus wallichiana var. yunnanensis; assembly: GCA_018340775.1. Lineage (NCBI taxonomy): Eukaryota > Viridiplantae > Streptophyta > Pinopsida > Cupressales > Taxaceae > Taxus > Taxus wallichiana. The sequence goes on from CM031237.1 coordinate 304,312,152, forward strand.
TTTTCCAATGTAATATTTTGCTACATGTATCACATTATCAAATAGAAATCATCATTTATTTTTTTATGGAATTTTGATTAGGAAACGAAGAGAATTTCATGGTCATCAAGGAAAAAGAATTAGTTATCTAATATTCTTTGGAATTACCCTCACCACTTGTAACACATGTCCTCACACACCATTCTTATGCAATTTACTAAGCATGCAACACATTGCAATGATTCTCGATTGATTAGGGTATAATGACTTTATTAAATATAAATCACTTCTTCAACATGGGATCGAGACTTCTTCCTCTACATGACTCGAGTCTCCATTCCTTTTCATCAATTTTTATTCATATCATAGGAGATCATGTGACTCAATATCCAATTCCTATTAACTTGGAAAATGCTTCCATGTATAATCACCTATTATCTTAAATTTTACCTTAATTTCACTCCTTACATGTTATTGCACAAAAATGTGGAACATGAAAAAATTTATTAAGATGAAAAATGAAATATTAAAAAGGAGAGAGATGAAAATTTTATAGGATTTGATAAAATTATATCCATTCCATGCTAACTGGATCAAATATTTTAAAGTTGGAAAATATGTAAAAATTGAATATTTCCCCTAACTACCTCTGATTTCCCTTGATTATCCGTGTTAGAAATCATCCCGTAAAAAACAAGATGTTAGAATTTGTATGTTAGTGTTTTCATTGATTTCAAGTACATTGATGGAAAATGGTTTCATTTGGTCATGAGAGTATCCATGAGCTATCAATCAAATGTCAAACATGAAGGTTAATTGGTAGTGTCCAAGTTTAGTGAGTTTTTATGGTGTCTTGGTGTATGGTTAAGTGAGATAAGTCATGGTTTGAGTCTTCCCAAGTTGTTTGAATGTTTTCATGAGTTCAAGTAAGGTCCTAATGATGTATTACAAGTGTATAAGAGTTTGCAAGATGTCATAATGGTCAGTTCATGAGATTACATGGTTTATCTAGGTCATTCTAGGCTTATTCGTAGTCCTAGTGCATGCAGAATGGTAAGGAGGTATGAAATAAGGAGCTAACCAGTCATGTAAAAGAATGGTAACAACATGGTGATGGTATGTAGGGTATGTATGGTGATTTTTATGTCAAAACTAATAGGTATGATGCATGTGTGAGTTCGTTGGGAAGAAAGAAGGTGAGAACAACCAAGAAAACATAGGTAAGTCTTAATGGTTGGAGAGCTTGAGAGGTTGAGATCTATTTAAGATATATGGTGAGTATGGTTAGTTACATGATGTTTTAATTATGCTTAATGAAAATATTTAGGTAATTACGAAGAATATTTTTAAAGATACACCACTTGTGGCAAAATTGGGTAAGTTACAGTGTGTTTTTGAGGCAAATGTGGACCTTTTGATGCTCACTATGAATTGTATGATTTGCATGGGGACCTAAGATATTTGGAATATCTTATTAGGCTAGTTATGAAGGTTAAAAACAAATATGTGGTTTTATTGTATAGTTTTTATGAACGATTATTAAGAAGATAAGTTTCTTTGAAACCCTAACTAAACCCTAACTCAAAGTGGCTTGGATGAAATTTATTGTATTCATCCCAATTTTTATTGGTTTTGAAAAATTAATGTTTCGAGGTTGTAGAGGGTTCTTACAGATTTCCAAGAAGGTATATTAGATCTTGTGATAGTATGTGGGCCACACCTGAAATTTTTTGTTTATGAAGAAGTTCAATTTAAGGTAAGATTGTCCAAAGGAGTAGAAAAATAATTTAATAGTATTTTTAAACCTAGTGTTCTTCTATATGGTGATGATAGTTTCATATCACACTTCACGTGAAAAGGTATAAAGTGGGCCCTATTAATAAAGACTAGTTTTGGGAAAGTTTTGAGTAACTTATGGTAAAATTGAAATTAGAGGAACTTCATAGGCTCTTTCAAGTCTTTTCCATCCTCAAAGTGGATAATTTGTATGCTTTGGATCTAAATTTTCAAGTAATGACATAAGGACCTAACCAATTAGGCTTGAAATTTCCTTATTTTTCATGTGGCCTGGATGTTTTATTTTGATTTTATTTTAAGACCAAGTCACTAATATCAATCTGTCATGGTTTTATGTTGAAATTATAGTTACTGACGTAGCTGATTCTAGTATACTTGCAAATGATCCAAGGAACATAGATGCCTCTCATCTAAAATATCGAGTTGTGAAAGGTGTTTGCAATGATAATCCTCTTCATGCCCGAGGTACTAGAGGGAGACACGAAGTGAAGGAAGTTTGACTTCGATGGGTAATATGGCTTCAAAGCCATATACTAGGGAGAAAGGGGTTGTAATAGTTGGAGTTCGGTAATCCCAGAGGGCGGTATATAATTATGTATGCTAGTTACGTCTATGTTTATCAACTATATTCTCTAGAATGGATTTAATGGTCTTATTGAAAGCTTCGGATTGGCATTTGCATTTCGAGATAGTAGGTTTGGCCCATTTGAGGTGGATATGGTATTTTTTGCTAATGCTTTGACATTATTATTCTTGAAAGAGCCACCATTGTCAATGACAATGACGAAGTGGGAATTCCAAAATGACATATGATATGGTTAAAAATGAAATTAGAAATATTACACCTATAAATGTAGGTAAGATGCATAACCTCAATCCATTTGGCAAAATACTCTATGGCGGTTATAATTAAGGTATGATTGTTTAAGATGTGAGATTTATTTTTTCGATTAGATCAAGCCCCCATTTAGAAAAAGGCCATGGTGAGGTGATAGGCTACAAATCTTGGGAAGGTGCATGAATGAGGTTACCATGATTCTGACATGCTTCACATTTCTTTACATAGTTGCATGAATTTGTTTCCATTGTAGGCCAAGCGATGGTATCCAACACGTAAGATATTTTTACAAGGACCATACCACTAATTAGTGTACGCACTATAAATACTTGAGTGTACTTAAAGTAGCATTTGATTAGCTTCATCCTTATTGATACACCTTAAGAGAGTCCCATCATAGCCTCTTCGGTATAAGTTATCTCAAGGATAGTGTAGCGCAAGGCACATTGTGCCAGGATATTTTATTGGTAGAGGTCATGTTTGGAGGGTAAGCTTTAGTTTTAATGAAGGTGTATGTATCATGATACTAGGGTGATTAGGACCAAAAATATCATAGACCATGGTGGACTTTGGAAATTCATATGTGGGTACCAAAATATGTTCACCAAGGAACTCATTATGATTTTGATTAGTGTCAAATTTAGGAAAGGATGAAATAGTTTCCATGGTATCCACTAATTTTTTTGTACACAAGGAACTTGTTTGAAAGTGATAATATGGAAATACCCTTTGAGATTATCAACCATGCATTTTTAGGGTAAAATTTTCTAGTCCTTGATTTGATATGTACCATCAATTGGTTTATAATCAAAAAAGAGTCTACAAAGACTTTCAATTCTTGTAACTAACAGAAGATAACAAATCCTAAGTCTGTTATGAGTTCTTCATACTGCTATGTTGTTGTACAAGGGTAGCTAATGCGGTAAGATTTAGGAATTAGATACCCATCATGTGTACATGCATACAATTACAGCTCATGAACCATGGATGTTGCACGATCCGTTAAATAATAAAGTTCATGAGGAGAATTCTTCTATGTATAACATGTATTTATATGGAAGTCAAAAGTTTAACGATTGTGAACCTAGAAGTGGCATTATAACCAATTGATTTGCATTGCTTGACATTTTATAGCCTTCTGATTGACAAACTCAATGTAAAATTCAACGAGGAGGTAAATCCACCTAGACATCCATCCTGTTATGACTAGTTTTGAAAATAAGTACATGAGAAGGTTGACCTTTGCAATTCAATTGGTTGCATGACCTAACAAATAGTGCCACAACTTGCCAAAAAGTGTAAGTGACTGCCAAGAAAGCTTTATCAACCCATAAGTACTTAATCTCATTCTTAAGGAGTGTTATCATGAGGTAATACATGGATTGTTCTTACCCCTTGTTGTTATGTTGTGGCAATAATGCCTCAATGACATGTTCGATTCTTTGAAGTGTGCAACATAGGATTTTCCTTAATGGGTAACATGAGCACCGGTGGAGTAGCCAGATGCTATTTCAACTTGGTGAAAAACTCTTAACATTCTTGTGTCCACTTAAATTAAACATCCTTATTAAGTATTTGGTTGAAATGGTTACATTTATACACAAGCTAATCGATTAAATTCCAAAAAGACTATATTTTACCCTGTAATCCACATACATGTCTAAGGTTTTGTGGAGGTGACATATCCATTATAGATTTTAATTTGGTGGGGTATACTTTAATTCCCCTCAGTGAGATGATGAATCCAAGAAGGTTCCTTGAAGTGACATCATAGAAACATTTCATAGGATTAAGTCAAAAGTTGTATTATCTTAATCTTTCAAAGATGCACCAAAGAACAATTGGATGTTCAATTTTAGTATGTGATTTGGAAATAATGTTGTCAAAATAGTCTTCCATGATGTTCGATGAAGGTCATGGAAAATTCCCATCATGGAACATTGGTATGTATCTCTAGCATTTTTAAGGCCAAAAGGTATGACATTATAATAGAATGTCCCCTATGGGGTCGAAAGTTTCCTTGTGCTGGTCTTCTTAAAAAATTTAGATCCAATTATTCTAAACGTTATGCATATTTGGATTTTTTTGTGAAATCATCATTGATAGATCACGTTGTGATTTTGATTGAAGCTTTTAGATTTTTCATGCTAAGAGCTATTGGTATTGTTGTTGTAGTGCCCACTATCTTTGGAGTGAGGTTTGATTAAACCTTTTAATAAGGTATTTTTCAATCTGTGATCCTTTCTCACTAAATTCCTCAAAGATGTTGAGACAGTGCATTTTCATGTGAAAGGATAGTTTTCTAGTGAGATTTCAAGAAAAATACTCACTAGTTGTTTTCCGAGAATTGAGCATGGGAATCGGCTTGCGATTCCATGCCATCTTTGTAAGAACTTTGCAAAGGTTTCATTGTAATGTTGTTTAGCATCACATAAGTCCATAATAGTTATTTGGGAGTCTAGATTGAATGAGAAATGTTTAATTAACTTCTTTGAGAGGCCCGTGAAAGTATGAATAGATCCTAAGGAAGTCTGTAGAAACTAGTCCAAGGATATTTACCTAGACTACGTGGAAAGATATGCATTAGGAAGATATCACTATATGCCACTTCTTGGAAATCCTTGAAAAATTCCTTGCGTGCTCTCTAGGATCATTCTTTTCATTGTATTTATTGAAATTTGGCATTTCAAATGATTTAGGAAAGGGTATGTGTAATATGTCCTTATCAAAGAGGTAAAGACACAATTAATCAAAATTGAATTTTTATGCTAGTTTTTCATACCCAAGATAGTGTCTTTCATGTGTTTCCATTTGTGAGAAAATGGAAAGCCATTTTGCAATATAGATGATGAAACATCACTCTTAGATTTGTTATTCTCTTTGTTAGGAACAATATGGCTCTTTGATGAGTTGTCATGATTTCTCTTAGATTTCATGTCTTCTTTTCACTAGTGACTTGGGAAGATAGATGTGAAAGTTGTTTATCCATCTCATTGATTTGATCCATGAATAATTTAGTGGGGTCAATGGCCAAATCAGTAGATTTACCTTTCTTCCCATATTTTGAGTTACTTGGGCCCCATCCATCATCATTGTCCTTATTTGAGGTGAATTTTACTTTATTCTTAGGGTTTGTATGGATAGGGATTGATTCATCTTCATTTTTATTTGACATGAATGGATTACCCTTTTTGGTCTTGGGTTTTCCGAATAATGTTTGCAGAACATCCTCGTCAAAATAGAAAGCTTAATTTTGCCCTTATCTAAAGGAGAGCGAAAAATTGGTCTTTGTTTAGGAACAATATGTTTTCAATGTCAACTTGTTCCTCAAGATGAATATCATTTTGAGGATCCTCTTCTTTCTATTCATCTTCACTATCGAGTGGTGAAAGGATTTCAAAAAATTTCATTTCTTCTAAAAGGAATGTAGTATCTTTTTCTTATTTCCACCATTTTTAAAAGATGGGAGAAGGAAAGAGAAATGCGAAATATGAATCAATCCTTAACAAATTGAATGCTAAGATGGGAAAGGTTTTTGGAAAATTTGGATTACATGTCCCTTAACAAAGTGAATGTCAAGGTAGAAGCGTGTGAAAATGATGATAATCTCAACCCTTGGCAACGTGAATTCCAAGATGGAAGAGAGGTCTGATGTGATTGAAAGATTGTGTCCTCTAGCAAAGTGAATGATAGATGGGAGGAGGATTTTTCAATGTTATTTAAAACATGGTCAACCTCTAACAATGTGAATGCTAGAATGGAGGAGTGAGGATAGGTTGATGTCAAATGTACTCTACCACTAGAAAAGTAAATGCTAGATGGGAAGAGGATTTTTGATGATAAGATCGATCATGCTCAACCTATAACAATGTGAATGCTAGAATGGATGAGGGGATGAGATTTCATAATTAATCAATCTTTAATAGAGTGAATGCTAGAATGAAGATATTTTAGCAATGATAGGATTAGGAATTGAGTGTTAATCAATGTGAATGGTGAGAAAATGTGATGATGATGACGTCTAAACTTTAACAAAGGAATTGATAAATCAAAGACCTGAAATAAAAAAACATATATAATCCAACAAGGATGGTGTCAAACTAGAGGTTGTAAGAAGATGATAACAATATTGGATCTTGATGAAAGAAGAGATGGCAAGGTATTTTATCAAGACAAAGTATATATAATAATGTCTATGCGTAAATCACGAAATGAGGATGCTTGAGTGAGGACGTGGGTATCCACAACTCAAGACTTTGATAAAAATGGGAGAATGAAATCTTAAAATTTGGAAGAAAGTGTGATCCAAGGGTTTAAGACAAGAATGAAATTGGGATGAAATTAAGATGAGCGGAAATCGAAAAGTGAGAAAAAATGATGATTTTGAAAAGGAAGACTCAAATGGGAAAATGAGAATTCCAAAGGGATGAAATGAGATCAAATGAAAGATAGTGAGAGAAAGGTCCAAATGAGAAGGATTTGGAACAAAAATGAAGATGATGGGAATCCAAATAATGGGATATAAGGATTTGTGAAAATAAGTGGTGAAAGAAAGAAACCAAATAAGGATTATTTGGAGACTAAAAATGGAGAATAATGAGAGACCCAAATAGGAATTTGGGAAGTGTGATGAAAATGAAATGGAGATTTCAAATGGAGGAAATGATTGAGAAATATATTAAAATAGGAATCATCCAAAATAAAGTTTGGAAAGATGAAAAATAGGTGATGAGTGACTTCAAATGAAGATAAAAGAAAATGAGCCCAAATAAGGAGTATTTGGGATGGTGAAAAAATAAAGTGGAAGAAAGATGAAAAATGGATCCAAACAAGAAGTGTTTGGAAATATTAGAATGATATGAAAGATGAATACAAACAAGGAGTGTTTGGAAAATGGGAAGAAAGATACAAATGTGAAAGCGTAGGCATAAGTGTGGAACACTACTATGAAAAGAAAGAAAAAAAAAGAAAAAAAGAGGTTTTCGTTAGATGGTTTTTTTGGCTCTGCCTTATCTTAGATTAGACAATGTGTGCTTCCTGGGTGGCTCTCTCATGAGGTTTCAACAATATTCCCAAGTGATCATGGTACTATTGATAGTTATTGGGTTTACTTTACCCCCTTTGAAACCCTTAGAAAAGATATTTCTCATAATGAATCATATTGGCGTGTTGGAAAAAATTTCCTCGTTCCTATTTAGATTAGTGAATTAGTACTAAAGAAAATAAGCCACTCAAAATATGGAGGGTTTAAGGGTACCTCAAGATGATATGGATGGATATGGGTGCAATATGAACTACTTGCTTAGAAGCTTGATAAATCTACACAATAAAGACAACTAGAAAGAAAATGGATTAGATGGTAGATGAGGTGGTTTCCTAAGAATTTGGTTCCAAGACGCGTGAACTTCCCTATACGGATGTCAACCCCCATATTAATAAAATAAGATGAGATCAATGCTAATAAATTAGATAATATGAAGAATTATGAGATAAACAGAAATATAGAAATGTAAGGGAAGTAAAAATATGATTAAAATAGATGCAAATTAAACAAAAACTTACTTGGTCGATGGCAACCCAGGCTATAAATGGCTAGTCAAAGGTGACTAGAAGCAGACGAATCGTAACAAAACCAAGAATACAAATTTGAGAGCTTTGAATGCATATATGAAGGTGATGAAGCTCTGTAATGTATTGGCAACCCACAGAAGAGATCTGAGACAGGAGAAACATAAAGGATGCAAGAAAATGTGGATCTAAGGGGATATGAAATATGGATGAACTAGGTCGACGGTGGTGACTAAGAATGTGATTTGATTTGGGATGACAGAGCAACAAACTAAGAGATCTTAAATATGGATGAAGGAAGAAACATGGTAACATGTTGTTGTGGATTTTGATAGTAGAGAAGGTGATGCAAAAGAGGCTGGGTCGATAGTAAAAATACAAGGTCAACGAATACTGGATTGACTTAGGCTTGAACAAAGATAGATGTGATTGAATGGAAACCTGCAAACAAGATGGATAAAAGAGAAGGTTGGAATTGGATCTATGATGGTAGCTAAACTTGTGAAATGTTAGTGGTAGATGATAAAAACAATGATAATGTAAATGATAAGTACACAAAAGAAAGATGAAGATAAAATCCCCAAAGTATCCAATATTGATACAAATAAACTCAAAAGGACTCCAAGAAGAATGTAACAATTTTAGAAAACTCAAGAATGGAGGTGAAATCACAAGAAAGAAGAAGTTATCCAAAGTTACATCCTTTTGAAAAGAGGTGGAAAGGGCTTATTTATAAGGTCACCACCGATAGTGGGTAGGCATTGTCTATTAGGGTGGTGGGATGATGCCCAAATCGAGGCATTGAGGCCCAAATGATGTGAGATTAGGGTTTATATGGATATAGATGAGATAGGGATGCATAGGGAAGAGAAATGGGTAGGTGGGAGGTTAGGATGAGTAAATAAAGGCCCTTGATAGGTGAATTTATTAAATAGAGGCCTAGGGATATAAAATTAGAAGCTTAGGGATGAGAAATGGGAGATTTAGGGATGAGAGATGAATTAGGTGGAGATTAAAATTGATTAAGGGTGATTAAAGTGATTTAGGGAAATGAAAATATAATGAGATGAGGATTAGAATAAATTATGAATAATTAATGATTAAAGGTGGGAAAATAAGAATTAATGGGATAAATTGATTTTAAGAGGGAAAATGAAATTTGAATGGGTGGCCAAGGTTAACAAGAGAAAACACAAGGTAAAGGGGAGGAACTATACTAAAAGTTTTTTTCTACATTTTCCCTTTTTGGTGAGTGGTTTGTGTTGGGAAAGCCATGAGGAAAAAAAAAAAGATGAAGATATTATTCATTTAGTGTTTCCCCTCAGGCAAACTAGGGGTCAACAACACAAAGGAAGTCGATCACGAGTTTGAAAGAGATAGATGAAGGAAGGAAAGGGTGGAAAGTATGAGAAAAATAAAATGATGAGATAATATTCCCTAAACAAAGGGTAAATTACATTGATAAGATAACAAAACAAACAAAATGTAAATATGGCGGTGATCCTATAAAGCAGTTGGTAGGGACATACAAGACTGTAAGGGAGGTGACGTTAATGGCCTATAAACCCTATGAGTCAATAATGATCACTATGATATGGAGGGAATCCAATGGGAATAAACTCAGATGAATGTACAAGTAATGAGGCCAACAGGTCAAAGGAAGTCACCAGGAATATGTGCAAAAATGTGAGGATGGTCAAAATAATGGTCATAAAAAGTTCAGGGGAAAAAGAGCATGTGATTTCCTTCAAACATGAGGAATAAAAAATATGTTCTTGGGTAGGAGTAGGATGAAAAATATGGCCACAATGGTGGACTTAAGATGAGATAGAGGTTCCCCAAAAGGGAACAAAGATGTGAAAATGGGTCATGCAAAACAAGGAAAGGTGTGATATGGATGTCACACCAATCCAAAGGATAGAAAAGATAGTTTGGATAAAAATATTGGATGATGGATAAGACAAGATAGATGGATGAGATAAGATAAGACAATCGATTGGATGGGAGGGTAAGTGCACCAAGTTGGGGGACAATTAAGTGGACATCAAATCCTGAATTTTACATTAAAAACAAAGAAACATCAAATTTAGTCTTCCATGGACTTGAACCATGCCGAAAAGTAAAAATATGTCATAAAAATGGTACCATTGTGTAGGGGAGACTATTAGCTTTGTAGAAATACTGATTTTAAAGTGAATAGAATAGGATAAATATCATTTTATAATTTTTTACTAATAGTAGGTCTTTAAGACACTTTTTCCCGTGAATGTTTATGTCTAGGTTTAAGACTATAAATTTTGTTTCACTTATCAGAATGTGATAAAAATTATACCATCCCAACCATGGTGAAATTATATACATGTTAAAAAAAATAATTATTTGATTTCAATATTTTTTGATGAAGTTATGGCGGCAAACGGAAAGTGCTTTGTTTTCTTTATGTTTTCATACCACTTTCATGGAAAAAATCATAAAAAATAAAATATTACTCAAAAAAAAAAAATAAAATCCATCCCAAGATAGATAGTGGTATCTAACTTCTCACCAAAGGAGAAAAAAAAATATCAATTTTTGGTCATCCAAATTGTGGGCAAACGGACTATAATTTTATAGGCGTTTTTAAAAAAAAATACCAAGTCATTGAATTTTGAGAGTTTAATATAGCTAATCTTGTCCATTTTTTTAAAAATTAGTATTTTAGAAACTAGATTCCGGATGCTATGATTCATATTGATATAAGTTTTTCTAATTTTGAGTGTATGTATTGCTAATAATCCCTACAAGTTGATATTATGTTGTTATTTACAATATGACGTCCACTTATGACCCCCTTTTTGTCCCCCAACTTGCTGCACTTACCCAAGGGATTTAGATGAGATAAAACACATTGACAAGATGGGATGAGAGAAAATAGGTAAGGTGAGAAATAAGATGACAGATTGAATGAGATTTGATGAGTCATTTTATTTCCTTTTAAACACATCATCTATTTCTTTTTTAGCCAATTATACCCCTAAACTTGTATTTCCGGTTATACTATTGAACATTTCCACTATATCTTGAACTTATGGCACAAATATTATTTAATATAACTATTAATAAGTTTACTTTATTTTATTAATCATGGGTATGCATTTATTCTTCCGGATGTAATGTGATGTTAAATAGTTCTTTGAATAAATGTCACCTTGATTGCTAAGATTTATTATGTGTATCCACTAACATGCAGCCAAATAAACTCATTCACAACATAGAGGTCATCCCGGGTTCATTTTAAGAAGCCTCTAGTAAATTGGAGGTGGAAAATCCTTGATGAATATACCTAGAACCAATTTCATTGGAAAGGAAAATTTTCCTAGGTTTCAGAATGAAATTTTCACCTGACATTTTTAAGTGAGAGACACGTCCCAAAGGAAATTTTTATTTAAGACAACATATAAAATTAATTTTTTTGGATGCATAATTGTTGCATGACAATGAGGTTTGTTGATGCACAACAATGACACTTGTTGTCATTTGACAACAAGGTTTGTTGATTCGTGTCAACAACCCTTTTATCTTGTCGCCATGCAAAACAAGTATTATTGTCCCAATGTGTCAATGACCCTTGTTGTCACATGAAATCAAGGTTTTTGACATGCATTAAAAACCATTGTTGATGCATGTCAACAATTCTCATTGACACTCGTCAACAAGAATTGTTTACGTCCGTTAATAAAACCTGTTGTCACGTCAAAAACTTGTTGACACCCATCAACGAAATTGGGTATGTACGAAAACAAGGGTTGTTGACATGTGTCAACAAAGGCTCATTGTCATGCATCCACAACTCAAAAAACCCTAATTTTCCCCTATAAATACCCCACCAGCCCTCATTTTCACGTTCACACTTCCCAAATCCCAATTTTTTTCTTCGTTCTCCTAGTGCTAACTACTACATGAACTGTACATCAACACACTAGTGTTCGACCAAACACAAAAGAAACTCCACATATACAAACTAGAAATCAAGCTCAAGTACTCATGGATGCTAGTGCTCAAGCTCAAGATCCAACAGAAAATCAAACTAACCAGGCATTGGCAACACCCAAGCCCTACCCAAGGAAAGATTCAATACAGGAATTTGATGTGCCCCCACATTTATATAGTTTTTTTCAAATGAATGTAGAATACAAGGATTTTGTAGAAGCATGTGAATTCATAGGGCTCATTAACATGCCCTAGTTTGAGATTGATCATGACATTCTTAACTACCTTCTCTCCTCGTACAATACAGAAGATGATCATTTTACTGTTACTTTGGAAGATGGTCATACATTCAGTTCAGTGTTGATCCAACTGATATCCATCAATTGACATGCCTTCTGTTTAAAAAAATTTCCCATAGTAACAACCAAAGCAACCCTCACTGAAGATGATAAGATTTACCTCGAATCTTGTTTCGGTTTCCATGTTGATTATACGTGTAACCTAATTTCATTTGAAATATTTTTATTTTGATATTAATTCAAATTGATATTAATTCCAATGAATTTTACAGCTCATGTCAACAAATCAAGATGAGGTGTGGATACACAAGGAATTGCACACCACTTTCTTGCTGCCATGATTTCTTTTTTTCAATCTAGAATTGTTCTGCAGGGTCGGCAAACTGATATTCCAAATTGGGCTATTGCATACATTCTTGCAACGATCGGAAAGCAAAAATTTGATTGGTGCACATTTTTATCTAATAAGATAAAATATGACATTACAAATGCATCACTTTATGAAAAACCAGTTATTCATTCCACAAACTATCTCCTTGGTCTTTATTACGAGTCATATTTTAATTTAAAAGCTAAACCAACTCCCACTTGCACAAATGAGACAATGAAGAATTTGTCAATTCCATTTGAAGAACAACATGTTAATAGTTTATATTTCGACGTTAGTAAGGTTATTGTCTTGATTATGTACTTCTAATTTAATCTTTATGCACTAAAATTATGTACTTCTGATTGAGTCTTTACCGTATGCAAATAAGATTTTTGGAGGCCCTTCCACGAAAAAATCATCATCAAGAGGAAGAGGCCAACAACACGCTGAGGTGTTGGGATATTCCCAATCTGAAATGGAAGTTCACTCATCACCTAGCCCCAAGTTTTTACATTATTTAAACGACAAATATGTAATACCCTTAACATTTAATATAGGTTTTTTTTCACTTACCATTTACCAATTACCATATTTAATTGACATGCGGTTGCTGCAATTGTAGGGAATTTGGACTAAATCGTGATTCTCAATAGGCATTTCCATTCACTCAATCCAATCACGTGTAATTTTTGATTCTCAATCAAAGTAATTGGAACACCTTGCTCAACCATACCAACCACCCATAACTCCAACACAACCAATTAAAAATTCCAACACGGCCTCCTCTGGTACAATGAAAGGTTATCCCTCAACATCAAGGTATAAGTTTATTGATTTTGTTTAAGTTTTTAATATATTTTTATATAATTTAATAGCTTTTGTGTAGTTTTTAATAGATTTTCATTTAATTAAGTAATGATTTTGTTGATTGTTCTTGTACTTAAAAGTACATAGCAGTCCTTTGTCATCTATTCAAACAACAACACTGCCATGTCCTCTACCAACATTATTATGGTTCAAAATGTCCATAAGATGTTCAGGTAAAAAGACCATTGGTAAACGCATGCCAATTTAGGCCCCTTGCGGGACACTAAACATTGCCTCTTCATTTCCAATTTCGACCAGTCTCTCTTGGTGGCTATCCCAGCGCAATGAGACCAATTTGTTTTAAATCAAATAAATTTAGATGAAGATTATTTGGGCATTGATAGTAATGACCCAATAGGTTTTTTCAACACACGTGATATGATTCAAGGCCAGCAGGTATATTTCCATTTTAATGTACTTTATTTAACATTTTATACATTTCAATTTCAATTTCAATATTAATTTATTTTATCACAAATAGGATTAGGGTACCCAAAGGAAAAAAGAGGAAGCAAACATTGCTTGACCCGAAATCCCCCATACCTCTCCATTGGCATCATCCTCTTCAAATACAGATAGTGAAAAATTTCCATCATTTCCTTTGGAGAACTTGATTGGTTATGATTGTCAATCCCATGTCAAAGAGTTTATTATACCTCATATCGAGTTAGCTCATAAAATGGGAGAGAAGGGAAAAAGTATTAATCAACGAGATAGTAAGTTATAATAACCATTGGAAAAGGAAAGTTTATATGTTGCGGTTCAAAATCAACCTGCGAAGATGGATGCCTTACTCATCCAAGCAAAGGTGGGACTGTCACATATAACAACAATTATAACGACAATATTTTAGATAAAGTATTAAATAAATTGGAAAATATTAGTGGTGAAGCCTAGGCCTATTTTAACAAATGGTCGAAGGACAAAGATCTAGTGGTAGTTACATATGCCGAAAGAGATAGGGATGTTGTACTTATTATCAATTTGAAACAATATTTTTTATTAATTTGAAATTTTCTTATTTTAGTAATATGTTTAATTGAGCTCATTATTTCTATTTTTGTTGAAATATGAAAATTTGAAGATTCAAGAAAAGGTGTTCCAAGTTAACTTGGAAACCTCTAAGAACAGTTTATACGCAACAATAAAGATAAAGGAAAATGTTTTTTGGTTATTAAACAAAACAATACACTTAAGAAGATAATTAAAGAGAATGGCTTTGACCCTAATATTTTGTTCAAAGAAAAGGCAGCTGCAGATCCTTCTTTGGCATCCCATGGAGATGCTACAAAGGAAGAAGAAACAATCGTAAAGAATATAGACATTGTTGTGGAGGATCGATTAGTTCTAGGATTATTAAAGAAAATAATAGATGAGGAAAACCATTAGTGGTACAAAATATGCTACAAAAACTCAAAAGGAAAGTGCCAGTGGGTCTAGGGAAAAATTTAATGATTGAGGCTTGAGAAAATAGTGACTAGTCCAGTGGGTGTGGGGCAGGGGAACTTGAAAAATTGAAACTTGAAATATTTTATATATTGAAGAATGAAACTTGAATATTTATTTAATTTGAAGTTTTTTTGGAGTTGAATATACGATGCATTGATGCAATGGTTTTACTTTTCATGTAATTTCATTTTTTACACGTATTATGTTGCAATCTGGATTTTTATATCTTGTTATATTTATATATAGAAATTCTAGATTGTATATGGTGTTTATGTTTGATATGGATGTGATGGTTATAAATATAATAGTGATAGATGATAATGATGATACAAGATAATCATGATTCATGGATGATGATAATGGATTTAAACATTAGGCATTATTATCTCTACTTGCAATGATGATGACATTAGATGTGGATGATGACATTAGATGTGGATGATGACATTAGAATAGATATGGATGATGATGAATTGTATGTGGACATAGATGTAGCTTCAAGCATGATCATGGATGATGATAATGGATAATTGTTTTAAGAAAATTTAGAATGTGGTATGACAGAGACATCTTAATACAATAAAATATTCTTCTCTCTACTTGTAAAATTTGAACTCTGTATCAAGTTTCTTCACATTTAAACCTTCTCAAAATCTTCTTCTCTCTACTTGTAATGATGATGACATTAGAATAGATATGGATGATGATGAATTATATGTGGACATAGATGTAGCTTCAAACATGATCATGGATGATGATAATGGATAATTATTTTAAGAAAATTTAGAATGTGGTATGACAAAGACATCTTAATATAGTAAAATATTCTTCTCTCTACTTGTAAAATTCAAACTCTGTATCAGGTTTCTTCACATTTAAACCTTCTCAAAATCTTCTTCTCTCTACTTGTAATGATGATGACATTAGAATAGATATGGATGATGATAAATTGTATGTGGACATAGATGTAGCTTCTAGCACGATCATGGATGATGATAATATAATGGATTTAAATGATAATGTTTTAAGAAATTTGGAATGTGGTATGATAGAGACATCTTAATACAGTAAAATCTTCTTTCTCTACTTGTAAAATTTGAACTCTGTATCAAGTTTCTTCACATTTAAAACTTCTCAATATATTTTTCTCTCTACTTGTAAATGCAATTCTTTTTTAGGAAGATCAATTTTTACATGTAATTTTATATTCATGCCACAAAGTTCAAACACTACATCAAATAATTTTACAAATACCAAAATAAATTAAACATGATTGTAAAACTCTAGCTATGATAGGGTTTAAGGTACCTCTTATCTTCTAGATGGGTGTGACAAAGCATATGGAAGGAAAATGAGAAATCATCCTTTGTAGCGAGCTAGACGACCTTCAATTCCAAAGAACTCAACATGAAAACTAGATTAGTATATAGATGGGTGAGTTTCTGATGATGTCAATCCCTAGAAGTGAGAGTTTCCTCAGTTGATGTCGAACTGCATTTTCGATAAAGAAAAGATGAAATAGTGATTGAGTAGATGAAGGAAGAAACAAAAATATTTAAGAAAATCAAAGCAAGCGAGAACTTGTGCATTTACGGATAGTGGAAATCTATAAGTCCTGGAAGAGACTAAGAGTGGAAGAATATGCGGACCTAAAATTTGAAGGCCATGCAAATTAGTATTCAAAGAAATTTGAAAAAACCAAAATAGAAATTAAATAAAACATATTTTTTATAAATAAATGTAAATATATATACTTGTAACATATTCAATGATAACAAGATCTGAAATAAAATATGTTAAAAATCCTCCTCATAGTCAATATTTGCATCTGTAGAGTTACAATTGTGTTACGTCTAACTATAAACTTTTATATTCAAATCTATTAATATGAAATTGAATAAATAAACATAGTTAAAATGTAAGGTGACAAACAATAAAAGTAAGGTCAAGGAGATACCTATTTAAAGCTGAAACAATCCATTATCAATAGCTTCTTCAAAGTTGATATTCACTTCTGCAGAGTTTGACGACACACGATTCCAGTCTCATCGTTGAGAACATTTGTACTTGTAATTGTATTATTTACACTTTTCTTTCAAAGTGAGAAATTACAATGTGTGTTTGCTCTGTTAAAAGGAAAGGTTTCCAAGGAGTAGCAAGAAACATAACACCTCATGCAACTTTCCAAATTTTTATCCAACCTATTTCTCAGTTTTGATTTTATAAATGATAAAGCACTTTGAAAACCCTTTCATCCTCCACGAGATCCAAAATCATTGTTTAGGACAACTCATATAATATGAAATATTCATTGATGTCTTCTTGTAACATAGTACTTTGATAGATTCCTTGCTAAAGCCTTGTAATAGCACCACTCTCAAAAGGTTTGTCTAATAATTTATATTGGTTCCTCATTTTCGTTGCAAAATGTGTTGATTGAGACTTTAATAAATCAACATTCAGTACACCTTTGATTTTGATACCCTTGACCTTTGACGTCTTGGTGAAATGTTCCATTATTGTACCCATGTATTTATGGAAAATATTTCTTACAAAGTCTGCATGAGCACCTTCAGTATTCTAAAAATTAGGATTCATCACACCTATTGCTTCAAGAATTTTATCTTTGCTGAAATGTTCTCTAATTTATGATGATAAGGATTCTAAAATTTTCCAAGTTTTATTCTTGTTTCAACTATAACAAAATCAAATAGATTACATGTCACAGGAACTTCTTCTCTTTAATCCTGTAATATCTTGACATTTTTACAAAATGTGCAGTGGTATGTCTCTCTCATTATCATTGATACAGATGTGATCATGGATATTAAATCTCAAATAGTTACTGGGATTATTAAGATCTAATAAAAATTTCCAATTATTAAAAACAGGTGTATCAAAACTATCTTGAGAAGTGTACAAGACATCAAGATTTTGACATACCATTTTTCTCATCCATATAAAATCAACAATATAGATTAATCTCCCTTGTGCATGCTTCATCAATGTATTGATCTCCAAACATTGGAAGAATGCCAACTAATGTAAGAAATGTATCAAAATCGGTTAAACGAGGTGAAAATTCCCTCACCCTTTCAATCGCATCGATGATATTTGTGCATGAAACCAACCAACGAAAGATACTCCTCACAAACTCGCACGCAGGATCATACAAACAATCCACCTTGTCTCAACATCCTTCAAAAGTTTTTTTCCATCTATAATTCCAATTGCAAATTTTTGGAACTCAAGAAATTACTTTGGGTTGCTTGCCATATAGGCATGAAGTTCTCTTATAAGTTCTTCTACTTTAGAAACATTTTAATAATTGTTAACCATTTCATATGCTAAACTCATTATGTGAGCCATACAATGAATTACTTAGCATATAAGGGTCCACTTATTGATTACAATCTAACACACAACCCAATTTGGTGGCCCCGCATGACTGATGAACCATATGCTCAAATGCATACCAGCTTCATAGTAATTTCATAATCAGTCATGCCAGCAATATCTTTTAAATAAGAAACAACTATTTTATCTAGGTTTTCAAACATTGCAATTTTCGACCATTTTCATAACACCCAATGATGTGATGTCCTTATATGATTTTCTACGAGTATAAACGTAGATACATACCTATGCAGTGTTGTCAACTATTGTCACTTCATAAATTTAAAGAGAGATAAAATTTGCATTTTTTACACTCTCTTTCAAATATTCCTTCTTTATCATTGCAAGGTATTTGGCCATTTCCCATACACTTGTCTGAAAAATGATACTGAGGAAAATTTGCATTCCATTATATTGATACAAAACTTGGAAGTCATGGAAATCTGAAATCGGTTTTCCTTTCTTCATTATGTGAAATAAAGTAGAGAACTGTATGAGTTTAGCATGAAATTTTGATGGATTCATCTTACTGATTTATGATGTGATCATTCCTCCCTTTTCCATGAGATGTATGCGTCTTTTTGATCTACTTCATACTTTGCTTACATATTTAACATGCAAGCATTATTGTTAAGTTTTTCACATGTGTGTTTTTATTTTACGGCCATCCTCCCCATTACAATCAAATATTGTTTTCCATAGGTTTTTTCAATTTTGTCAAGATTTAGTTGCATTTTTATACTTTCCCAATTTCCACATACATATTGTACATGTACATTCAGATGGGATATCTTATGAATTAGTTGATTGTATAGGTTTGATAAAAGGAAATTTGGCAACCTAATCAAAGTTGTATTTCCTCCTAAGTGTCCACATGTTCTTGTTTGTTTTCAATGTTTTAATTTTATGAGTAGAATTTTGAGCATTATCAAAATCATTTGGTTTCCTCTTTTATGAACTAGAATTTGCATTTTATTTTTGTGTTCCATTTTTTTGAGTATTTGTATGTGTGATATCTTGATGCACTCCTGGTTGCAATTCAACAGAATATCTTAAAGCTCGACATCTCAACAAGAATATCTTCAAGCTCTGACATGGTACCATCATAGGTGTCATTTGTTTGATATTGTGCAGAATGCATGTCTTCTTCAATATTAACTTCCACACAATTTGTATTCGATTGATTCTTGTGGTAGCTATATGGTTGCTAGTGGTTGTGGTATCCAGTTGAGTATAGTTTCCAAAATACTTAAACAAGGACTTCTGATATTTTTGTTACTTTTTGGGTATTCTCATTTTGAGCACTAGTACCTTGCATTGTTTTGAATGGATAGGTTGAAAATTTTTCGTGCATTACTAAACGCTCTATCACATTTTAGCAACATTGAGTCATGCATCAACAATAAGAGAGTCATGCATCAACAACAACACTCAAGCGTGTGCGTCAACATATTATCCCTTATTGCATGTCAATAGAATATCCTCATTGTCACGCATCGGAGAAATAATGTGTCATATGTCAACAACATGAGTTTCTTTGTATCAATAGTAGTAGTGTCATGCGTTAATGGTAGAAATGTCATGCATCAAGATTTGAACCCTTGTCACACGTCGGCAAGAATTTTCTTATCGCGCATCAACAAAAAAAAAAAAAATCACGTATCAACAAAAACCTTTTCGCGCATCAACAAATAACATTAGTTACACATCAAAAATATCCCTTGTCGATATTTGCATCTTCAAAACAAATATGGATTGTGCCTTTGGTGCTTAGAGTACACAAGTTCGCGGTGCTTGATATGCAGATACCTCAACTAGTAGTAAGTTAGTAGTATACTACCTGACAAATCACCTAGGTTTTATAGGATATATTTTCAAATGCAAAGGCTAAGCTTACCCACTAAAAAATATACTATAAATTTTAGGACAACGAGGACACTTACCTACTCCGAAAAATTTACCTTTTCAAATTATCCTAAAATGGAATATTCACCAAATTACGAATATCAGCCAATTAAAATCACTGGTCATCCTCACCAAGCACCTGTAGCTACGAGGTCACACATATATAAAGTTGTGATTCCGAGGAGCTTGAACACCATGGAAACTTCACTGAGCTTGTACATGTTGATAGAGAAAAAGTTATGAGAATAAGAATAATATTCAACGCCATCACCTGATTATGTGTTACAACTCAAACAAAGAACTAGTTGATTGAATTTATAATTTAATAATTATTTGTTCAATCAATCAGTTAGTTAAGTTATGTGATTGTATTAGAACATCTCCTAAATAGTTTTTTTGCATGCAAATTTCTAGATTGCTTGGTTAGGATATTTTACTAAAGCCAACTGTAACTCCTAGTATGAATCCATCTTTCAAGCATCTTCTATAAGGAAGGATATAAAAAGGAAAGATTAATGTTGTAAGAGGGGGATTAATATAGTAAAACATATCGATCCGTAGATAGAGAGTTCGCTATATTTTCCATTTGTAATATTTGTGATGATGAAATAAGAATCTAATTTATGTTAATTTTTTTGTAGACACAAGCCTTAAGGGATTTAAACCCACGACAGGCCCACTTGTGGTTTGTTAACCCTCTCCTTTTGTTTGTTTTTTTAATTCATAACATGGTTAGAATTACATTAGTTTATTCCTTTATCTAAATTTAGTTTTTACGTGCATTGTCATAGCCATAGTATTTAATTTCAGTCATAGTCTACATCATTTCAAGTATTGTTATTTCCTAATTGTAGTGACAAGAATTTTCCTTTACACTCCTTAAACATCTGTAACTACGCATACAACACTGGCAATATTAAAAGTTTACATTCCTAGGTCTGATAATTAAATGAATGTAGATTAATGAACAACATATTAATTACTACAAGTTAATTTTTACCACCATTTTGGCATCATTTCTAGGATACCACCAAGTTATAAGGTTTTTGAGGAAGTTTTTCATTTCTCATAGTATTTTAGGTTTTAGAAAATTCACTTTCAATCACCCCCACTAATTTCCATTGGATGAGTTTAGTTAGTTAATGCATGCACCTCCCAAGGGATTCCCATGGTATATTTTTACCTAATCCACAAATAACACAAATCTCTTAATATACCTATGAGGATTATGAAGAAGAAATATCTATACTAGTTTGATATTCAAGATAATCCTCCAAGTGAAAGCTTTGAAGTTTCTCTAAGAGAAGCCATAGATGCCAAAATAAGTGAATCATAATGTTCAAAATGGGGCAACCACATTTGAGTTCCCCATCATTGACAACAATGCAACTGCTAGTATGAAGAATATTTCTCCCTTATCTTTGCCCAACTTTTATGGATCCATGTCAGAATACCCAAACACCTTTCTGTTTGAGTTTGATGTTGTGTAGGAGTTATGATTATACTACTAATGCACATAAATTAAAGCTATTTCCTACTACACTCAAGGATGCAGCCTTGAGATGGTTCATGGGATTGGGAAGAAATGTTGTAACCACATGGGCACAAATGAAGGAGAAATTCCTTGATAAGTACCAGGATTATTGCAAACCAAGCAGCAAAGGAGGTGATGAAATCTATAGAATGACACAAAAAGAGGATGAACCATTGGAAGACTATTTAGAAAGGTTCCTATTCTACGTTCAGAAGTCAAGGCACACCGAAATACCACCTGAATCTCTCAAATTTCTCTTTTTAAAGGGACTCGGTGAGGAGGACATGGATGCTTTGGATCTGATAGGAGTAAGAGACATTTCAAAAGCTACTTTTGCATAAATCTATGAATCTGTAAAAATTACTCAAGAGATACTATGAAGAGGGTAAGAAATGTAAGATCAAGAGGTGGATTAGCTACTAAAACAATTGGGGACATATCCAAGTCAGATATTTTTAATGATATGGCCAATCAATTAGATGCTCTATATGCTTACATGCCAAGAAAAAGGAAGATGTAGAAAAAAACTCATAGAGTACTACCATGCATGTAGAAGGAAGAAATCTGATTGTAGAATTAGAGAATTGGCTAAGCATTGCTCAAGAAAGAGATACTTCACCTGATTTCAAATTTTGGAGACAAGAGGATGGGAAATTTTTATATGTTTCTCAAAGAAAACCATGGCCACCAAGGAAAGGAGGTATGATACAAGAACCTATGGATTCATATCAAAATTGGTCTAATGGAAATAAAAATGGAAACACATAGTGGGAATAACCTCTCATCATTGAGGAGGTTGTTTCCATTTTTACCAACAATAGTGGAATCCTCAATTTAAAGGCCAACCACGAAAAAATGGAAACAACCTCCTCAATAGTGGTAGCAACCTTGGAGAAGAGGAAAATGGTGGAATAACCCACCTTGAAATTACCAACAATTCTATCAGTAACCTCCATATCCACAATAGCAAGCTTTGATGCCAAACCACAAAGCATGATCTCAATCAAAAGCTACCCAACTACAAGCTTGGCCAATGCCTAACCCAAAAAATAAAGTTACTCGGTTAGGTTATTCTATCAACCAACTTAATATCCTATTGATTATGTTGATGTCAACAATATCCACCTCCGCCTCAGGAAGAGAACTTCCTTCACCAGCTGGACCCACCATTTATGAGATTGTTGAGGAACCAAAGATGTTGTAGGATGATCTAAATCAAAGCAATAAAACACTATAGATAGATCCATAAGTAATGATAGAAGACATTGCATGTTAATCCGAGCAATCGAGAAAATTTCCAACAAGACTAAAATGTAGGGTAATGAGCCACATTTCTTGAAAGGTTACAAGAAAAGAAGATTGACCTCAAATAAGAATTTGATTCTTATTTTTTCAACCATCTAAAATAAATTTATGTCAAAATTCCATTGATTCAATCTATTAAGGATGTGTCCATCTATAAAAAATGTTTAAAGATATATGCATAAAGAAACCAAGCAAAAAAGGAAAGATCAAACTATTGTGTAAGTCATTAGACAATTAGCCAATATTATGCTTGGGAACTCAATTCTGCCCAAATATATAGATCCAGGAATTCCTTTCTTAAATGTCACAATCAATGGAATAATGATCAAGAACACAATGATTGACTTGGGGGAAACAATCAATGTAATGACAAAAAAATTATGAATGACTTGAAGCTAATAAGACCAACAACCACAGTCTTGCAGCTTGCAGACAAATCAATAGTTAATCCTGAAGGATTCCTAGAGGATGTAGTAGTAGTGGTAGACTCTTGGGAATACCCTTCTAATTTTATTTCTCTTCATCCAAAATCAATCTTGGGAGGATATCATATCATCGTGGGAATACCATGGTTGGTAACTACTCACACATTCATAAGATGAAGATATGAAAATATGATTATCTCTAATGGAAGTGGCACCAAATATATCATGTTTTACCCCATAGCACAACCATTAAATGAAGAAGACCAAAATTTTTGGGTTAAAGAGGCATAAGAAGACCAAAGCTTAGCTCAAAAGCTCATGATGTTGGAGAAGTCATGTATAATTGAATGGAAAGAAGAGGAGGTTGTTTTTTCTAACATCCTGCAAAATAATTATGGGAAGAATGAAGATGTAGATGACAAATCATGGTGTATAATCTATCCTAAGAATAAAATCCTACCGCAGCAAAGCACTATGAACATTCCAAGTAAGAATTGCATCCTCCAACAACTTCTTCCACATGATTGTATATTGAATTCTATAAGAAGTAGTGTATGCTCCATGACGATCTCTCTCTGCAAGTGTAAATGCTCTAGGAAAGCCAATTAATGGGAAAAAAATTGAGCATGCAACAAGATCATATGTTAAATGCTCTTCTACGGAAACACAAGACAACATTTACATGGGATTATGGAGACATGCATGGGATACATCCTATGCTCTATAAATAATATATACATCAAAGACATCTGCAAGCCAATAATACATCCACAAAGAAGAATGAATCCAATAGTGAGGGATATAGTGAAAGAAGAATTAAAAAATTATTAGATGTTGGATTCATATATCCAATTTCAGATAGTCAATGGGTGTCACCCTTTCATTGTACCTAATAATAATGGTAAATGGAGGATCTATGTGGACTATAAAGAGATGAATGCAACAACAAAGAAGGATCATTTTCCATTTCCTTTCATTGATCAGGTACTTGACACTCTTGTTACAATTTTTTATAGATGGCTTGGTTTAGCCAATTCATAGCATCTAGAAAAGAAAATTATTTAATATCTAACCATGGGATGACTTTACATATTCTTCCTTTTGTTTAGGCAATGACCTACTAGTTTTGAGCATTTTTGAGCATTAATATCTAACCAATGACTACACAAAGGTATATATGGATGATTTTACAGTATATGGTAGTACTTTTGATGAAGCAATGAAGAATTTGGAAAATGTTCTCAAGAGATGTGAGGATTGTAACCTATCCTTAAGAAATGAAAAATTCTACATGATGATGTTTGAAGGAATAGTGTTGGGGCATTATCTATCAACTACTAGAATTTAGGTAGATCCAACAAAAAATATCTATGATTATAAATCAGTCAACACCAAAAAAGAAAAAGATACAAGGAGAATCATAGGACATGCTAGTTAATATAGAATATTTATACATGAATTCATCAAGATTGCAACACCATTATTTTTCCTACTGGGAAAATATGTTTCCTTTGAGTGGATTGAGAAATGTGAGGTTGCATTCCAGAATTTGAAGAAAATGTTGACTTTAACACCTGTGTTAAGAGGACCATATTGGATTTTCCATTTCACATTCATATTGATGCCTCAGATCACACCATTGGAGTTGTTCTAGGAAAAAATATGGAATCCTAAACTATGCAATCTATTATGTCAGTAAGAACCTGTAACACGTTGAACTCAACTATACAATCACAGAGAAAGAATTCTTAGTAGTGGTTTATGCTATCAATAAGTTTAGGCACTACATCACAAGTTATCAATATTCATTCATACTGATCATGCAATAATTAAATATTTAATCAACAAACTAGTTGTAAGTAGCAAAATAATTAGATGGTTGTTACTTTTGTAAGAGTTTGATGTCACCATTGTGGATAAGCTTGGTAAGGAAAATGTTGTAGCTGATTTTCTTTCAAGAATGGAGAATAATAATGAAGAACAAGTAGTGGATGAATATTTTCCAGATGAGAACCTATTTTCCATTTCCACTAGAACACCTTGGTATGTTGATATAGACAATTATTTGGTCTCAGGTAAGACACCTCCACACTATTTATATTCTGAAAAGAAATACATTGTTGAAAAAGTGTGAATTTTTCTTGGATAGCTTGGTTTTCTATTTCACATGGGGCAGGATAATGTTATGAGGAGATGCATAGATGATGAGGAAATTTATGATGTCCTCAAATCCTATCATAGTGAACCATGTGGAGGACATTTTTCTACAAAAATAACATCACAAAAGTATTGACAATAGGGTATTACTAGCCTACACTACATAAGGATGCAACATTGTATACAAGAAGGTGTGATAAATGCCAAAGAATGGGTAAGCCTACCAATTCGATGAAATTTCACTACAGCCTCAGTTAGTATTGTAGCCATTTGAAAATGGGGTTTGGACTTCATTGGTCCAATAGATCCTAAATCTCAGAGAAAAAGAGTACATTTTGGTGTGTACAAATTACCTCACTAAATGGACAAAGAAGTGAAAGAACTGCCAAATTAGAAGAGTGAGAAAGTTTCTAAATTCTTATATGACCACATTTTCATGAGGTATGGAGTACCAAGAGAAATTGTTACAGATCAAGGTACACACTTCACTGTTGAAGTTATTTCGATCTAGCTAAGGAATATGAA
This sequence comes from Taxus wallichiana var. yunnanensis, assembly GCA_018340775.1. Taxonomy (NCBI): domain Eukaryota; kingdom Viridiplantae; phylum Streptophyta; class Pinopsida; order Cupressales; family Taxaceae; genus Taxus; species Taxus wallichiana. Next base: position 304,338,535 of record CM031237.1, read on the forward strand.
ATCAGACACAGAAGTATATACACCTATCACCCCTAATATAATGGTCAAGTTGAGGTAACAAACAAGGAAATAAAATCCATCTTGACAAAAATATTGCACTCCATAGAGAGATTAGGGAAGATAGACTTCCAGAGGTAGTTTGGGCATTCAACACAACTTGGAAGACAACAACAACATGCTTTACACCATTCGAGATTTTATACAGTAAGATTATTGTTCTCCCTATTGAATTTGAGCATAAGACATTAAGGAATGCACTTGAACTAGGCATAGATTTTTCTGAAGCTCAAAGGAAGAGGATTCTCCAACTCAATGAGCTGGATGAAATGAGGAGACATGTTGTGCATAATACAAAAGTGATACAAAAAGAAAAGGATCAAATGGCATGATAGATTCATCAAGACAAGACAATTTCAAGAAGGTGATTGGGCTCTCTTATTTGACTCCAAGTACAAGGACCACATGGGAAAACTCAGGACAAGGTGGCTAGGCCCATATGAGATTGAGAAAATATTTCCCAATGGAGCTGTGAAACTCACTACCATAGATCCTGTGAGATTCAAACTACTTGGTGAATGGTCATAGGTTGAGGTTGTATAAAAATCCAACTGATAGAGCACCTTTATGCAGCAATTTAGAAGGAGGTCAAAGTAGGATGGAGATGAGAACATCAGAAGTTAAGGTCAGAAGTTGAACCTACTTGGTTCATCTTCTGAAGTTACTAAAGAATGAGATGTTCAATGGCCTTGGTATATTCAGCTTGTTGAATACTCCAAGGGTGAATAAAAGTGATGTGATCAACCCTCTTGGTGATCAACACCACTCAACTAACATGTTTTGTTTTCTTAGAATTTCATGTTTTGCAGGATTTGGTGTATTTGTTGTAAGAAGTGCATGGTCTCTGACAAAAGGAGATGGTGTAAAGACTAAAATTTCCACTTGCAACAGCATGCAAAAAATCCCCACTTTGTTTTCCTATTAGCAGAACTTGTGATTGCATGAAGAAAATAAGGAACAAACTACACCTGTGAGTACTTATGAAGATGACTAGCACCAGAGAAAAAATTCAGCCTTCCTTTCTAGGAATTAACTGATTTTACTAAGGATCCTTTAACATGCCTCTACCTACACTTGCAACACTCTATACAATGCACATGCAACATTGTAGCACCTCAACCTATAACATCATGATGAATTTACATGCAGCCAAAGGTGTACAAATTATGACAAGGCACATGTCACCATCATCTAACACACCTCTCAAGATAAGTGCACTTAATTCACTTTAATAAAGTAGTGATAGAATAATTATATGTGATTAATATTTGTGTCATGTCATGAGTGACTTTATAAGCCATAATATGTCACCACCTTTCATTATATGATTTATCACCCACGTCACCCAACTTTTCACATGACCTCACCTCACATGCTTTCACCCCTCAAATGAAATTAATGCATGCCTTTTCCAACTTATGTGTGAGTCAGTTGCAAAATTTGAAATCATCAAGTACTCAAAAGCTTTACACTTACTCAAATTTTTGCATGATCACCACAAATTGCAAGATTTTCCTCTCAGAGCTCAAGAAGTTTTCCAAATTCAAAATGGGAGGAGACCTAATTCAAATGAGCCTACAGACCACTCATAACTTTGTAGTCAGCCACAAATATTGTAGTATATTTCCATGACAATGGATGGATGGACTATATTAATAAGTTTCAGGGATTCAACGAGTCCATGGTGACAAATTTTTCTACCACATTCAAGGATGGAAAGGCCATTGTTAAGGGTTTGATAGTTAAGGTGGATGATGAAATTCTAGCTATAGTAATAGGACTTCTAGAGAAGGTGAGTTGTTTCCTACAAAGGAAAATCCAGATGAGGCTTGAAGGGAATTTGGTGACGATGATGATAATTTTGTAAGTGATAGACAAGGTACATTACACACTTCCCTAAAACCCTTTTGGGATGATGTTGCAAACTACATTATAAAATACTTCACCTATGAGGGTAGGTACTCAAGATTGAATACTATGCATTTTAAATTGCTTAATCATTTAAAGAATGGTAGACATGTTAATGTCCCTAATTTCTTACATGAAATCTTAAATAAAATGAGTAAGGAGTCTCGAGGGGGAGGTCTACATTATCTCATCACTGTCTTATTACCTTGATTTTCAAACATGCATTAGAGAGGAGCACCTAAATAAAATGGGAAGAGTTTTCTAGGGAAAAACACATTGATGATTTGTTGGGAAAAGGAATAAAAAGAGGAGAATCACAACTAGTTCTAGTTCTTCCACACCTACACCTGAAACCATAGCTTCTACCTCTATTCCTACAGAAACTTCCACACCTACAGAAACACCTGTTCATGAAAAACCTCCATCTCTAGAGAAAGGCCCTAGGCCCATCTCTCTGATAGGATTCTTATTGCTAAAACTTTTCTCAAATATATACACTGAGTCCTCTTCCTCTAAGGGAAAATGAAATTCCTCAAGAAAATCCCTAAAACATCTAGGAGATCCCATAGGCTTCACACTAAAAATCCAAAAACCTCAAATCCTAGGAGAAATGTTACTATCTCACTGACAGTGATGTAGAGGAGGTTGAAAAGACCAAAGAACCTACACCAATGGATATTGAGTAGGGTGGTCATGAAATTGCATGTGAAAAGAAGGATATGGAAGACACCACTAAGGAAATGGAAGAAACAAAGGAGGAGGAATATGATGAACAACCTATTCATGAGATCCCTATTGAACCAATTAGGGATCATGGAAGAGGTCATTCATGTTGGGGAAACCCATAAACAACATGAAGGTGAAGCATTGATAGATGAAGTTGAAATACACCACATTTTTCTATAGTTAATGAAGAGCATAAAGAGGAAGCACTAGATCATGCAGTGTTTGAACCACATATTGTTGATAGAGATATTGTGGATGATTTTCCACCACATGTTGAGGAAACAATAGAAATATTGTTAATGAACTTGAGACAAAACCCCAATATGAGGATATTGAGATCATACAAGTGGATAGTCTTGCAGTTATTCAAGATATAATTCATGAAGTTTCATAGATGTTTCCCCAACATTTCCACTAGATAGCCTATAACCACAGGTTATTATCAGAGAAGTTTTCAAGGAACCCCCCAAACCAGTTTGCAAAAGCATAAGCACTCAAACAACTTTGTTAGATTATTGGGTGCAACAATTTGAAGACTATGTTGCTAGGTTGTAGGGTAGATGGGAAAGGGAGAAGGAAGAATTACTCTTCCAACATCAGCAGGATCTTGAAGAAAAGGATAAACAACTCAAGGAAAAGGACAAAGAAATTGAAAGACTCAAGAAGAAGTAGGAAGATACAATTCAAGTGACAATGAAATATTTAAATGTAGACCATTGTCTAACATTTATGCATTTTCTTGAAAGAAAAAATGTTGCAGTTAAAGTATACATGTATCAACAATGATATCCCATTTGATATTAGTGGAGCTAGCCTTTCTTCAGGATATATATGAAAATTCCTCATGAAATTCAATTTCTTTTATGTGAATTATATCAATACAATTATGCCTTGGAATATGAAAGGATTGGATCCCAGTACTCTACATTGGAGATGTTCTAATTAGGGCACTTGTGTTCCTATTTTAACAATGAGATGTATAGAGAAAAAAAATGGAGGAATATCAACAATTTTAAAAATGCAACCATTGATGATCAGAGGTGAAGCTTTCAAATACAAGCCATATTATAGAGAATATGGAAACTACATGCAAGTTAAAGAATTAACAATGAGTTTACCGGATGAGACAAGAAGCTCATGATGAAGCCAAAAACCACATTAAATTTAATGGCTGGAAATAGTACAGGCCTATGCAGGGCAAGATGGCAAGGAAATGTCACCAGAGATGCAGAGGAAGGAAATGCATTCTTATCATAATATCATCCCAAACTTTCGGAGGATAAATGCATATATTGAAGTCTCTAAGGGATGTGGAAAAACTTGGTTTCCTATTGGTTATTATCCACCAATTTTCCACTATCATATACCACATTGGTTTGGAACAGGGAACTAAATGAGGACATACAAGACATGATAATGGAAAGATACAAAAGGAATGTAGGGTACTTCTTCAGCAAGCTAAAAGGAACATCTACACCCACTAACTTTAGGTGCCTATGCAACATCATTCAGAAGATCCTAAGCTGGACGAGGAACCCAAAGAATCTTGAATGAGGACATTCAAGAACTTAAGTTTGGGGGTGTGATGAGTCATTTTATTTCCTGTTTAAACACCTCATCTATTATATTTTGTTTAATCAATTGTACCCCTGAACTTGTATTTCCCGGTTATATTGCTAAAACATTTCCACTATATCTTGAACTTATGGCACATATATTAGTTAATATAATTATTACTAAGTTTACTTTATTTTGTGGATTATGGGTATGCATTTATTCTTCTAGATGCAATGTGATGTTAAATAGTGCTTTGAATAAATGTCAGCCTTGATTTCCAAAGAGTTTTATGTGTATCCACTAACATGCAACCAAAGAAACTCATTCACAATGTAGAGTTCATCCATAAACAACTGACATGTAGCCAAAGGGACCCATCCATAGCCAAGCACCTGCAACCACAAGAGGTCACACATATATAAAGTCATGATTTTGAGGAGCTTGAATAATGTAGATACTTCACTTGAGATTGCACGTGTTGATAGAGAAGTAGTTATGCAAACAAGAAGAAGATTCAACGCCATCACTTGATTATGTGTTGCAACTCAAACAAAGAACTAGTTGATTGAATTTATAATTTAATAACTAGTTGTTCAATCGATCAATTAGTTAAGTTATGTGATTGTATTAGAACATCTCCTAAACAATTTTGTTGCATGTAAATTTCTAGATTTCTTGGTTAGGATATTTTATTGAAGCCAACTATAACTCCTAGTATGAATCTATCTCTTCATGCCTTTGTTGTAATGAAGGATATAAAAAGGAAATATTAATGTTGTAAAGGGGGATAAGAATAGAGTAAGATAGATTGATCCATAGATAGAGAGTTTGTTGTATTCTTCCATTTGTAATCTTCATGATGATGAAATAAGAATATAAGTTCTGTTAATTTTTGTAGACATAGGCCTTAGGAGGGATTAACACCCAAGGCAGGGCCCACTTGTGGTTTGCTAACCCTCTCCTTTTGTTTTTGTTTTAATTCATTGCATGGTTAGAATTGCACAATAGTTTATTCCTTTATTTGTATTCTATTTTTACATGCTTTTCCATAGCCATAGTATTTACTTTCAGTCATAATCTAGTTCATTTCTAGTATTGTTATTTCCTAATTGAGTGAAATAATTTACCTATACACTAATCAAACATTTATAACTATGTATATAACAACTGGCAAATATTTAAAATTTATGTCCCTAGGTCTGATAATTAAATGACTATAGATTAATGAACAACATATTAATTACTGCAAGTTAATTTACACCACCAAGATAATATTAGATGAGGATAACATATTAGATGGGATAAAGGAATAAAATAGGATGAGATAGTAAAATATGAGATAAGATTGATAAGAAGATGAGGTAAGATGAGATAAAATTGGATTAGATGTGAAAGATAAAAATCTAATTCGACAGGAGACCCAAGATGTGGAAACCTACACTTTACCGTAGTAAGGAATGAAAAAGGAAATAATGCTTCAAACTGTATTAGAGGTAAATAATGGATCCACTTAAGGAAATGCACTCACAGCATAATAACATATGTTAACACATAACCAATGATAGTTAGTTATTCAAAGGATCATGTGGAAAAGATGGAAAGTGGACTTATGAACCTAATGTTGACATGACAAAGGGTTTTATGTATGACTTGTAGACGCGGGTGCATATAGCTCTAGGTAGGGGAAGAGGAAAACTAATCAATGTGGGAAGTTTACCAAAGAGAAATTTGATCAATGTGGGAATATTTCTTAGGATGCCGATTAGATGGAATTCGATCAATGCGGGAATCCTTCATCCATGATACAAGGAAGTATCCATCCTTCGAGGGAGTGGTATACTTTATAATTTTATGTCTATTATAGAATGGTGAGGATGATATACATGATAGCCTTCCTTTAAGAGATCAGTCTATATATTTGAATTTTTCTCTTTTTTACATGAACAGTTTTCCTTTGAGGGAGTAGTCTATTTTTTATAACTTTGATGAGAATCCATGGATTTTTTGACTTATACATGTGGAAAAGTTTGGGATATCTAGGTAGGCCACTTAGGAGGGGATATTGAATGTAAAAGTGACATATTATAGACCCTTATTGTGGTTCCAATAGGTGAATAAGAGGGTAATGGATGTAATGATCATGGAGTTATCACCAAGAAGGAAGAACCTATCCATAAGGAATATGCTATGAGAAAATACATGGTGCCCATATTCAAGGTCATATATAGGAAAGTGACAAGAGTAAACATAATTCCAAATCATAACGATGAAAGATGGAATGGTGGATGGATAGCCATTAGGATGAGTAAGTTCACATTAGTAAGTATGTTAATAGTAGAAAGGCCACAAGTGCAATGCATTAAGAGGTTTCATTTCTGGTTTACCATCAAGAGATGATATGTTCAAGATCCCTACTTATGTGTGATGATATAGGGTCCAATCCAACTGGGAGAAAATTTTCCATGTTGGATCCTTTCTAGAGTAGTGACGTTCGATTTTCTCTAAGGAAAGGTCATTGATGTTAAATTTGTGGGCCTTGAGGGGAAAGAGTGGATGGGAGAAGGCGATATCTTGCGAAAGATTAGATGATGTGAGATAGATAAGAGGGGGAAAGAGATTATGCACTATCTTTGGAATAGAGAGGAAATATGCATCCATGGTGAGATGAATATGGCCACAAAAGGTGGGCTTAGGATGAGGTATGGTGCCCCGAGAGAGGCACAAAGATATCCATAAAGGTGGAATTAAAAAAATGCACGAGTAGATAAATAGATTGGATAAGATGAGATAACAGATCAAACAAGATGAAAGATAAGTATATTTTAATGGGATTGGGTGAGATTAGATAAGACAAAATGGGGATTAAGAGGAAGAGACCTAGCCCAGTAGTAGACTCGGTCCTATAATAATTGTGTAGATTTAGAGAAGTCAAGGTATGATGCCCATGTGATTATTAGATGGAGGGGTGGATTCTAAACCCAGCTTAGAGATGTTGCATCGTATTAGACATCTTGGACACAGATATGGATGAGATAGCGAGATGTCGAGGGAGATAGGGTAGGATTGTTAGAAATATCGTGTGATGATTCCTCAATATTTTTATTGATAGTGGATTGAGGATCGTGATGGCGAGGAGGGTTAGTAATGTAGATGATGTCAATGAAGATAGGGGCCTCCCTTTAAAGAAATAGAGCTTGAAGGAGGAATTAAAATGAATGATTTAGATGGAGAACCTGACTTAGATTCCTTCGGAGATGAGAGTTTGATGGGAGGATTAGATTTGGATGTGGATGAGATGGAAGGAAGAGGGTGATCTTCATGGATAAGAAGGTCATATTTTGTCATTAAGTTATGGATGAGATTTTGGAGGTCCTTCCAGTTGTTTCGTGTCATGACTCAGGGTATGATGATAAGTACATATGACATTAGGATTGAACCAAGAGAGGTTTTGGAGTGTGTAGATCAAAAGGTTTGATGGGGGAAGTGTGATTTCTAAGGTTTGGAGTTTTCGTGCCCTAATTTTACATCAACGTAAACTACTTTTTTTTTGGAATTTTTATTTTATTTTATGGTGAAGCTTAGTTAAAAATTACACACGATTAAATATTTAAAACAATTAAATTTTCTTCAAAGAGATGAAATATTATTACTCGAACCTCACTTAGAGGTTGATGCGTTTAAGACTAGTTGGGTTTATTTCGCTTTGCTACTAAAGCTTTACCAAGATTACAAATGTATATGTATACACATAACGTCAAATAATTCATACAAGAAGACCCAAACTTATTCGTGTTCCTTCCAGAGGTAGCTTTGATGCGGGTGGGGACCAAGCCAAAGTAATGCTTTTATACATTTAAATAATTATTCATATCGCTTTCGTTTATATATATATAATATTGTAATATTTTACCATGGGAGGAAGATAAATGAGGACCACATTGTTTTAATACGAGTCATGATATTTCAATACGGGTTGATCTCCGACTCGTTATGATAACAAGATTTGAATGATCGTTAGATAAAAGATTTAATTAGGGATAAAAGACAATTTTGTGTTTTCACATCACTCAACTTGATCATCATTTACAGTAATCCCTTAACACCATATAAACATATTTATTTATTATTATTATTTACATATGCCCTAGAAGGGAAACATCATACTTAGCTACATTGCACCCTCCCAAGGCATAAAATCAAATCAACGTGGTTAAAGTACCTCATTTTATATATTTTTAAAATAAAAGGGAGGGATTTGTAGTAATTTCTCTCACAAGTTAATTAAAAAAAAATAAAGCAAGTCATCTAAAATACTTTATGGGCCTAGGATGAAAAAGAATCCACCGTAGATCTATTTATTGAAATGAAAACCTAAAATTTCTTGTTTATTATTTTCCTTTGAAATCTTTCTTCTCCATATATTTTAATCATTTCCTCTGCTCTTACCACTTTACACTAACATTTTCATTTTCTCTTTCATTTTGGGGTTTTGTTTGCAGAATACGCGGTAGTTGATGGAGGTAAGTAGATTTTCCTTGGTTTTCTTTGCAGATCAGGAATGGATCCCTCAAAGTTATCTTTTTTTTTTTTACCTTATATTTTAGCTCTAAAGTGGGTGGCCGCCTTACAGTCTGCAATAGGAAAGATGGAGTAGGGTTTTGATATTTTTATTTTTTTGTAATAGATTTCTTTAGAAGGGGCACCAGATACTCAAGGTGCTATTGTGGAGGATTTTTTTTTGTTTTTGTTAAAATATCGGAGAGATCATGACTGTGTGTCCACCGTGTCACTTCTACATAGGTGGATGAAACCATTTAAATAAACAAACTCTCGTGGCATGAGAGAGTGGTGTGGCCAAATGGCCCGTGAAAGAAGGCGAAGGTTTGGGGTTTTGGGTCAGCCAAGCTAACCCTTTATATATATATATATATATGTATGTATATGTAGTTTTACTATTAAGCAAGAAAAATGAAAGGTCCGAATGGCCATTTAAATTTTGTAACTTTCATTCTCTATTTGGATTTAGAAAAACGCTTAAGCCTTTTGATGGGTTTGTTTGACGAGGTTTTTTTCCACTCAAGTTTTATTTTGTTGTAAATTACTTGGAGAAACTAGCAGAGATTTTTGAAGTTATAGGATTCAAAACATATGTATTCAACCAGATTTTAGAAATATTATAAGGGTTTAGATTTTAAAATGCTTAGCTTCCGCTGATTTTTTTAAAAATAGTTGTAAAAAATACATACATACATACATATACATACATACATACATACATACATATATATATATATATATATATATATATATGACTAGCAATATACATTTGTAATACTATAACAATTTTAAACAGAAAACTCTTATTGAGTAGAATATATTTACCTTATAAAACTAAAACTGTATTAGGTACGTAAATATTGTTGAAAATTATTTTACATACATTGTGAGAAAATAAACCCTTCAAACTATAAATTTTCAGATTTTAACTTGCAAATTTGGTAATATATGGGAAAACTTAAAACTTTTCAATAACCATGTATATTAAGTTGATTTTTTTAATTTTTTTAATTACAATAATGTAACAAGTAATGCAAAGAGAGGATATTTGACTAAGCTTAACACTTAGTGAGATAGGTAGAATCATACTATTTACGTATTCCAACTATCCTATTAAGTTAACCAGGAAGGAAAGTAAAAGTAGTTTTGTTCTAATTTCTAAATTGCAAAATACATAAGAAGAGATGTATTTCAAAATGATACTTTATTTTAGATACCATCAATTTACAAGATTTGACAAGAAGGATATCAACAACAAGAATAATAATATTTCCAATAGATCAACTTTCCCTCAAGAATAAGCTACAACAAGTTCATATTTAAGGAAACATCTATTATACTACAAGATTCCATCTTCAAGGGTCCAAGCTCACAAATCTAACATATTTCCAAAATACATGAAAGACTCAAAGTACCACATTATAAATTTCTTTGCAAGATTGAAGGAAGGTTGTACCACAAATGTGTCTCAAGTTTACAAGTAGTCCCATATACAAAAGGAGAATTTTACAAGACAATGAAAACTTCCACATAGCCATTATTTTCAAGATACAATGAAAATGAAGTCCATAAAATGGTGAAGGAGACAATGATAATTCCAAATTGACAAGTGTCTTCATATGTCCTCCACTAGCTTTCCAACTCCAAAAGTTTCCAAAGGACCAACACAAGGAGAAAGAGCTTGTTTAACCACCCAACCTTTAGGCATCATCACATGCCTTTCCCAAGGTTGGGATGCATGCTAGCCTCCCCAAGCCCATGGGAAAGAGTACTACCATCCACAACTTGCACAAGGAAGGGGTGAAACAACCAAAACACATTCACAAGAAAACAAAACAAGTATAACTCAAGACTCCAAGTTTCAAAAATAGGAGAGTCCCATGTTCTACCTCCAAGGTGGAGAAGAGAGGAGAAGAGTCCTCCAAAAGTTATATTCAAACTTATTTGCACAAAACAAAAATCTCCATATCCTCCTTATCGCTTCCTCCACCCTTTCTCCAAGTCCTTCTTGAAGGATTTTCAAACCCCAAAGGGGTTTCCTTACCAAGAATGGGGAAGGAGATTCAAGCCAAATGAATCAACTTCCCCACCTCAACCATTTGAGGGGAAACACTAAGACCCTACAAGGCTTATCCATCAAGCCTTGAGGATTGAGAGGAAAAATCCCTCTCTCTTCCCCCACAACTCCAAAACTCCATCATGCCATATGATGGAGGGAGTAAAACAAGAAAACAACAACCAAAATCTACATGCAACAATAACAATTTCAAGCAACCAATCTAACAACTAAAAAGAAAACAACACAAACAATAAGACATAAGAGCCTACCTCAAAGAAATATTTCCAAAAATCTTTCCAACTTAAAATTTCTCCACTCTTGACTCAAGCAAATCACAAGCTCCAAATCACCCAAGCATCCAAGCAAGAAGTTCCAAAGAAAAAGTCCCTCTCTTTTCCCATGAATGGGAATTTGAAGAGGAGCAAGCAAGAATCCTCACAAATTAGGAGGTGACATGTGTCACCCCTCTCCTTCTTTAAGGTCAAAGATGCCAAAACAAAAGAGAGAAAGGGTGAAAATTTCTTTTTGCCCTCTTCTCCCAAATTCCCTAAATGTTAGCAAGACAAATTTAGTGAAACTTTTAATAAGCACTCCAATCCACACCCCTTACATGGATGTGACCAAACAAGAGGCAAAAAGAGAGGGAAAACTCCCTCTAGCCTTGAAAATAAGCCCCCCTACCCATTAGGTAGGGTCCAAGGGCTCATTTTTATGTTAGGGAAACTCCCAAGCTAAAGGGGGTCCCAAAATGCCCAAAATAACCCAATTTCGGGTTTTGCATTTTTGGCACAAGGGTAGAGGGTGTGGGGACCACCCAAGGGTCTCACATGTGACCCTAAACCCTTGTGATTAAGTGACTCATTAAACAAAATCAAAATTTTAATGAAAGTGGGATTATTAATTCCCAAAACAAGTTTACAACTCCACTAATAACCCTAAACAAAATTAATAATTCAAAGCACAATACATTACAAAAATTGGGGTCACTCATAGTGCCCAAAATAATAATCTCCTATACTAAGGCTTCACACAATGAACATGGCTAGGACTCAGCCTATGGGCTGCTTGTGCAAGATTGTGTAGCTGGCCTGAATCCCATGTTCTCCTGTAAACTTACACCTGCACACTCATTGCACACATTAACCGTACCTGTCTGATAAAATATAAAATGACACAATAAGATATCAATAAGTTCTAAACTAGCCTAACATCCTATTGAAATCAAAATGTGACAACGTGCACAATTATACTCAATATTCCAAAAGTTAGACAAGATGATAGAGTGACATATAACCATAGGATCCCAACATGCAACAACTATCCATCAATATAATTATGTTCCAAACACAACATCATATCCATTAGTATCCATGACATCATAAGAAAATGTGACAACATAGAAATTAAGCTAAATTGGCGCTATACACCTGAATGTCCACACATGTCTAATAAGATCCAATCTCTAATATAATGTCCACGATATAACAAAACTCTGTCAAAACATGTCTATGAGAAAATAAACAACAAGCTACTGAGCTATAAAAAGTGTGGGCACTAAACCTAAGATGAAGGGGAATTGGATTTGAAAGGAGAGATAGATTGTTTTGGTTTGGGTTGATTGATTATGGGTGTCTTAGATTAAGGGCCTAAACCTAAGATGGAGGGAGGTTGCCCAAGAGTGGAGATGTAGCATTGGTTTTCTTTGGTTTTTGATGTGAGGATTTACCCTTAGTGGGAATTATTACACTTTCAACTCGGGGTTCTGATAAAATAGAACCAAATGATGTGGATTGCGTCATAGAGATGAAGATATTGAAGATGGAAGGCATTTTAAAGGATGCCCTTGATGATATTAAAAGGGGTTGAGATTGTATAGGTATCAAATTAATCTATGTAGGAGTGACTTTTTTTTTGTAGATGGGGCATGGATATCATTTTTTATTGTCTTGAGTGGAGGTGTCTATTTCATAAATGTTTCAAGGGTTATCATAGATATACGTGAAAAATTGAGATGTAGATATAGGGTTGATTATGCTAGAAGATGTGATTGTGGTGGAAGTGGGTATAGATGTAGGAATGGTAGATGTTGATGAAGAGTTAAATATGATAGATTGGGATGTAGAAGATATATATGGGGTAATAGGTATATTTGAGACTGATGTGGATAAGATAATTGTCAATATAGATGGTGTAGATAGAATATAAGTAGGATTTCATATTTGTATTCATAAAATCATGCACTTTAGAAATTATTTATCCCGGTCTCATACTACTATTTAGAAGGTTCTTGAGTGAAGAAAGTACTAATTAACCCCCATATTTTGGCCATCTTGTTTTATTTTATTTCATCATTCTCAATATTTTACATCCACATGGCCAGCCAGCTTCTATCATCCCGCATTATTTTATCCTTGACTGAAATTAGTATTGGGACACCCATGGGTGCCTTTTTCCTACCAAGGGCACCCCGGTCCCTTTTACACTTTCCCGCCATATTTTGACTCTTTCTAGCCGTTTTAACTTCTTATCTTTTTAGTAGTAAGCCATTTCAACATTAATTATGAAATTATATTAAGAGAACCCAATCAATATAAAGTTATGAGACTATAATAAGGTACCTAGAATCATTCACTACTATCATCCATCTAGAGTTGCATCCATCTATTGCATTAGATATCACTTGCATCCACATAGCTACATCACAAGGCACAAGGCTAGGACATCTGCATCACACTTTGTAGGGGAGGTATTATATTCTATTCCATGCACACATATTATTACATTTTATAAATTTACTTATTTCTCACTAATTCACGAAGTGAGACCGACACAAGCTTACCTAGGGCACATTATGCACACAAATCACCGTAACTACATCCGGGTCAAATGTAGTGCAACAATTTGTTAGAAAGCCCAATGTTGTGGAATCTAAGGTCATTCCAAACCATTCATTTGCATTTTTATTTTTAGGGATTGATGCTTGTTTAGGGTTTTGTAGGTCTTTCTATTCATCTTGGATCATTGGCAACATTTGTTACAAGATAATGAATATGATGCGACACACAACGAGGGTTTCATACAACCTCCCAACCATGCGATATTTAGTTTCAAATCTTTTACATAGACTAGGGTGCCTATTTTACAGACCAAGGCACTCATAGGTGCCCTAGTCCCTTCCCACTACTCTTGTCTAGGGAATCAATCTAGATCCACACTTTTCGGATTTTTTTCATATTCCCGCGATCATCTCTGTTATTTAGCTGAGTTATTTCATCTTCTCTCTTGCACATTAGGGTTAGCATTTCCTTTTGCATAGTTGTTTATATCATTTACATACTTATTTATTTTATTTATAACTATTCATAGCTTAGATTAACTATCTCCACATACGATATATTATTTAATTTTAGTTAATCATTTTTGTGAATCGCACTCAATCGTTGATGTTTCTAGATATTTCATTCATTGCTTTTTCATATTTCTTTCATCCATTATCCTATCTTTAGTTCATCATGAACATCTCTATTCACACTTATCTATAAAATAACCCTGATTGTATCAATAAGATTAAGAAGTACTTGTCTACCAATTACATCCCCCCTCATACTTCACCCAAATATGTATATCATAAGTTCACTTAGGCTCTATCCCTTAATGAGGATCAAATAACTTTCACAATAGATGACCTACCTCCTCAAGAGATACTACAACATGACCCTCCCTTATATATCCAAGTTTGTATTAACACGGTTGGAGTCAAGCGTTCTTTAGTCGATAATGGATCTGGCCTTAACATTTGTAACATCACTTTCCTTCAACATATAGGCATGTCAAAATAATCTTTATCCCCTTCATCCATCTCTATTCATGGCTTTGATAACATCCCCAAGTATGTTTTAGGTACTATTAATTTACCATTCACTATTGGTCCATGTACAATTGATATTCCATGTCATGTCATGCCTAATGACCTTAATTATAATATTATCCTTCAAGACCTTGGATCCATGTTATGCATGCATTCCCCTTTACACTATATGTATGGCTTAAATTTGGTATTAAGGAAGTGTTTACGATGTGTCGGCTGATCCATCATTTTTTGAGTATTGTAATTCTATGAAACAAGTTATTGACAATCTTAATTCCTCTTATATTACTTGTGATTTTTCTCGGTATGGATTAGGGTATGAATATATCTACGGCTTTGGCTTCTCTGATACATAGTTATATCAACAAGAACATAAAATCACATAGATTTAGGACCTCCCGCACGGTCACATAATTTTGGGCTAGGGTATCAACCTCCTTCTCCACCTCCCATGGATACTTATACCACTTTTCATGTTCCTTCACTTCCCTTGTTGCATCTAGAACTCATTAGTGATGATATATCTACTCTTTGGGATACCCTTGATAATTTTTCTATTGATAATGCACTACTTGATTACATGGGTGCTTATGATCATCTTCCCTCTTTCCACCATAAGTGGAATCATCCTTTATCCCTCACTAACATGATTTACCTCAAGGAATCGATGTTACCATTGATAACACCAATCCTCCTGACACTATTCCTACTTGATCTATATATTAAGGATCATTCAACCCTTCTAAATGAAGAAAAATACAATACAACTTAGGCACATATGAACATCCATGCATAGTTTTGTTATCTGCCTCTCTCACCCCTACTTAACAAAAAAGGATATCAAGCAATTCCTTCATGATTTATCAGATATTTTCACATGGGATTATAGTGATATGCTAGGTATTGATACATCCATGGAAATGCATAATATTTTCCTTAACCCGGGTGCCAAACCTGTCTAACAAAAAAATCATAAAATGCACCCTAAGGTAGCCCTCTTAGTCAAAGAAGAAATTCAAAATATTCTAGACGTAGGTTTTATTCGCATTGTTGACTATCCCGAATGGGTATCTAATATTGTACCGGTGATGAAATCCGATGGTCGGGTTCGTTGTTGCACCAAATTTTGTGATTTAAACAAAGCTTGTCATAAGGATATTTTTCCTTTGCCACACATTGATGCTATTGTTTATTCTAAATCTAGATATGATATCCTTTTTCTCATGGATGGCTTTATGGGTTATAATCAAATCAATATCAATCTGGTTGAATAAGAAAAAACTTCCTTCACCACACCATGGGGCACATTTTGTTACACAATCATGCCATTCAGCCTTTAAAATGCTGGAGCTACTTACCAACTATTAATGACACATATATTCCATGACTATATTCATAATATCATTGAAGATTATGCAAAAAGATCTTAGCAAAATATCGTTGATGGTCCTCCCATACGAATGACCTTCGAATATTATTTGAATGATTAAGAAAATATCGTGTTCACTTGAATACTAAAAGATGTGTATTGGGGTCACACCAAGTAAAATTATTGGATAAATTATCCAACATGTCATTGAGATTGATCCTAACAAAATCAAGTCCATTACGGATATTCCTCCACCCAAAAATTTGCATCAATTGCAATCGTTACAGGGTAAAATTTAAGCTATTTGGTGATTCATTGCACAACTTGCTAATAAGACTCAACCGTTCACATGACTCATGAAGAAATATACCAAGTTTTTTTGGGATGAGAAATGTCAACAATCCTTTGATGACATCAAAGATTACTTGTTAAATCAACATGTCCTGGTTCCGCCCTTAGCCTATTGACCTTTCTTGTTGTATATCTTTGATATGTTTCATGCTTTAGGAGATTTATTGACACAACATGATGATTCTCAACGTGAAAGAGCCATATATTATATTAGTCATACTCTACTCTCTTACGAATGTAACTATAGCTACATTGAAAAATTGTGCCTCGGTCTTGTCTTCGTTGTAGACAAATTACAACACTATCTTCTTAACAATGAGGTACATATTATAACCAAAGTTAACCCATTACATTACCTCCTCTCCCGCACACACCTATCAGGATATTTGGCACGTTGGGTCATGCTCCTCATAGAATTTTATTTTAAGTTCTTACCACAAAAATAAATCAAAGGACAAGTTATCGCTAATCAACTAGTCATGCACCCCTCTTAGATACATCACCCATTTTTGAATCCATTTGTGATGATTTCACTTCGTATACCATTAGGCTCATACATGGATGATGTAATTTGATGGCTCTCATTGTCGGTCTAGCACTAGGGTTGGGAATCATAGTCTTCATTACACCACATGGTGACCCACTCCCCTTTGTATATCAGTTACGGTTTTTTTGTACAAACAACATGGCTGAGTACAAAGCTCTATTCTTAGGATTTATTACCACTCGAAAGCTCCTCATTCACTAATTATACATACATTTTTTTTTCAATTAGTCATTAATCAGGTTAATGATACATACAATAAAAAGGAGGAACGCTCATTCCTTACAACACCCTTGTAAACGATATTTTAGCTACTTTTGAGTCCTACTTCATTTCTATTATTCCTCGTTATGGCTAGTGCTGTGTCACTCATCCCACAAGACGTCAACGATGACCAAGATATTTCATAATTAAACACTTACAATATCCCTCTATCTTTGCATTACCTCTTGTAGCTTGCACCATCATGTGTAGTCACGAAAATGTTTAATGGTTCACACCTATTTATAATTACTTATATAAGTAAATTATCCCGATGCTACTGACCTCACAAAGCTCACCGATTACGTCGTGAGGCTACTCGTTATGTTATTTTTGGGACCGAATTATTCAAACTACTATTCATGGTTTCTTCTTTATTTCCTTTCACTTATAGATATTCCCACAACCATCTCCCAAATTCATGATAGCATATGTGGTGGTCACTTCTTGGAAAATCTATGTCACAAAAACTTTTATGCCAAGGATATTATTGGCCTACAATGGAACAAGATTGCCTCGAATATGCTACTCATTATGAAAAATCTAAAAACATGGTAATCTCCATCATGCACCTACATATGACCTCTAGCCCATTGCGCCTACTTGGCCTTTCTCCCTTTGGGGATTTGACCTCATTGGTATGATCAACCCTGAATCAGCCAAAGACCATAAATTCATCATTATAGCTACCGAGTACTTTACTAAGTGGGTTGAAGTGGATCCCCTATGAACAATTAATGGTGTATATGTTTGTAAATTTCTCACCACACACATTATCACACGTTTTGGTGTGCCTTATGTTATAATCGTTGATAATGGATCTTCCTTAAAAATAAGGAGGTTAATTTTTTTATGTTAAATTCAAATCAAACAATCGCTCTCCACAACTTATTATCCACAAGGCAATGACCAAGCTGAGGCCACCAAAAAAACTATTGTCAAGATCTTACACAAGACCATTGAATCAAGTGGTACTAATTGGCATAACCAACTATTCTACATGTTATGGGCTTATCGTACTAGTATTCACACCTACCAACGCTACTCCTTTTTCCTTGGTTTATGGTGTTGAGGTTGTTATCCCACTTGAACTTGAGATACCTTCCTTGTGGATCTCTCTCAAAGGCATCCTTAAAGAAAATGAATATCGTGAAAATTGGTTACATGAACTAGAAATGTTTGACTCACATCATGTCCAAACACTCGAACATCTTCGCGAATACCAATCTCGCATAGATTGTGCCTACAATCATAAAAATATGTCTCTCAAGTTCAACATCGGTGACCTCGTCTTGAAGGAAAATAAAAAAATACAAATGTTGAGACCCCTCTAAAAGGAAAATTTAAGCCCATCTATCTTGGTTTGTACATTATCACTAATAATCTTGGTGGTGGGGTTTATCACCTCGCCACCATTTTAGGTAAATCACTCAAAATTCCACTCAACATAATGCATCTTAAGAAATAATACACTTAGATTACCACTATTCTACTATTACCTAATTACACACTCTTGTGTTTTGGTTCACACTTAACTATTGAGTTCTTACTACACATCATGAACCCCAAACACTACATTATAGGCCCTATACTTTCATTTCATCACAAATCACGCATTATACACCATACATTATAAATTTAGTCTTCAACACTTTCACATTTACATTTCATACTAGTCTAGCATTGCATCCTACTTCTACTACATACTATACCATACACATTTCGCTCATGACACATCTTCCACATCATGCTAGTTCACATCATGCATCTAGCGTTACACATAATCGCCTTACATGTCACTCTATACATTATACTTTACACATCCTACACATCTAGCATTGCATTCTACATACTATACACCCTTACACACACATTACATACACATATTGTACACTTGCTTTACATCATATACATTGTCCACACTATTAATGATTATCTATCCTCACACATATTACATATGCTTCTACGCATTGCACTCACCACCCTATGATGCACTTTAGTTCCTCGGTCCATACTTGACTGCCACGGTTTACAAATCAAATGGACATTACACTCATCACACATTTACCATTTGACCTTTCATCATGTGACATTTACAACTTTGTGACATACATTTTAGGCTAAATCATCACCTATTCTATCATTTTGTTGTGGCATTCACCTTAGGTTACATCACCACTCCCTCTTTTCATCTTGTAGTGATATAGGATTAAGGCTAAATCATCAATCATCCATTCATCTCATAATGATATACTCTTAGGCTAAATCATCACTTACACGATAATATGGTCGTGATATACACTTCGGCTATAGGGTTTATGCGCACATCATTTCTAGGTCGCATCTCATCACTACACATACACACTCATCACAACACGCTAGACACAACACACACTATTTGACCATTTCTTGATGACACACTCTCATTTATGGTTCATTATTGACTGTAGAGGGGGAACACTAAATGAACCTCATTACATATATTTTCCATTCACTTGGGGGCACACGGTCTTATCACTCCATTTTTCATATCATCCATCCATCCACAACATACTTCATATTATGGCTACTTTTACTCTTGCTTACTTTTGGTTGTTCATGGTCACTTTATTACACATGCTAGTTAGCTTACTTGTATGTCATTTATCTATATCATCCCCACATGCACGTTCACGTATTTTTCTATTTTGATCACAAATATAGGTCTCTTGCACACATCATGGATGTTATCCTTCTACCCTTTCTACACTAGTTGCCATGGGCATCCACATTTGTCTCTTCCAGTGTTATTTTTCATTTCATACTTAGCACTTTACAGTACTTGGATCTACACACTCTTGTCATACTAGTTATCTTTCTAACAAGCTAATGGGTGCTTCATGTGTAACATTTGTTATATAGGGATATTATTTTCCATACTTGTTTGTTACAATATTTTCTATTATTTGCCATTGTTTACGGGCCTTGCCCTTTGTTTGGTGTGCACACTTGTTTCTTGTTTGCAACCATGATTGCCTAACATGTCTTGTGACATCATGAGTGATGTCCCATGTTTTCAACATACTTTGTGTGGCTTACTTGTCTTCTTGCATTTTTACATTACTAATTTTCTTAGTAGCTTTGACACTTTTTGTGTAGCTTATACATTATTTTCTATATGCATGTTTGTTCACACTTGTCTTTGGCTAGCCTTCTTGTTCATGTGTGCCTTGGTTTCTACCAAGCACTTTCTAGGGTACAGTTCATGCGGTTGGTCCTCTTTTGGGGCCGCATTATCCTATCAATGATGTTGCATGTGCCCCATAAATAGGGGGAATCATTTGGGGTTTTACATACTAACACAACATAGTTACACTGGTTCATTTCAACGCACTTTCCACCCTTAGAATTGTGGGTTACATATAGTGAATGGGTTCGAGACCCCTATGAATCTTATACATAAAGGATTTTATAAGACATGGTGTCCTTAGCATTCTGGGAAGTAGTTACAACCTTAGAGGTTACATTGGGTGTGCCTTCCTACACTACTTCAGCTAGTGACATTTGATCACCTAAAAACTAGGACAATATAGAGATCTCTTTACACACAATTTAAGGAAGTAGCTAAAGGTTGGATGACATGAAGCATTTCCTCCCTATGCTTCTTGACTATGGCGTCATATTGCCAAAAACATCCCGATAATATAGGATATCCTTTTACACTCTTTCCCTCGACATGGATCAGGTTCACATATTCCATTTACACTTTTTCATTTACGTACTTTACATTTACATACTTTTACATACATATTTTACACTACGTTTTAACACATAAATACATACATATTTGACGAATTGATCATTTTATCCTTGTAGGGTCCGGTCATATGAGAAACAAGCAACGATAAATGGGGGTAATAACGACAACAACAATGGCGTAAACAACAATTCATGATAGAATACACTATACTAGCCATGTAGGTATATCACACACATTAGAATCAACACACACATTCCTCCCTAGGTTCACTCACATCACATTTTTTTGCAAATTTTCATCTTTAGTTTCCATGCTCATCCATATTTTTGTCATTCCACGCTTTGTCTAGTCCTTCAAAGATGTTTCTACTACACTCTTCATAGATATCAGATATGAATATCTATCTACTTTATGTTATGTTACCAAGATTTCCACTCACAAACATAAAGTGGGGAAAATGTAGTCACAAAATCATGCACTTTAGACATTATTTATCTCGGTCTCATACTACTATTTAGAAGGTTCTTGAGTGAAGAAAGTACTAATTAACCCCCATCTTTTAGCCATCTTGTTTTATTTTATTTTGTCATTCTCGATAGTTTACATCCACATGTATAGTCGATTCTATCAACCCATTTTATTTTAGCCTCTCAACTAGGGCAGCCATGGGCTCCTAGTCCCACCATGCGCTCCCCGATCCTTTTTGCATTTCCTCTCATATTTTGGGCTTTTTCTAGCCGTTTTAGCTTCTTATATTTTTTATAGTCAGCCATATTGGGGTTCATTACAAAATTAGATCAAGAGAAACCTATATGTATAAAGTTATAAGACCATAATGAGGGACCTAACATCATTCACTATTATCATCCATCTATTGCATTAGAAATCACTTGCATCCACATAGCTCCATCACAAGGAACAAGGATAGGACATCTACATCACACTTCATTGGGGAAGATATTCTACTCTATTTCATGCACACATACTATTAAATTTCTATATTTAGTTAGTGCTTGCTAATTTACAAAGAGTGACTGCACAAGAGCACCTAGGGCATATTATGCACATAGTCACCATGTAACTACATTTAGGTCCGAAATATAGTGCAACACTCAATTAGTAAGCCCACTATTGTGGCAGGTGAGGCCACCCTCCCCATTCATTTGTATTTTAATTTTTAGGGATTGATGTTTGTTTAGAGTTTCACATGTCTTTCTATTCACTTGGATCATCGGAAACATCTATTACAAGATAGGGAATATGATATGACATACAAAGATGGTTTCAAAAACTCCCAAACTTCGTGAGATTTAGTTTAAGAGATTTTACATAGACCAAGGAACTCATTTTATTGACTAGGTGCTAAAAGGTATCCTAGTCCCTTCCTAGGAATTCCTCTCTAGGGAATTAGTCTAGATCCACCCTTTTCAGAGCTTCTGCGTATAGTCGTTGCCACCTCCCGATTTTCTAGTCACCTCTGACATAGTTCCGCGAGAATATGTTATTCATATGAGTTATTTCCTCTTCTCTCTTACATATTAGCACTAGAATTTCCTTTTTCATAGTTGTTTATATCATTTACATACTTCTTTAATTCAATTATTTATTTTATTTACATTTTTTCATAGCTTAGATTAACTATCTCCACAAACTACATATTAGTTAATTTTAGTTCATCAATATTGATGAAGGGGTAGGCATTGAAAGCACGTATAAGTTAAGTTGGTGAAGGGATGGTAGGTGTAGGAGAAGGGTCTGAAATAGACAAAGCAATTTTTAAAAGCATAATAAAATGTCCCACTTTTTGGTATGTTTTGTACCTTTATAAACATGCATTTTTAGTTTCATTGATTTTATAAAGGTAGTAGCCATAAAATCGTTCACATTCATGAAAATCCACAAACTAACGAAATGTTTTGTTTTGAGTTTAGAATACATGTATATTTTAAAAAAAAAATTGGTAAAAAATATGGTCTTTTTCTTAATTTTATTCATACATTGTTTCTTATGTTATAAAAGAGGAATGACTGTCCCCCTAAGTGGTTTTTTTAAATGAAAATTTATTTTTTCACCATGAAATTTTAGATATATGTTCAAGATTTGAATTTTGAGGTCCTGTCAAATTTTTTGTATTTTTTTACTTATATATATTTTTAATTAATTATTTAGTAAAAATATTTTCAAATAAATGGCGTACATATGTCTATGCCAATAACTTTTAAGATTTATATCGAAATTGATTTTTTTTTCACAGGTAAGAAGAAGACTTCAACAAATAGTGTTTTTTTTTTTTTCAAAAAAATTGATATATTTTGCTATTTTTCAAATTGGGTTGATTGTGTATGATTGATTGTCCTAAAATACCATATGTTAGCAAAAATAAAAATAAATAATAAAATAGATTTTTAAAAAATGAAAATTATATTTTTAGAAAGATAATAAAATTATGTATTTTGTGTTAAATTTTTGTAATTTTACTAATTCATTAACCCTAATTACGTGGCACCTAAGTGGCAAATTTTGGCATAAAATCATCCTCCAAATGGATTTGGCGCCAAAATGTGCCACATAGGTGCCACATAGGGGTTCACGCGAAGGGGGTTCGCACGAAGGATGAAGAGGTGATAGGTGTAAGTGATGGTGTTGGGTCTTGATGTACATTATTGATATTGTGGCTATTATATGTATAAGATGACGATGGATGAATTGTGCTTTGACTCAACAATGGATGAATATGTGATAGGTATAAGTGATGGTGTTGGATCTTGATGTACATTATTGATCATGTGGGTATTATATGCATAAGATGACGACGTCCGAGGAAATTTATTCATTAATGGATGATTAGGGAAGGGTTGTTTAGAGACATCAAGGGGTTGATTAGGTGATGGGTTAGGATTTTCCACTTGAAGGTTCCCTTGATTTATAAGTTTTTAGATGTGATCTTTGAAGGATCATAACTTCTTGATGTTGTGACATTGGACTTTATGATACTTACAATAATATCCCACATGATACCATATAGGTTTGGGTCGTGAGTTGTGTTAGCCATTTAACCTACCTTGAAGAAAATATGTTAGACAAATTTCTAGAAATCCTTTGTACAATGGAATTCTCCAAGACCCGAAGTTTGAAATTTCAGACTTTGGACTTCGGAGAATTTTTCTCTTTAGATTTTAATTGCTCGGGTTTGGATTTGCATTTTTAAAAATCTTCAAGTCCGAATTCAAAGCCTAAAATTTTAGAATTTCGGGCTTTTGGGTTTTAGAACTTTTGGGGTCATTTCTAAGTTTTCACTTTTCAAGTCCGAAAGTTTGAAGTCTGAAATTTCAGACTTTTAGGCTTTCGGGTTTTGGAAATTTTCATTGCCAATTTCGCATTCTTCATCTCCCAATCTCTAAAGTCTGAAACCGAAAGTCCAAATTTTAGACTTTCGATTTTGGACTTCTGAGTCCTCCACGCAATTAATTCTTCACCTACCTCCGTATAGATCGGGTTTTTTTCCATTAATATCGGTTTTCTATTTAAACTCACATTTTTTTGTCATTTTCACTTGACTTTTTACTCTGACATTCCATTTCTTGTACTTTGTGACGTCCTTTTCAAGGTATGGTGATTTGTTTATTTTCTTTTTGGTTTAAGGTCTTTCTTTTTTGTTTCCTTCTCATTTGTTTTCTCTTTGGTCTCCCTCTGTATCTTTCGAAATGACAAACCATTTTTTTCACCATGTTTTTCATTTCAATTTTTCTCGAGCATTGATTTGTTCGAAATATCCTCTTGAGTTTCCCATATTTTTTCTCAACAATTCTTGTTTTTAAGGGTTTGGGAATTAGTATTGTTCTTAAAATTCCTTTTCCTCTTGTTTTGGAGAAATTGTTTCAAATATTTCTTTCACAAATTTTGGCTTCGGAGATTTCATTCAGAGAAATTTTTCAAAGATTTCTTTCGGAACTTTTGGCTTCGAGATTTCATTCTTAACTTCTTAGTTTGGTGATTATTTTCGAACTTTTCAGTTCGGGACTTTGGAGGTTTTTCTTTCGAGGTTTTCAGAGATTTTATTTTCAAAATTTCTCCAACTTCAGCTTCCAAAACACAAGGCTTGATGTCTACTTCCACTTCAAAGGGAATAAAAGATGAAGTACTCATTTCTTGGGGTTTCTCCTCACTCTTGTCTATCTTCCGACTTAGGGAATATACGTGACACCAACCTAGGGAAAATTGATTTTCTAGATTTCTGGGAAAGAGTAAAGGCTCTAAACAAGAAATCATGGATGCAAGCCATCTACGACAGTGGGCTTGCCCTTGCTACCAGTTTTCCCACATCCATGCATTGCCCGAGTTCGATTTAGCCATGCAATGACCACTTTGACAAATACTCCATGTCAGTCAGAGATAATGATGATAAGGTAGTAATCCATTTGGACCCATAATTCTTCAAAGATCTACTCAAACTTCCCAACGTTCAAGATTATGCCACAATTTCACCAGAGTTAGTAGTGGAACATTGGGACAAGGAAGAGGAAGTATGCACAAAAATCATGATGAAAACTTATCTAGGCCAAGAGCTTCACTAAATTACCCAAAACCATGCATCGGTTGGATTTTATTCAGAGGTTAGTGATCTTATTGTGCTACTAAGCAAAGTTTCAGGTCTCCCTTCTGCAAAGGAATTCCAAGAATGGATTTTCTTGTACATCTCTACCATCAAGAAGAACAATGAGTTTATCCGATGGGGGATCATATTAGTAGCTCCATTTGCTATCAATTGAGCAAGGTGATTTCCACAAAGAGCTTTTATATGACATCCTTTATGGTGTATGCTACTACTACTATGGGATATTTTGCTGGTTTGAATACCAGAGGTGTTCACAACACTTCCCAAATATATGAATTTTATCCCCAACTCACTCTGGATGAGGGAAGCAGGAATTTCCGCAGAGTCAGCGACGCTTTCTTTGTTGTCATCCTCTATCATTTTGATAAAGAACTATATAATCAGAGGATTTCCGATGAAGCTTTCAAAGAAGTACAAGAATGGGGAGCAATCTACCTTCAGTTCCCTACATTCACCTATATCTGGATTCCGGGTTTCATAGGTGCCCCAAGAAAATTGCCAAGGTGTCCTACAGATAAATGGATTCTATTGGAATTGGTTTAGCAGTTATTGGATTATCATCGAATCCAAAACAAGCGTCACAAATCGGAATGCATTTCCCTATTTTGATTGGTAGGTACACTTGCCCAAATATTCACAGGGCTAAAAATGTTGATGCAGAAATGGCCGAGGTAACCCTGTGAACTTTTCATCCGTGGACCAATTTTGATTATTGGGGAAAATTCGGTGAGACAAGTCGGTCCAGTACCCATGTGCCCCAATTAGAGGATATCTGGATTCACTGTCGTGATGAGTATATCATCCGTCAAAGAGATTATGAAAGATTGACCCTTGATGAAGTTCAGAAATTTGGTTTGGTCAATGTGCCAAAGGACATGCAAGACAATGATGAGGTTTTGGATTCATCATACAAGGGTGATAATGTTGCCAATCAACCACTGCCATGGATTGATTGGTATGTGGAAGAATGCAGCAATACAAAGGAGAGGGCGGGACCCATTCTAAAGAGGACCTTTAGTTGGTTGGCCACCTTGGGAATCTCACCCAAAGGGGGAGATCAACCTACAAATATAGGAGCTCTACCAACAATAAGCCAACCAACACCCACTAAGGGAAAAAGGTCAACTCAAAAGGATCCTACAATTCCAAAGAATATTTCATTTGTTGTTGGAGGTTCTTCTTTTTCTAAGGCACCTATTCCTAAGGTTATGTCTCCTACAACACCTACAACAAAAGTAGTGGGAGTCAATGATTCTCCTGGTGCCACACAAGATCAGCCATCCTTTCCTCCTCTTCCATTGTCACTTCCAACATTAGTTCCTTCCACTTCCACAATCATTTATTCCTTCCCATCCCCTTCTATGGCCCAAGTATTCTCATCACTTCCAGTTCTATCAGCTGGGGAAAATATTGGGTCACCCATTTCCTCTTCACTTCCCTTAACACTTCCATTTTCTTCAATCATACCCCCTAGCATCGTTCTATCAACTCCTATGGTTGTCCTTACATCCACACCATCCATCATTGCTACTTCTGCTCAAATGCCAACTAGTATTTCTAGTGATCTTGTTTTAACCAATGTTTCAGGTATTGGATCCACTGCTCTATCTTCATTAGCTTTAGACATACTGGAATGGTTGTTTAGGAAAACTCCCAAGCTAAAGAGGACGGTGCCTCTAGGAGATGTTATAGATCTCAACATATTGGAGCATATGCCCAAGAGACAAGCCAAGAGACCAAGAACTATGTCAAGTCTGACAGTTAACCCATCTGGAGAACGGGTGATAGAAGTTGTCACCCCCATTGAGGGGAAAAATAAAGAAACAATCACAGCTTGTGGATTATCGATCTCAAAATTCTCATTGGGAAAGGCCACTCATGAAGGAGCCAAGAAAGATGTGCACATTTCTCTTAGGGCTCTTTTGGAAAAATATGACAAAGATAAGGCCACCAAAGATGAACTCAAAGCCAAGGTTGAGCAGCTCACTACACTATTAAAGTAACCCAACCCACTCCATCTACTAAAGTCTCAACTACTACGGCTATGAAAATTTCATCTACAATCAATGATATTTCTTATCATGAGCTCGAGAAGCTAGGCCAAAAAGGGAGATCAATAAGTGGATGGATGGAGAGAATTCTGCAGAAGCTAATCCCTTAATCAAGGAGGTTGTCGAAATATATAATGATCTACAGGTTGGGAAGGCTACTATTTGCAAAATGGATGAGGCCTTTTCCGAAGATAATAATAATCTAAATTTAAATTTGGAAACATGGAGTGAGATCAGAGAAGAAGACCCTAACTTGCTTCTTCAGGAAGAGGTGATCGATGATGCCTCAAAATTATTTGAATACCAAAAGGCCATGGAATTCCGGTGCCAAGTATTACAGGATTTAATCAAGAAATTAGAGGAGAAATGAGTGGAAATCATGGATGCCTTGAATGACATCTCAGAAGAATTTGATATTGCTAATTGTAAATTCTTCAACGAAAACATCGATGCTCTTCCTGAAGATCAAATTAAGGAAAATTTCAAGGATTTGGTGAAGCGTGATGATGAGGTCACCAAAACTTTCAATAGTGACTCCATTGACCAATTGGTCTTGTGCCAAAATTTCATAGGGAGGATAAAGAAAGTTACAAATAAACTTTGAAGAGTGCCAACTAGGATCACAAAGGAGATTGAGATGGCAGATGTAGTGAATCACTATGCATGTGGGCTTGAGATGAAGAGATTCAAGGAATCATCAAGCGCTTCATTGAGTATAAGCATCAAATGGTTGTATGGGAAGGGGAAAAATAGAAACTTGCAGGAGAGGAAGGTGAGTTGAACAAAGCCAAAGATAAGCACCATGGAGGGTCGATCCAAGCTCTGGATTGGTCGGAGTTACAGGGTTGACTAATTCAAACCCTTGTAACAAATTAGTTATTTTCATGGGAGTATGTTCCCTTAATTTAATGACATTTCTATTTTTAGAAAAATGTTAGTTAAGGGCCCAACTTGTAATGGCTCAGCCTAAGAACTTATAAATAGTTGAATGCTTCAAGTTAGTAGATATAGATTATTTTTGGTAGGAGTCACTCTTCAAGCTTGGAAGAGTGCTTTAGAGATTTCTAAAAAACCTTTTAATTATATTCAGAGTTACACCTTGCTATTAAAAATCTGATTTATTATGTTGAATGGTTAATCAATGTTTACTTTGTGAATTTATGATTCCTTAGTTTGAGTGATTATCTTACCTCTATTTCAGGCTATCTATTTCATGTTGTGAAGGAATAATGCGATTATCTTTTATGTCAGTTGTGAAAACCTTATTTTCCTTTTGTATTAAGTTATGTCATCATTATCCCTAGTTGCAGAAATAGATGTTTGACATATGCATGTGTGGTTTCCTCATGATAAATTAATTGTGTGTTGAATCTAATTTGATCTATCCTTATGTATGCTCAATTTTAACGAAGGAACGTATGCCCGGTTTGTGGTATTTTGTACCCTTTCAAGTTGCGATAGGTGAAGGTGGCCTATGATGCAAGCATACCTCCCAGATTAACCCTTACAAATATTAAACATCCCTTAATTTGGTGCATCACCACCCTTAGTATAGTTTCATTTTGTAAAATCTCTTTCCTTAAAACTCATGAAGATGTTAGCTTAGGATTAGATGGTCATTTTATTACACTAGGAGTAGTAAAGCATTCAGTTTAGGAAGAGGAAGCCGGCCTTCTCCAGAGGTTCACCTCGATCCCAAGTCCCACAACTTGAGAGGGAATCCCATGTGTCCTAATCATACTGAACGTCCTGTTCACATTTTGGCCATTCAGAGGGTGTAGTGATTTGGTGACAACAAGTTGTCAACAGGGTTGATGGGAAATTTGAATGAGGTGGAACACGATCAACGTATCAAATACATAACTATATGATTCCCCAAGGAGGATATATTTAGGAGGTGATCTAGGAGCTCTTTAAAAATTCTTAGTGTGAGAAGTGGATGCGGATAAAAATTAAATCATGATAGTATTAGCAGTACTCTTAGATGCATCACCATGCATGGAGGATTTGGTGAACTCAGATTTGGGTTTGTTTGACCAAAGCTTAAGGTGGCCTTTCTTAAGGGCGCGGGGTTCAAGTTTGTGATCCATGGTGAATTCCTCTTCAAAGGTTTGAAACGATTGAATTTGAAGATTTGAAGATGTGTGCTTTGCACATGACCATGAGAAGAGTTAAATAAGTTCATTCTGCGGAAGGGAGAGTGATAGTCGATTAATAATGCTACGCCATCGTGTGAAAAAATCTATGATTAGTCATCAAATTTTCAAATGGCATATAGGTCGATTGATGGTAATCTTGCGCACAATGTTAATCGATAAATGTTTTACAAAAAAATTACACAAGTTGAATGAAGGTGAATAATTAGTGTTGGGGATATTATTGTACTAGTCTAATGCAGGTCTAGCCAATGAGATGGGATAAGTGCAAAGCATGAGATCTTGGTCATGAGAAATGAGATAACACACATTCCTAAACACATGAACATGTTGTTGGGGATCCTCCTTACTATTGAAATTTTCCCAATGTGGAGGATAAGGTTTCATGGGGATAGATGGATCGATGGTTTCGTTGCAAAATTTATCATATGAAAATGTGACTTTAAGCCCCAAAGTAGCATCTTCAAGGTTATCCATTCTACTCAATAGTGCTTGCAAGGAATCATTGGATGGTTGAGATTTTGAAAGATGAGATTGTGATGTATATGATGTGGATGGGTTGGGTTGTTGATATGTTTGATAAAGTTGAGGATGTGTGTGTGTTGGTGGAAGTGGTTGATAAGAGGGAATGTAATTAAGGGGTTTTTATTGGATTGGTTGAGATAAAGCTTGATGTTATGAAATAATAACGTGATAGGATTGGATGGGCTGTTGTGAGATACGTATATTTGATTGATTTTCTATGGGGTTGGTTGGAATCTAATTGGTAGGTGGTTGGGATCATTTCATTGGTTTAGTAGGAATTATGTAATGATAACCTCGTTAATGAGGAGGATGAGGGGTTTACATTGATTTATATAGTTGAGGTTGAGAGGTGATTATATTATCATGTACATGTGAAGTGTAAATAAGAGGTGATGTTGTATTATGTTGCAAAGTACGATTGTTGAATTGGTGAATAGGCATACTATCAACAATAGTAGATGAAATGGGGAGAGTGTTGTTATGAGGTTATTTGGGTGGAATGGGATCCAACAATTGAATATATTTATGTGATGGAGGTATTGTGGAGGATTTATGAAATATATGATCATAAAGAAATATAGGATTAACATCAAGGAGTTCTTGAAAACCTAAAAATCCATGAGGGATAGTAGGAAGTATAAGAGGGATATTTTGGATGACATGGTCCTCATGAAGTGAGATGATGGAAACAAGGGGCTAGGAAACTAAAGGTACAAAGATAAAATTTAGAATTTGGTTAGGAAATATCATTGTAAGAATATATGTCATTAGATGAGGTGGGTTGTTACGTTTTCTTGGCCTGAGAAGGAGTGATAACATGAATAAAGTAGATAAAAATTTGTTTATGTAGTTTATTAACAAACAAGTCAAGCAACAAATTTTTAATCATCATGATTATTAAAAGGGTGTAAGAAAAGAAAAGAAAAAGGTTCAAAGGGGAACCTAAGAAAATGGAAATCTATAGGATGGTTTCTGTGTTATTTTGGTGTGGAGTCCTTGATATACCCAAAGGTACATGAGGCCCGAATCAGATAGGATTTATAATGTGACCAGTAACACCATGACAACTTTCATATTGGGTGATCAAATCCCAATTAGGTCTACCTGGTATGAGGTGTTTGGATGTGTGATTTTATTTGTAAGTTTTGATGTGTGTGACAGAGTGAATGTAATGTGTTAAACCCCTAGTTAAAACTAGATTTACAAGAAATAATGAAAGTGTTTTTGTTCGATCCAAAAAAATACGAAGATTCGATGAGAACAACCACACAAGGAATGGAAAAATGTGATGTAAAAGGATAAACTAAGAAAATAGGGAATACATGGTTTTGTATTTTCCTTTTATCGTGTCTTCAAAAATAAAGCAATAAACAAGCAATACAAAAGAAATTCAAAATCCTAACATGAACAATAAAAACCAAATACTCTACCCGCAATGTTTATAGAAGATGTAAGAAAATGAAAAATGAAAATAAACAACAAGAATCACCTAAAGAGGGTGTGTCCAATCGGGCATGCCACAATGTTGGAAAAAATTGATCATTCCTATTGAGATTAGTGAACTAGTACTAAATAAAATAAGCAACTTAGAATATGGAGGGTTTATAGTACCTCAAGATGATATGGATGGATACGGAATATGGACTCCTTGCTACAAGCTTGATAAATCTGCACAAAAATACAACTAGAAAGAAAATGGATTAGATGATAGATGAGAGGGTTTCCCAACGAAGTCAGTTCCAAGAAGCATGAAATTCCTTATGTGTATTTCAACCCCTATATTGATAAAATAAGATGAGATAAATGATAATAAAATATATAATATGATGAATTATGAGATAAACATAAATGTAGAAATACATAAATGTAAGGGAAGTACATATTTGATTAAAATACATGAAAATTAAACCAAACCTAACTAGGTTGATGGTGGCCCATGATGACAATGGCTAACCAATGGTGAATGGAATCGAAGGATAAAAAAACCAAGAATGCGATATGAGAGATTTGAAGGTGATGAAGATTTGTAATGAATGTTGGCAACCAACAAAACATATCTAAAACAAAATAACTATAAAGGATGTAAGAAAATGTGGATCTAAGGGGATATGAAATATGGATGAAATAGGTCAACGGTGACAAGGATGAGTTGGTGGTGACAGGGGACTAATAGATTTGATCTCGGGATGATAGAAAGGAAAACTCGATGATCCGAAATATGGATGAAGGTAGAAATAGGGTAATAGATGGTTATGGATTTGAATGGGAAATAAGGTGATGCAAAAGAGGTTGGGTTGATGGAAAGAAGATAGGTTTGACGGTGACCTGGAATGACCTAGGCTTGAATAAAGATAGATGGGATGGAATGGCAACCTACAAATAAGATGGATAGAAGAGAAGGCTGGAACTAGATCTCTGATGGCATTTGAACCTACGAAATATTAGTGGCATATGATAACAACAATGATAATGCAAATGATAAGTACACCAAATAAAGATGAAGATAAATTCTTGAAATTCTCCAATATTGATGCAAATAAACTCAAAGGGACTCCAAGAAGACTATACTTTTTTAGAGAAACTCAAGAAAAGAAGAAAAATCACAAGAAATCATAAGTTCTCCAAAGTTACATCATTTTGAAAGGAGGGGGAAAGGGCATACTTATAGGTTCGATGACAACCTAGATGGGTCTCCACCGATTACAAGGATCCATCCATTAGGGCGGTGGGATGATGCCCAAATCAAGGAATTGAGGTCCAAATGAAGTGGGATTAGGGTTTAGATGGATAGATATGAGATAGGGTTGCATAGGGAAGAGAAATAGGTAGGTGGGAGGTTAGGATGAGTAAATAAAGGCCTTTGATAGGTGAATTTATTAAATAGAGGCCTAGGGATAGAAAATTGGAAGCTTGGGATGAGGAATGGGAGATTTAGGGATGAAAATGAATTTGGTGGAGATTAAATTTGATTAATGGTGATTAAAGCAATTTAGGGAAATGAAAATATAATAAGATGGTTAAAATAAATTATGGATGATTAATGATTAAAGTTGGGAAATTAAGAATTAATGGGATAAATTAATTCTAAGAGGGAAAACGAAATGTGAATTGGTGGCCAAGGTCAACGAGAGTGAATGCGTGGTGAAGGGGGAGGAACGGTACCAAAATTGGTGTCTATAAGGGTTTGCACTATCGGATATCTATGACACTATTCTCACATGTTCTACTAGTTAGGTAGGATGAAAGTCAGCCATTTCATTAGCTAATTCCCTCAATGTGCCGACTACTTTAGGCTTCCTCTAGTAATCCTCACAATGAATTTTATGGATTATGCTAAGATACTTCCCATACTTACGAAAGTTGGGAAATATCCTTGTACACCACACTTGCAAATACAATGTGTATAAATGTTCATTTTATCTTGTTTAAAGAGGTTCCTTGCACACAAAGTATTAGTAGTTTTCTTAGCTCATGATCAAAGGAAACATGCAGTTAGTAGTTTTGAGTGTTTTATCAACCTTCTTGAGAGTGGTTCCTACAAGAAAAGATTAGAATGTTCCCTTAGGTAGGTAAATGATTGTAGACACACAATCATACACTTTGGGTAATTATCTAGTATTGATTACATATTATTATTCATGTGATTCCTAAGTAAGAAAAGTAATAATTAACCCATGTCTTTGGCCACCTTTCTTTGATTTATATTGTTACTTTTACTCTTACACTCTTACTTTCTTAATATACCTTTTTAATCTTCGACAATTTTCATCTTGGACACTAGCACCGAGCCAGATGCTAGCATTAGGTGTCATCATCCCCTCTGGGAGATCTTATCCCCTTTGTACTTTACTCTCACTTTTTGGGTCCTTTCTTTCCATTTGAGTATCTTATATTTTTTTAGTCGACTTTTCTCAGGTTAATTACAAAATTCAAGAAAAGGAATCATATAAATATAAAGCTATGTGATCATAATAAGGGAAAAACTCATTGGGCACTATCTATCACCACCTAAAGTTGCATCCATCAAGGCATCTAAGAGCTCCATTGCATCCATCTAGATCCATCACAAGGGACATAAGTGATGGTTTTTTCATCACAATTCATAAGAGGGAAGTTCATTCTACTCCATGTGTCTTTCTAAAGATACACTCCACATGAAATAAGTCCTATTTTCCATCATCTATCTGAAAAATATATCCTTTGTGAATCTCCATCAAATCAACCCATATTATAGTCAATTGAATATTTTCATAATCTATTTTACATCAAATTTCAAGCTATGGAATCCATGATTGCATATCTTAAATATGAAATCCAACAACTTGAAACACTTCTCATGCTCATGATATTTCTTCTTCTCATTTTCATTCTATGTCTTCTTCATGTGTTGAACTCCTTACTGAACACCTAGACTTTAGCATATACATCTTCATCCACACTCTAGCATCATCATTACCCTATGATGCACTCTTGTGCTATGGTTCACACTTGACTATTGAGGGCATATTATACACATGAACCTCACACACTACACAATAGACACTACACATTACACATCTTCACACATCATGCACTTTTGTACATATACATTATCCTCATCTTCCATATATTCTACATCATCCTCACTTTGTGCTTTATACACCTATACATCACACAAATTCTACACACTACATCATTATACAATCTACACACCTTGCATTACACATTATACTATTATACTTACACACCCTACATTCCACATTACACATTTCACATGTCACACACCAATGACATATTCTTCACTTACTACACACATCACACATTTTACTCATCCACTTATATGCACTACAATCACTACCTGACAACACACTCTAGTCCAATGGTTCATACTCAACTGCTGAGGGTCCTAAATAAAAATGAACCTCACCTCATCACACCTACATCATTCTACACTTTAATCTTCACAATCAATCAATCAACCTTTTTTATCACACTATGCAACATTTTTAGCCACCACCTTCTTAACACATGTTGTGATATACACTCTTAGGATAAATCATCACCCCTTTCTAACATTTTATCCATACATATCGTGATATACGATTTTTGATATATCAGCATGCGTACTAGAATCTTACTCACCCATCTAGTGATATAAACTTTAGGCTAAATCATTATGTACAATCATTCCCTATGTCGCATACAATATCATCAATGCATTACCATTCCACAATCATCACTCTATTCATCACCCCCTTTCTACATACAACACATTGCTCAAACCATTTCCCAATGATGCACTCTCATTTACGGTTCATTTTTAACTATTGAGGGGATATAAATAAATGAACCTAATTTCATACATACACATCCACTTGGGGGAATGTTTCCCCTATCATTCAAATTACATTCCATTCTACCTCATCCACAACATATTGTATATCTTGGTTACATTTAATCTTGCTTATATTTATTTTTTACATATTCATCAGTATTACACATGCTAGATAAATATCTTGTATGTCATTATCTTTATCATACACACATCCATGTTCACTTTCTTTATAGTTGTGATTGCAAAGTATAAATATCTATTATACACAACATGAATGCTTGGGGCAAGTACCTTGTACTAGTCCCATACAGATCCTCGGGAGAATCCAATTTCCTACATTACATGTGTTATTGTTTAATTTTGTTTCATAGAACACTAGTTTCTTTGATTATACATGCTTTGACATACTTTTTTATCTCTCTAAAATGATAATGGGTGTTTCATGTGCAACATTTTTATGCAGACTACTTGCTTCCATGATTTTTGTTACATTATCTGCCATTATATGATATTGTTTATGGGATTTTCCCTTTGTCTTGTGTGCGCACTTGTCTCGCTTACAACCACTACTTCTACGATTTTATTGCGACATCATGAGTGGTGTCCCATGTTTACAACCCACTTTTTGAGGTCTACAAAGTGTCTACTTACGTGTTTACTTGAGTATTAGCTTACACATTGTCTATTAGCTTACATTTTACATGGATTTTTTATTATACTAAGATATGTTTCTAGCCACTTGTTTGTGTGTGCCTTAGTATATACCAAGCACATTCCCTTCCCCCTACAAAGGACAATTTCAACACAATGGTTGGTCCTCTTTTGGGCCACATACTCCTTCAGCAATATCACATGCACCCCAAATGAGGGGGCATCATATGG
Source organism: Taxus wallichiana var. yunnanensis (assembly GCA_018340775.1). Taxonomy (NCBI): domain Eukaryota; kingdom Viridiplantae; phylum Streptophyta; class Pinopsida; order Cupressales; family Taxaceae; genus Taxus; species Taxus wallichiana. Next base: position 304,375,074 of record CM031237.1, read on the forward strand.
GTGAATATCCACCCCATACAATGTTATGCACATCACAATACTAATACAACATAGTTTTTAGTTTTAGACAGGGCTCAAAATCAAACTTGGGTCCTTAGCACACCAAACTTTCCCCGGATGCCCGAGACTAGGAGAAATATGATGGTCTTTCCTAGATGACTAAGAATAGGGGAAACTTATACAATGCTTAGTAGTTCAACACACTCTATAGGACTCCATACAAAGTGGCTTTTACAGGGTAGACAGTCCTTAACACATGCACACCATCTATAGTGGTGTTTTACATAGCGGGAAGTAGTTAAAGGTTGGAAGAAGACACCGATAGTTCTCCCTACACTTCTTCCATTATTGACATGAGAACTCCCGAAAACTCGCACATTGACATTATATACATGATCTTTTATATACCCTTTTCTCATCATTTACATAATTTTCTTACACATATTTTTATATATTTTGCTCATATACATGTGTATTTTACTAATTGTTGGCTTCTCTTTTATAGGTCCATCCATATGGGAAATGGTAGTCAAACAACACCAACACCATACACATCAACAACAACATCGACATCAACAACAGTACACCATGACATATACACATGTGTTTCGCCCTAGGTTCATTTTCATCATTACTTTTTACACTTTTTCCTCCTTAGTATCCACACTTAAAAATTTTATCACTCCACGCTTTGTCTAGAAACTCAAAAAAAAATCTACATCAATCTACATGGATTATCAAATATGCATCTCAATCTACTTTATGTTATTGAGTTTTCCACTCACCAACATGAAGTAAGGGAAAATGTAGAAACATAATCACGCATTTTGAGTAATTATATAGTTATGATGACATACTACTATTCATGTGATTCCTAAGTAATAAAAGTACTATTCAACCCATGTCGTGTGCCACCTTTCTTTGCTTTTTTTTTTTTTCTACTTTCAGTCTTGCACTATTACTTTCTTAGTCTTCCTTTTTCTTTATTATAGAAATATTGTTCATAGTGTGAACACTTAGGAGTGGTTTGGGTTATTTGGTAGTAATAGTTTTTAATATTTATAAAATAATATATGAGTGTGTAAAACAATTGTAATGCACAACTCATAGTTGAGAGATATTTGGGATATTGAGAGGACTTAGAGATTAGCCTTGACTCCTTACTTATAGGAGTTCATTGTGCTATTTACATGTAATCTCTCCATTAGGAATTTTTCTTGAATGAATTACAATATCTATGGTTTTATTATTTTATCATGTAATGTTTTGTTTTTTATTTGATTAACTCATGGATATTTATAAGATATACTCTTTGGCATTTTTCATCCTGGACACTAATGCCCAACCAATGCCAGAATGCGAGTCATGCATCGTTGTCCCCTCTAGAACTCATGTCCCCTTTGTAATTTACTCTCACTTTTTTGGGTCCTTTCTATCTCTTTGAGAATCTTATCTTTTTGTAGTCATCCTTTTCGGGTTAATTACAAAATTCAAGAAAAGGAATCATATAAATATGAAGTCATGTGATCATAATAAGGGAATTTCATCAACCTTCATAGCATCACACTTCATAGGAGGGAAATTAATTCTATTCCATTCACACATTTACTACATTATACGTCCTAGTTACTTGTTTGTTATCCACGTGCAACTAGCACAAGAGCAACTAAAGGCACAATTCTACACACACAAAAATAAATTGGGTATGAGATGATAGTGCAACCCCGAGAATTTGAATTTCTAAGCATTTTTGTAGACCTAGGAGCCTATAAATAGGACTAGGGTGTCCACGGGATCCCGTGTCCCTCTCCAAGCACCCCAATCCATCCTCTTGCTCCATATATGTAATTTTATGAACTCCAGGTGTGCCGTTGTGTTTCGTATTTCTCTATTTTCCAATTTTGTGCACTTTCCAAAACTCAACGAATCAACTAAGGAATATTACCCTTATTTGCACATTAGGGTTTCATTATTTATTGCTTAGTTTACTTGAGTGTAATTTCTATACTTAATTTATCATTTATTTACTATAATCTTGCATTCAGATTAGGCAAATAAAATTACATTTTCACTTAATCAAGGACAAGATGATAGAAGCAAGTTCACGCTTTTGATTTCAAAGATCACTTTAAAAGCATGAGGAAAGATCATATATGTAGAACAATATTTTATTAAAAAATAAATGAAAGGTTAATTCCCAAAAATAAAGAGAAACGAACATGTTTCGATTTCCAACATCACTTAAAACCACAAGGAAAGAGCATATGTGTGGTTGTTTCATGATTAGTTTCACAAAAAAAAAAATAACAATAAACGTTAGCCAAAAGTAACCACAAGAAATGAGTTAAGAAGCAAAAATTATTATGCGTTTACAATAATGCTGCAAAGGAGACAAAAATTGGATCAAAATGCACAATAACCCTACAAAATCGTGATGCACAATTAGTCAATGTAGACAAAGATTGATGAGAAAAGAAAAAAAGAATAATTAAAAGACCTATTTAGTATTTAAAAGTCCTAAATTAATGGGAAAGTGCATGGAAATGGGGGGCCAAAAGGTGGACACAAATATATTTTTTGGCCATTTTGGCCATAACGCACTCACATTATGGCTCGAACGTGTTATAACGTAACATAGAAAATTCAGGGTCACATTATAACACAAGAGCATTATGGTTTGATAAATCGATCCATAATGCGCTCACGTTATAACTTAGTAAATCTAAGCCTAAACACACTCACATTATAACTTGGTAAATATAAGCCAAAACGCACTCACGTTCCTATTTACTATGTGGCATTTGTGCTTATGGGAGGGACATATTTACTAAAATAAATGGTAAAAGAGATAATAATGTATAAGGATTAATAAAAGAAAAAATATACTTTAAATTTATTTTAGTAAATATAAAAGTTAGGGTCACTTTGCACCTTATGGAACTAGTCTCAAAGCTCCATTTTTCATGGTTTAAAAGATAGTTTTTCATATTATAATTTGGTCAAGACATAAAGTATAAAGATTAATAAAAGAAAAAATTATACTTTAAATTTATTTTAGTAAATATAAGAAGTTAGGGTCACTTTGCACCTTATGGAACTAGTATCACAACTCCATCTGTCACGGTTTAGAAGATTATTTTTCATATTATAACCTTGTTAGTACATAGGAATTTTTTAGGATTTCAACATTCAACATTCTTTTTTAGGATTTCAACATTCAACCTTCAAGCTTTTAGGGTTTAAATTATATAATCAATATTTGTTTAGGTTTTGGGGCCTTTTGGATTGGTTATTGACATTTTTAGGAGTGTTAAATGTGTCAAAATTAGAATTTACAAACCTCACAACTCCCAAAGGTAGAGACAACTAATCAAATATATGAACTCGTGCAATTCCTTATAACACATAATAAATCAAAAAACATTTGTAAGTTTTTATCAATTCAGCTAATCAAGGGAATGTTCATCATGAGGTGATGCAGATTTACATGTATTCATCAACTAATAACAACCAATTTTAATCATTCTCATTAGTATCTTGTTTTTACAAGTCTTTCCAATAAGATTTATAGGCTCAAATATGCAAAAATGGCACAATTAACCTAAAACTTACCCTTCCAACCCCCATATTCTTCTCTCACATTTTGTACACAAGCCCAATCAATTGTTAAAATGACTCATGTTCTTGTAAAAATGACTCATTTTGTACACAAGCCCAATCAATTGTCAAAATGACTCATTTTCAGAAACCTTATTTCCTCATACTTCCACTCTATTCTTCTCACTAGCTTTAAGTGTCCTAATTCCAAATTAGGCACAAATTTGGATTTTTTTTGCTTTCACTTTCTCCTTCCAACTCTTTATATTGTTTCACCATGCTCAGAATAAAATGAAACCATTCAACAAAAGTGATAATTAATCAAATAAATCATTAATCCTCTCAAGTTTAATCAATCCTGCCTATTTTAGCTCTTAAGAGCCATTCCCATGCAAGATCCATGATTATGCACATCTAGTCATATCCACAACTAAAAACACATCCTCAGGATACCCTTCAAGCTCAGTGTAATGCATGAAAAATTTCAAATTTCAACCCTTTAAACTTATCTTGTTATCACCTTTTCTAATTTTTATCCTATTAACTCTCTTATAGCTATGGTCTTGTGCATTTTCTAGTGTACCTTTCAATCTAGGGGGTTTCAGACCATACTGATGGGTTTTCTAGATACCCATTTATGCCTTCTCCATCTATGCAATATTTCAATATGTGATTCATGAAAAGAATCTCATTCAATGAAAAATACTTCCATCTACATGGTGAATACCTATTTCAATTAAGTGAGAGATAATCGTAAAATGGTTTGAGAATCATGAAGTTGATTTATGATCACTAGGTTAATTTGTAGAGGCCTTGAAAATAATAGAGTGATCCTCACTCTTTCCTTGTAATTAGAAGAGATCATCATATTCCCATCACAATGTAGGTCTCATAATAGTGTTTCTAAAAACTTAAGTCATCACTTGAGGTTTTAGAAACATGTTTTCGACTCATCATGACTCGTGTTTTACCAATTTTTCATGTTAGAAGTTTCATCACTCAAACGCACAATTGTAAACCCTAAGCCCTAAAGACTAAACCCTAAAACCTAAAGCTTAAACCATAAACCCTAAACCCTAGACCCTAAGCCCTAAACTATAAACCCTTAACCTTGAACCCTAAACCCTAAGCCTAAGCCTTAACCCCAAAGCCCTAAAATATCTTAATTTTCAATTCCTCCACAATTAATCCTAGTGACCACAAATCAAATCCATGATGTGTTAGGATATAAGGGATAAAATATGTGGAATAATCCCTCACAGAATCACAACAATAGAAACTAATATGTAGAAAATATTACAGATCTCAAATAAAATTACGTAATAAAATAACACAACACAAAGAGACAATATTTAACGTGGTTCACCTAATTTTGGATATGTGCACCAAGAATCACTGCTCAAATTCTAATATAAGCCACCGCTCTCTCAATACAATACCTAGATCTATTTGGAGCTATGCTCAACAAACTCTACAAAATTCACACCCGAATTCAAAACACATCTGCAATGTTTTTATATTACCTACCATATGCACAAAACCATATAAATAGACAACTACTTAAGCAGTTTTACAAAACCATGGGTATCAAAACCATGGGCCAAACCATCCCATAAACCTATGGGTCAAAATCCATATGAGAAAAGCATATTTTCTAGTATATTGGGCACGTTTTTTAAGGCAAATTTTTTTCTCGGGGATGCACCCCAAACCCCTGGGCAAGACAACTGTGGAAAGTGTACAATACTCTTAGTGTATAGTATTCAACACTTTCTCACATGAAAATAGGATCCACAACCTAACAATCTCCCACTTGGAGACTAGTTTTCCTCTGAGCAAGCTTCTCAACCCTTCACTAGTTTCTGTGAAGACCAACCAAAGTTGAACATAGTCAGCTTTTCCCTTGAGAAAAAATTGGTCATCATGTTTACAGGATTCTTACTGGTATGAATCTTCTCCACTTGAACTTCTCTTCCTCCAAAGTTGTCCCGATGAAATGGTACCTTAATCAGTATATGTTTTATCCTAGAGTGGAAAGCAGAGTTCTTAGCCTAGGTGTATAGACTCGACTATCACTATGCAACTTTCCTTCCTCCCGCTTATGCCCCAACTCCTCAAGTAATTTTTGTAAGCAAATCATTTCTTTTCTTTTTGTGGCAGTAACATACTCAACCTCTATGGTCGATAAAGCCACCAACTTCGAGTTGTGAAATCCACTCACCGCTGTCCCACCTACAAGTGTAAACATAACTCCGTCATTCCCTCATGCCGTCTACATCTCCAGCCATATCTCGAATCTACATAACCACACAAAGTGGTGTTTGATCCACTCAGAAGACAAAAGCGTCCCCATAGTCCCTCTCAAATACCAAAGGATCCACTTTATACATGTTAGTGATCTCTACCTAGATCACTCATAAATCTACTCACCGCTCCCAATGCATGGGAAATATCAAGCCTGGTGCACACCATGGCATACATCAAACTACCAACCACTAATGAGTAAGGTACCTTGGACATCTGGTTTCTCTCTTGCTCTGTCTTGGGACACTTCTCCTTTGATAACTTGAAATGGCCTCGCCAAAGAAGTCCCAATCGGCTTAGCATCCCGCATGTTAAACCTCTCTAATACCTTCTTAATGTACTCTTCCTAAGATAAAGTCAACTTCCATTCCTTCCTATCCCGAGATATCCTCATACCAAGGATTTGTTTGGCTGCCCCCAAATCCTTCATAGCAAAGGATTCACTTAGTTGCTTCTTGAGTACTTTTATTTCCTACATGTTTTTACCTGCAACCAACATGTCATCCACATACAGACAAAGGATAATATAACTGCCATCCTCAAATTTCTTTTTGTATACATGCAATGGTCAGAATGACATCTAATATAACCGTGCTCCATCATTAAGATATCAAATTTCTTATACCATTAATGTGGAGCTTGTTTCAAGCCATACAAGCTCTTCTTCAGCTTTGCACACCATCCCCTCTTTACCTTTGACCTCATATCCCTCTGGTTGTTGAATATATAGTTCCTCCTCCAAATCACCATGGAGAAATGTAGTCTTTACATCAAGTTGTTATAAGTGCAAGTCTTCTACTGCAACTATTCCTAAAATAGTTCTAATAGAATTCATTTTTACTACAGAGAAAAAATATCATCAAAATCTATACCCTTTTTATGTGCAAACCCCTTGACCACCAACCGGGCCTTGTATCTTTTCTTGCCTCCTTCTTCCTCTTTGACTCTAAACACCCACTTATTCTATAATGCTCTTTTTCCTTCGGTAGCTTCACCAAATCCCATGTCTAGTTCTCCATGAGAGCCTGATGGTTCTCATCCATGGCTTGTTCCCACTTCTTCTTGGCATCTTTGTGCATTGATTCATCAAAGCTCTCTCATCTCTCCACTATCGTGAGTAATAAATAATAAAGAGCAGGAGAAAAATGTTTAGGTTCTCTTCTTACTCCTAAGCAGACCTCCTCAATATAGGAGTTTGGGGTTCCCAAGTGAGGAGGTTCTTGAATCGATTCATGTGTCACTTTTCCATCCGAAAGATCCTCTACCATTGCATATTCTTTCTTAGATTCTTCCCTGTTTTCCCGTAATTACTTGCTTATACATGACTTTCTCATTAAAGACCACATCCCTAGATCGAATGATTTTCTTGTCCTTAATACTCCAACATTTATATCTAATGTCATCACCACCATAACCAATGAAAGTACATTTTTATGATTTAGCCTTTAGCTTGGTCCTATCATCCTTGTCTATATTGACAAACATCTCACATCCAAAGACTCTAAGAAATGAATAATCAACTTTCTTACCATACCAAGCCTCCTCTGTATGCCTCATCCAAGTCACTTTAGGTTCCTCTCGTTTATCAAGTACACAACCGTGCTCACCGCTTCTACCTCGCCCAAAAAGAAAGAGGTAGTCCCGCATGTAACCTCATGCTCCTAAGACATTCCATTATTGTTTTTTCATATTTTCTCGATACCCCATTCTCGCTGAGGAGTTCCTGAATTGTATTTTTCTTATGGATTCCATTCTTAGAACAATAATCATCAAATTCATTGCTGCAATACTCCCCTCCATTATCTGACCTAAGACATTTTAGCTTAAGACCTGTTTCATTCTCTACCAAGGCTTTCCATTTAACAAAAGTGTCAAATACATCAGATTTTTTTCTAATACAATAAACCCAAACTTTTCTTGTTGCATCATCAATAAAAGTAACATAATAACTTGAACCCCCAAGAGATGATACCTGAGTGACCCCATACATCAGAATGCACCAACTCTAACTTACTCTCTTTCTTTGTAGGTCCAACCTTGAGAAACCTTACTCGCTTTTGTTTCCCATATATGCAGTCCTCACAAAACTCCAAACACATTTCTGTATATCCAAGAAAATCCTTCTTTAAGATCTCCATTCCCTTATGGCTCATATGACCGAGCCTATAGTTCCACAATGTTGTATCTACTTCTGAAGCCACAATATTACAAACATTAGTGCTATAAGTGGTTAAATACAAGGTTCCAACATTCTTACCTCTTGCCACCACAAGAGCACCCTTGGTAACCTTCTAAGAGTCTTCTATAAATATCACATTATAACCATCACTTCCCCAAAGTGCCCTCCAATATCAAATTTCATCTTAATGTAGGCACATGTCTGACATCCTTCAATAGCAAAGTATTCCCATTCTACATCTTAACTCGAACATAACCTTTTCCAACTATGCTACAAGGCTCATCATCACCAAGAAAACATGCCCAAAATATCCTCAACATAATCAACAAAATAATTCCTATGTGGAGTAAAGTATGGAAAGAATCCCTTAAATTTAAAACCCGAAGATTCAATAATATTGTGCAAATAAAGAATCAAATCATCTTGACACACATTACCCATTGCCACATTTTCCTCCTTGTTTTCTTCCCCGTTGTTTCTTCTTGTCCTCGAAGCTCCCAACAATCCTTCTTTACATGCCCAAACTTTCCATAGTGCCAGCATACTATCTTTCTTTTGGATTTTGACCTTGCCCAATCCTTTGATTTTCCATTCCTCTATTCTTCTGTCTCCCTCTAGTTTCCACTATCAAAGCATTCCTTAAAGTAGAAGATTCACTAGAGCTTTTTCTTCACATTTCCTCACTTAGAATCACCCCTACAACATCCTCAAACTTCAACTTTGAGTTATATGGAACCGAGTTGCTTACTGCCATTACCAAGCTATTCCAACTCTCGGTGTAAAGAGCACAAAATAATAAAGCCCTAACTTCTTCATCAAAATCTATTGTAATCAAGCTATCATATTTACAACCATACTAAATTCATTTAGATGATCTACTATCAAACCATTCTCATAAATCTTCATATTAAACAAATTTTCATTAAAAATATCTTATTTGAGGCGAGAGGTTTTTCATACAACTTCCCTAATGCATCCACCAGCTTCTTTTAGTATTTTTCCTTTTGAAACATTAAATAATAATGAAGATACAAGATACATCCAAAATTTCCCAAGTACCTTCCTATCTAGCAAATCCCATTCCGCATCTATCATGCTCGAGGGTTTTTTCACCTTCTTAGATAGTGGAATATAAAGATCCTTCTGATAAAGGTAATCTTCCATCTGCATCTTCCAAAGACTGAAATTCTACCCATTGAATTTATCAACCCTAGATCTTCCATCATCTGCCATAACTCCCACTCAAGATAAAACTTTCCTAATTCAACACTTTAGCAAACCAAACCAAGCTCTGATACTAATTGTTAGGAAATAAGGGATAAAATATGTGGAATAATCCCTCACATAATCACAACAATGTAGAAACTAATATGCAGAAAAATATTACAAATCTCAAATAAAATTGTAGAATAAAATAACACAACACAAAGAGATAGTATTTAACGTGGTTCACCCAATTTGGGATACGTCCACCAAGAATCACTTTCTCATATTTTATTACAAGCCACCACTCTCTCAATACAATACCTAGATCTATTTAGAGCTATGCTCAACAAACTCTACTAGAATTCACACCCGAATTCAAAACACATCTGCAATGTTTTTATATTACCTACCATATGCACAAAACCATATAAATAGACAACTACTTAAGTAGTTTTACAAAATTATGGGTATCAAAACCATGGGCCAAAACCGTCCCATAAACCTATGGGTCAAAATCCTGCCCATATGAGAAAATCATGTTTCTTGGTATATCGGGCACGTTTTAAGGCCAATTTTTTTCTTAGGGGCTGTGCCCCTAACTCCCAACTGGCGAGACAACTATGGAAAGTGTACAGTAATCTTAGTGTACAGTCTTCAACACTTTCTCACATGAAAATAGGATCCACAACCTAACATGATGTTTAAACCATTTTTTTACTATCTATCACTTACTCAAATAGGTATGCACTATGTACATGTAAGGAGTTATCATTGAATGAGATTATTTTCATGTGGAAACCTATTAGACTTAAATGAGGGGGTTGTAATTTCTCTTCCTCCTTTGAATTGTGATCACACTACAAAGCTCAAAAGATTTTTAAGAACACTACTAATTTTGCGATACATCAAGTGAAACTTAGATGATTTCTCATTCTTACATATATAGTTCTCTATATGAAGATCGTCCTCTTACCCTCCTAGTCCAGAATTCTCCTTGAATGGAATTAACTTTAGGGAATGGCTAAGAAGACACAAGGGTTATTAATCGCCTAGTAAATCTTTCTTATTTAGTTCTAAATGGGAGTCACTTTGCCAACGGATTAGTGATCTTCCATTCATTGATATTTCCCTATGATAAACCCTTTGATGCTTTCAATAGAACCTTTAAAAGATAGGGGTGGTCATGTACCTTAGCGAAGGGTGTGATGATGATTTCCAAAAAATTAAAATACATAAAAGTTTAGAGGTCATAACATGAATTTACAAATATCTCTATCATTATAAATGGAAACTAAGTAACGGTATCAGTCTCCCTCGTATACAAGGATCAAGGACTACTTTAGGATTTGTGGTAGGATTAGGAAATTTAAGAATCATCGAGTGTCCGAATCATAATGGCATTAAATTTGGAGAAACATTTTAAAACATTAGAGTAATGTATCTTGAAATGATGAATTGAACCTTAGAAATCCTCTCAAATTGTCATCTTATGCAATCATTAGACATATCAAGCTTTGTTATTTGAATGAAACCTTTATTCCCAAAAACTCAAACTCAAAGAATTATTCAAAAGAGTATAAAAATGAGCAAATTTTATTTGTATCGTAATCCGTTAGACCCGTGCAATACCATCGACTTTTTAATTCTCAATTCATAACAATCTTCCTCATTTGAGCTCAATATTTCATAAGCTTTTATAGAAAATAAGGAGATGGTTATTTGGGTAACATTTATCGTAGTCCTAAATTATTCTCGATATCTCACATTTCCCTCCTTCAAAATATTAACAAATGAAAGGCATTAAATCGTGATGAATCTCTTTTGAATGTATTTCCTACAAAGCATATGAACCCTTTTAGTTGTATACTCTTTAATCAATACTAATAATAATGGTTAAGACATAAAACATTACAGTGAGTGAATGGGTAAGCCTCGAACTCTTTGAGGCCCTAAAACCATGAGCCCTAAACCCCGAGCCCCAAACCCTAAACCATAAACCCCGAGCCTTAAACCCTAAACCGTAAACCTTATGCCTCAACCTGAACCTTAAAACCCTAAACCCTAAACCTTATGCCCTAAACCCCGAACTCGGCCCTTAAACCTTAAACCATAACCCATAAAACCTAAACCCTAAATCTTAAACCCTGAGCCCCAAACCGTAAAACCTAAACCCTAAACCTTGAGCCCTAAACCCTAAACCCTAAATCCTAAACCCTAAACCATAAGCCCTAAACCCCGAGCCCAAAACCATAAACCTAAAACCCAACCCTAAACCCTAAAATCTAAACCTCCTAAATCCTAAACCCTAAACTCTATTTTTACTACCTGAGACAATAAACCCTAAACCATATGCCCTAAACCCTAAACCCTAAACCCTAAACCATAAGCCCTAAACCCTAAACCTTAAGCCCTAAAACCTAAACCCTAAACCCTGAGCCTTAAACCATAAACTCCGATCCCTAAATCCTAAACAATAAACCCTAAACAATAATCCATAAGCCCCTAAACCTAAACCTTCAAAACCCTCAACCTCAACCATCAACACTAAACTCTAAACCCTAAACTCTCATCCATAAACCCTAAACCATAAACCCTAAACCCTAAACCTTGAGCCCTATACGCTAAACCATAAGCCATATACCCTAAACCCTAAATACCGATCCTTAAAACCTAAACCCTAAACCCTAAAACCTAAACTCCAAACCCTAAACCTTAAAACTTAAACCCTACGCCATTAACCCTAAACCTTAATCCCTAAACCCCGAGCCTTAAATTTTGAGCTTTAAACCTAAGCATTAAACTATAAACATCAGGCCTCAAACCATGACCCTTAAACCTTAAACCCTAATCCCTAAACCCTATTTACCATAAATCCTAAATCCTAAACCATAAACCCTAAACCCTAAACCTTGAGCCCTAAACCCTAAAACCTAAATCCTATCCATACGACCCTAAACCCTAAACCTTAAATCCTAAACATTGATCCCTAAACCATGAGCACTAAACCCCAAACCCTAACCTAAACTCCTAAACCCTAAGCCCTAAACAATATTCCCCGAATATTTCTAAATTTTCTACAACACTTCCAAGATTCTCTAATATCACCTCTGAGATCTTAATATATTTCTTGAACTCTCCTAAGGTGTTTAATTAGCTCAAAATGACCTTTTAGGCCTTAGTAGGAATTTATCTTCCATCAAGTCATATCAACCCATCAATCATCATATACAATCATCCCCGCACATTGAAATAAAATATAAAAACATTTTTAATAATTTATTTTGATCCAGTCGGGTAAGTGAACTAAATAGGCTAGCCTTTTTCAGGAAGGACACACCATACTCAATAGGAAGGGGAAATATGTATTCCCTAAGCTTGTAAAGTAGGTAATCATCCATAATATGATTTTACCTTATTCTAAGACAAAATTAGGGATTCAAATCCATGCTCATGGGAAAATTCATGAGTACATATATTCAATCAATCACTAACCTTTGAGAGTTGTGAGGTTTGTAAATTTAATTTTGACACATTTAACACTCTTACAAATGTCAATAACCAATCCAAAAGGCCTAAAACCTAAATAATGACTATATTATTTCAAAAAATAGATATTGATTATATAATTTAAACCCTAAATGCTTAAAGGTTGAATGTTGAGTGTTGAAATCCTAAACAATGCCTATGTAATGACCAAATTAGAATCTGAAAAAGTATCTTCTAAATCATGACAGATGGAGCCGTAAGACTAGTTCTATAAGGTGCAAGAGTGACCCTAAATTATTATATTTAATAAAATAAATTTAAAGTATAAGGAAGTATAAAGACTAACAATGAACCATTTATTTTAGTAAATATATCCTCGCGTAAGCACATATACCACACATAGTTGAATGAATAACACGAGACACTATTATAACGCAAGCATGTTTCATCTTCTTTCTAGTTTTGAAATTCTAAATCCATAGGCTTGGATTTTCTTTTCGATATCCAAAATTTCCAAAGATTTTGATTATGTAATCCGTGAATAAATCCATGTTTGACAAAACATCAAAATCTCAATGCTTCGCACTCGATATCTCATGCATTAAAACATAATATTAAAAATATATTACACTACGATGTCAATCTCGCTTTACCTTGAAGTGACAATATAATTCTTTCTAAAATCCGATTAGTTTAAGGCTTCCATCCATAATTTATTTTACTAGTTCCTTCTTTTTTGTGAAAACTTATGCATACGTTTTCATCCACAAATTATGATTTTTCATCCAAATTTAAAGAAAATGGGTTTTTCTAAACTCCATTCTACACACACAAAAAAAAAAAATGACTTTTTTTTCTCAAAGTTACTGGGGTTTACACACAAATATTTCAATTTTAGGATATGTGCACTTCAAAAAATTAATAAAATATATATTCATTCAAAAATTATGAAAAAATTAGTGGGACCTCTTACATGGAATTAGCTAACTTTCTATCAAGGGATTCAAAAATAATTTATAAAATTCAAAAATGGAGGGTCATACACACAATAGGTTCTTATCTTTTTAACACAAAAATAGATTACACTTTATGTGCACACCACATTTGAACTTCTCTTAATCTCCACCATTTAAAAAAATTAGTGTTTTAGAAACTAGATTCCGAGATCTACGGTACTCATTCCTACCACTTTCTAATTTTGAAGCATATGCATGCCGAATTATTAGATGAAGTTCAATTTTTTGCTGATATAAGGAAAATTATGTCCCTTTTGACCCTTTTAGTCCCTATTTCAATGCACTTACCATGTGTCAAATCATTCCCCTAGGTGGCTCTTATGTATGTCAAGCACTTAATAGAGTGAAAATAAGCTAGATGTAGAAAATGTAGATAGATGTGTGCATGAAAGAATGAACATCCTCCTATAAAGTCTATTCTTAAAAATACAATCCCTTTCCTTCTATGGATGCTTTGGATGGATGCTTGAATGCTCTCTCTAATGTCTTCGGATGCAACTCTTAGGTGGTGATAGCTAATGCTTAGTGTTTGGTCCATTATTATTGGCCACACAACTTTATATTTATATGATTCATTTGTTGAATTTCATAATTCACCTCAAAAGGATGATTACCAAAAGATAATATGCCTAAGTGGCTAGAAAAAGAACCCAAAAGATGTGATAAAAGTACAAAAGGTCAAAGGAAGGGAAACTTTTAAGAAGCCTCTAGGAAATTGGAGTCAGAATAACCTCTCGCGAATATCCCTAGAACTAATTTTATGACATAGGTGAATTTCTACATGATTTTCGAATATAATTGTCACACAAAAAAATTAAGGCACACAACAGAAAATAGATGTCTCATGATAGAAATTTTCTTGTGCACAGATTTACAACAAATTTGTTGTCATGTGACAAGTAAATCTCCCCGTCACACATGACAATGTATTTTTACATTAGTGCGATAACATAACTCCCGTCACATGGAAAAACAAATCTTGTTGTGAATCCTTTACTTTTTTGATGTCGTGCATCTTTCTTTTGTTGTTGTGCATCCAGCATGATTTATAGTTATGCATATCTATCCTTTATTTTCACACATCTTTACTTATTTCTTTTCATTTGATCAAATTATTCTCAAACATCTATCTCAAAAATCCTTGTCGCTTCTTCACATGGTACTTTATTATACTTCTCGGATGGTACCTTACTAGCATACTATCTAACAAACTAAGCTATGATTATATAGGAGGATTTTTCAATAGTAGGTGAAGCCGTTTACTCCTAAAACATTATACTAGAAAATTTAGGTGAAAGGTACAATCGTCATACTCAAAAATATTATCCTTTTCAAATCATCCAAATATGGAATATCGATCAAATTACATATATTTTCCACTAAAATCTTCCCTGGTTTGAGGTACCTAGAGGGGATAGGGTTCTTGGCATTGGTGTCTAGAATGAGAAATGTCGAAGTATAAAAATACAAACTTGGCAAGTAGAAGTGTAAGACCAAAAGAGGAAATAGGAAACAAGAAAAGAGGCCAAAGACATCTAGGTCAATTAATTACTTTCTTACTTAGGAATCATATGAATAGTAGTATTTGATCAGGACTAGATAGATACCCAAAGTGTGTGATTTAGTGTCTATAGTAAGACCAATAAGGAAACTTGAAATAAATCAAAGAGGTCAAAAATAGTAGCCAATTAGTACTTTTCTCGCTAAGAATCGTATGAAACCAAGTATGTGACTATGACCTAGAAATGTACCCATGTTTGATTTAGTGTCTCACATTTTCCCCCACTTTATCTTGTTGAGTGAATGCTCGATAATGTGAATTAGATAAGAGATGTATAATTCGAGAACCATGTAGATTTATGGTGAAATCATTCCGGGGAGACAAGAAAAAGTGTGAAGTGATAAAAAATGAAGTGTGGAAGCTAAGGAAGAGGAAGTGACCCTAGAGGGTGAAGTGTATGCAATGTGTCATTGTACTTGTTGTTATTTTCATTCTCGATATTTTACATGTTCTTTGAT